>CM042190.1:3147676-3162756 GCA_023539305.1 Ilex asprella | reverse complement strand
CGCCTAGGCGAGAAGCGAGGCGAAGCGACGCCTGCTCGCCTGGAGGACCCCAGGCGAAGCGCACGTGAGCGAAGCGAGCCAAAAGCGAAAAAAGCAAGCGCCAGGCGAAGAAGCGTTCGCTTCTTTAATTCAAGGCGAAATTGTTTAATTTTGGAGCTGGACCGTTGGATTTGGCAATTGGAAAAAAAAATATCAGATGTTGATAACACCGAATTATTCCCTTATTCAATAAATACAACCCAAACCCTAATTTTAATGGGATTACCTCTCTCTTGCTCACGATCGGTGACACTAAACAGTGGTCTGGACTCAGTCGATCGACAGAGGCGATCGACAAACTTGATCGACACACGATCGTGACTGAACGGCAACCATCGACACTTGATCGTGACTGCACAGCAACCGGCGACCCTCGATCGTGACTGCACAGCAACCGGCGATCGTGACTGCACAGCAACCGGCGATCGTGACTGCACAGCAACCATCGACTGCACAGTGCAACCAATCATCAACCATCGACTGCAACCATCGAGCTCAGACGACGATCACTGGACTCCTCAGTGCTACGATCGACTGGTCTGGGTAAGTCTTCCTCTTCTCTCCTTTATTTTTTTTTTTTCTGCTACGATTGACTTACCTCTGGGTAAGTCTTCCTCTTCTCTCACTGTTCTGCTTCTTATTTCTGTTCGACCGATAGCTGCTTCTTTTTTTTTTTCCGTTTTGTAGTGGATTTGTACTGTATATTTGATTATGATGCTTCCTATTTTTTTGATTGTGTTGTTTCTTTAAAAATAGATTTAGTAAATTTACAAGTCTAGATATAAATTTAAAAATAGTTTCGATCATTTTTGTAAATAATTTTCAAGGATGATTTTCATAAATAATGTTGATCGTTTCTTTCATAAATAATAATAGGCTGTAAATTTACAAAAACAGTTGTGATTCAGTACATGGCATGCTGGTTTTACTGATTTCCTGTACTATTTTTTTCTTTTGATTGTAGTGTGACAGTGTCATTGACTCATTCATAAACAAATAAATGGCATCATCGTCCGAAGGGAACAAAAAAGATCCGGCATGGAAATATGCACACTTGGTAAATCCTCAAAACCCAAACAAGTTCAAATGCAATTTTTGTGGAAAAGAGTCAAATGGAGGTGTCTATCGGGTCAAGCAACACCTTGCGGGGAACTCTACGAGTGTTATTACTTGTCCAAAATGCCCTGTTCATGTTAGGGAGGAGATTAGAGAATACATGGCTAAAAAAAAGGAAGAGAAGAATCTAATGAACATGGTTCATGACTTTGATGAGATGCCTAATGACTTGGAGGAGGATGAAGATGATATTATAGAGATTGTTGCGCATCGTAAAAAATCCATGGCTAGTTCTAGTCAAGGTTCTACACAAGCCACATCCAAACCAAAAAAGCCAAGACAAAAAGGGCCTATGGATGTATACTTCACCCCTGATCCAAATGTTGTGGTGCAAAATCGAAAGATCAAGGGGAGACAAACGAATATTGATGCCAACGATCCTTTTAGAAAGGAAATGAGAGAAAGAGCAATCACATCATTTGCCCGATGGATGTATGACACGGGTATTCCCTTTAATGTTGTGAACTATGAAAGTTTTGCACCAATGTTTGAAGCTATAGGACAATATGGTCCTGGTTTGAAACCCCCTTCTTACCATGAGATTCGGGTCCCATTGCTCAACAAAGAATTAGCTACGGCTTTTCTTACTCTAACAAGGATCAACCAACAAAAAGGCAACTTGAGAAAAATGTTCACTTCAGAGGAATGGACTACAAGCAAATGGACAAAAGAACAACAAGGCAAAAGGACAGCACAAATAATTTTAATGCCTTCATTTTGGAGTAATGTTGTCTACTCTCTTAAGCTTACAGGCCCTCTTGTTCGTGTGCTTCGATTGGTTGATGGTGAGAAGAAGCCTCCCATGGGGTACATTTATGAAGCTATGGACTGGGCTAAAGAAGTGATTGCTAATTCTTTTAATGGCAATGAAGAGAAGTACAAGCACATCTTTGAAATCATTGACCGAAGGTGGGAAGTTCAATTGCATCGACCTTTGCATGCAGCTGGGTATTTTTTGAACCCAGAGTTTTTCTATTCCAATCCAGAGATTGAGAAAGATCAAGAAGTCATGAATGGGTTATATAAATGTTTAGAAAAGTTGGTCCCAGATCTTGCGATACAAGATAAAATTGGTCAAGAGTTGAGTATTTATATGAAAGGTGAAAACCTCTTTAAGTTGCCCATGGCGGTTAGACAAAGAACAACAAGGGCACCAGGTAATCTATGGTATCTCACAAACTTATTTCATTAGCATTGCTTAAAGATGTTAGTTAATTAATTGTTATTCATTATTCACAGCTGATTGGTGGAGTGCATACGGGTCTGCAACTCTAAATTTGCAAAGCTTTGCAAAAAAAAGTTTTAAGCCTTACTTGTAGTGCATCCGGTTGTGAGCAAAATTGGAGTGTGTTTGAGCATGTGAGTATCATCCTCAAACCTCTTCAATTACATTTTTTTAAATCTAATTATAAATTTTAATGTGTTGTTAATAAATTATTGCAGATACACACAAAAAAAAGAAATCGACTAGCTCAATCTCGTCTCAATGATTTGGTGTTTGTTAAGTATAATAGAGCTTTGAGACGTCGATATGATTCCCGTGACACAATTGATCCAATATCTTTGAAGAATATTGATGATAGCAATGAGTGGTTGATTGGGAGAGTGGATGCAGAAACAGATGATGATAATGAACTTGTGTTTGATGATGATACTTTAACTTGGGGTGAAGTTGCTCGAGCATCTGGAGTTCAAGAAAGTAGCCAACGGACTAGATCAACACCATCTACTAGGGTAACACCAAGATTTACAAGATCAACCACTGGACTCATAGATGAAGAAGACATAATTTCAGATGAGGCAGAGGAGGAGGATACAGAGGGATATGAATCTAAGGATAATGAAGAAGATGGTTTCTTTAGTGACGAGGATTGATTTCAAAGTCCTTGAGTTGATTTTTTTAGTTGCTTGAATTGTGTGTCTTTATGTTTTTAAATATTAGGATTTGGGATATTATTAGTATTTGTTTGAATTTAAATGTTTAAGGTATGACTGTTATTAAGATTTGAGATATTATTAGTGTTTGTTTTAATTTAAATGTTTATTGTTTTACTTGCATTGAAATATTTAGTATATATAAAATTAGAACTTAGACGTTTAGAAGTAATTAAACTAAATTTTTTATTTTTTTTTTAACTGTTCGCTTCGCTTCGGTAAAGCGTGTCGCTTCGCTTCTCGCTTCTCGCCTAGGCGTTAGGAGCCTCGGTCGCTTCGGTTCGCTTTACGCCTTTAATAACACTGCTTCCGAGTGCGCTGAGGGTAACGAGGAGTGTGATCCACGATGTCAGAATTTGATTGAGAGCCAAGAGGTTCAGATGAGGGCATAACATTTGTGGAGGAGACAGTGAGAGTCCTGCGAATATAAGTATGCACAATTGGGGGCGGGTAACAGACACATCAGGCAAAGAAGAAGAAGAGGGAGGAAGATCAGCCACATTCATATCACCAACATATGAGTCAAGGGAAACATTAGAAGGAAAGGGATCAAGATATATTAGATTAGATTTATGCAGAGATGTAGAACTAGATGGAATAGAAAAAAAGGGAATATGCTCCATAAAAACAACATGGCGAGAAACATAGAGTTTTTGTGTACTAGGATCATAACACCGAAATCCCTTTTTTTCTTCACCGTATCCAAGAAAAACACATAAGGCTGAGCGAGCCGAGAGTTTGGTACGATTAACACTAGGTAGCAAAACAAAACATGTACATCCAAACATACGTAAGGAGAATAGTCAGGTGTCTTACCACATAATTTTTCAAAATGTGAGACACCAGAATTAAGGATTGTAGGAATGCAATTAATCAGGTTAACTGCTGTAAGGACTGCTTTTCCCCAAAAGGAGCTAGGGACACTGGATGACAACAACAGAGAACGAGTTGTCTCAATAATATGATGATGTTTTCGTTCAACTACTCCACTCTGAGCAGGTGTGTCAGTACAAGAAGACTGAAAAATAGTACTATCAGATTTCAACAAATCACGAAAAAGGCTAAAAGAATACTGTCCACCTTGATTACAACAGAAACATTTGATAATAGAAGAATATTGAGTACGTACCATGGCACGAAAAGTAGTAAAAATGGAAAAGAACACAGACCTAAGTGTCATCAAATACACCCAACAATATCTAGCATGATTATCAATAAAAGAGATAATATCTAGACCCCTCTTTAGCAGCAATAGGAGCTGGTCCCCAAATATCAGAATGTACAAGATCAAAAGGTGCGAGAGAACGAGAATTACTTTTATTGAAAGGTAATGCAGTGAATTTAGCCAACTTCCAGCCACTACAATCTAAAATATCATGACAATCTAAACTACCCAAACTACCAGTAGAAGCTAAAAATTTTAAATGAGAATGAGAAACATGGCCTAAACGAGAATGTCATAAATAAAAACTAGACGATTTTGGACTCAATTGAAAAGTAGAAAAATCAACACTAGATGCAACAATTTCAGGGACATGCAGCTCATCCAACACATATAGCCCTCCACATCTATGGTCTGCCCCAATCAACTTCTTAGACTGTGGACCCTGCATAACACAACTAATAGAAGAAAAGTGAACTAAAAATCCCGAATCAAACAACTGACTAACAGAGATTAAATTTAAAGTAAGTTGAGGAATATACTAGACATCAAAAAGTGTAAGCTGAGAGGACACGACAGTTCCAACACTAGCCAAAGCCATTTGGGTGTCGTTGGCTGTAAGAACAGATATAGAGAGAGGAGAAACAATAGAAACAAATAAGGAAGAATTACTAGTCATATGATGGGTGGCTCCTAAGTCAAAGACCCAGACAGTTCGAGATATACCTGATGAACCTGTAGTGAATGAACCTATGGAAGAAGAAACTGATATGGCACCTGGTTGATGAAGAGAAAGAAGCTTTTACAACTGATCAGCTATCATAATCATGCTGGGAGCTAATGAGAGTGACTCATCCATCGGTGAAGCAGCTGTTGCTGTATGGCGATCTTTGGGCTTAAATGGATGATGTAAGGCCCCCTTTTCATTCTTGTGCACCAATTTAGGACATTGAGCCTTCCAGTGGCCCTTCTCATGACAAAAACTACACTCATCTGAAGCAGCTCGACCCCAATATTTAGTCTGTGAATAAAAAGTCCCTCTGGGTGGTACAGCCAGTACAGTCTAATTAGGCAATGGAAGAAGAGCCTTTCCAGAAAGAGTGTTGAGACCAACTTCTTCAGCAAGAAGCTCATTTACTACTGCATCAACTGTGGGAAATGGAAGACGACGTAGAATAGAACCACTAAGTCACTCAAAGTCATCTCTAAGTGCCATCAAAAACTGAACCAACCGCTGCTCCTCCCTAAAAGTACGATATACCGTAAGAGTACTTAGTTCAGCAGGTTCAGCAAGTACTAACTGATCCCAAAATCCAATCATAATCGAGTAG
Source organism: Ilex asprella (assembly GCA_023539305.1). Classification (NCBI taxonomy): domain Eukaryota; kingdom Viridiplantae; phylum Streptophyta; class Magnoliopsida; order Aquifoliales; family Aquifoliaceae; genus Ilex; species Ilex asprella. The sequence continues at coordinate 3,157,173 of CM042190.1, read as the reverse complement.
AACTCCTGTATGGTCTTATCACCCTGACGTGCAGCTCGAATTTCATACTCAAGCTGATATCTCTTTGCAAAATTAGACTGACCAAATAATGTAGCTAGATAATCCCAAATCTCCTTGGCTGTGTTAAACTTAGCCAAATGCACACCAATGGCCTGATCAACTGAGTTGTTAATCCAAGTGATGATTTTAGCATTATTGATTTCCCAGGTGTTCTTTAGGTCAGCATATCTCTCTTCCTTCGAATCTGTTGGAGCTTGCAAAGCACCACTAACATAACTCCACATCTCTTTTCCCAACAAGAAATTCGTCATAACATAAGACCAGTATACATAATTTTCACCATTTAATTTAACACTAATTGCTTGAAGAGAATCAGAATGTCCACTTGCCATAATGTTAACAAAAAGGATAAATGCTCAAAGCAAAAAAATAGTGAATTAAAATCCAACCAGGAGGGCTATTCTTACTGTGAACAATACAAAACAACTAAAATAAAACAACAAACCAGTAAGCCTGTGGTGCCACCAAAATAAACCAGCACGTGGTGGGTATGAACAACACAAATAAGGAGAGGTGATGCAGACCAGAACAGAAGGTCCCAGACGAAGAACCATAACAGATGATGCAGACCAAAACAGAGGACCCAGACGAAGAACCAGAACAGAGGACCTAGATAAAGCCCCCAAGCCAACGAACCTCTAAACCCTTCGTCGTCTTCAACCTCTGGACGAAACTCCCAAGCCAGACGAAACCAGACCCGAATAGAGGACCCAGACGAAGACCCCAAACCAAACGAATCTCTGAACCCTTCGTCAACCTCTGGACGAAACCGCCAAGCTAGACGAAACTGGTTTTAGCGAAATTCCCAAGCCAGCAACAATCTATTCGATCATCCACAGCATCAACCCAACAGCTACTCCACGGAGAACGATCAATTTATTCGATCAACACTTCAACAACGAATGACGGTGGTCGATGAACAGCAATACCTGTCGATGAAAGGTGATATCACCTCGCCAGGTAACTCCACCTTAACGGTGGCTCTGATACCATGTTAATATTATTAAGACTAATCAAAATCTGTAATCCAAAGTTACAAAGAATAAACAATGTAGTCCCTTATATATTAGGGCAACAAAATAATATAAAATGTCTAAACTACACAAGTGTTAGGGTTAACAAGAAGGACTAGATTCTCTCCCGGGTGCAAGACCCGTTAATTTCGAATACGCAATCTCTTGTTTAAATGACAAGCAATCTCTTGTTTAAATATACTCATAGTGTAACTAGAGTATGAGAATTGGTATAAAAATGTATAAAACCAATTCTAGCATGAATTGGGTTTGTTGAACTTGCTTGTATGTGATTTTATAAGGAATGTGATGAATTAGGCATGTTATGTGTTTACATAATTTTGATGTCAAGTTGATGTTCGATAAAATGCCTTAGATGAGTTTAGTATATTATAGTACATTATTTGAATGAAATTGATATAACATGTTTTGATGATGTTGGGAATTGTAATTATATGTTTATGATGTAATTAACAATTGATAAATTTGGGAAATGTTCATTGAGATGGAACTTGTTCATAATGTGCACTGACATATTGAACACGACAAAAAAATTGCAATTGTGTACTATATTTGCATGTGCACGGGAAGTATCACATTTGGGGGCATGTGACATGAAGTGTGGGTGTGTGCGTGAATTCGATCAAACACCATTATTGTTGGATGATACGTGGGCTCGAAAAAATTAGACCAAGGTTTGACTGAGTCGTATGGGTTGCATTGAAAATAAGGATCGGGGTTAGCAAAAAGGGCTAGATTATCCCTTAGGTGTAAGACCCGGTGATTTGAATACGCACTCCGTTGGTATTGAATCCATAAAGTATGTCGGCATACGCAGAACAATTGATAGCAATCCATAAATGTCATGACGATTGGGTGTCCGTTGGTGGAAGTCCATAAATACCCACTCCAAAAAACACGTGTGATTTATAAATGGTTATTGGAAGTGTCAATGGCGGGAGTTTGAAATGCCTAGAAGTATACGCATGGCATTGCATGTATGTAGTATGAGAGCCGGTGGAACGCTCAGATTGCATTACATGTGTGAGTGTCATCTCATGACATGGCATCATAAAATCAATTATGAATTGCATATTCTTGAATGGATGCTTGATTGATTCTTGATTTGCATGTGGACATTTCAAATCCATCTGAATTGGGAGGTAACCTCTTCAATAGATATCATATTGAGCGTAGCTCACCCTTTATGGGACAACATTTCAAGTGCGGGACAAGCGCCGGTAGACGGCTCTCACTTGAGCCCTTGTTAGGAAGAATTCGGAATGTGACTTTTAGATTACTTTTTTGTAAAAACAATGATGAAAATTATTTTGGGCTTGTAATATTGTGTATAGGATTGTGTAATGAACTCTTACAGATTGATATTTATGTAATTGAACATACATATATTTTGGGAAAGTGCTGAGGTAAACTCGAGAAGTGAATGAATAGTTAAAGTTGGAAATTGGAAAAAATCTAGGCGTAAGTACTGGTACTTAAGGGATTAAGTACCAGTACCACGCTATTGGAAGGACTAGGTACGGCACCTCGACCTACGGATACCTAGATTCTAATGAACTCAGATATCGATACCAAGACTTTAAATACCAGTACCTTGATGGACAGTGGGCTCAGGTAGTGGTACTAGGGCATGTAAGTACCGGTATTTCAAAAACAGTAGGATCAAGTGCCAGTACCTGGTGAATGGAAAAACTTGACAAACAAAAGACTCAGGTATCGGTACCACGTGTATGAGGTATCGGTACCTCTTCCAAAATTTTCAAAATTTAAATATAACTTTGCCAATCCTTCTGATCTTAAGCACTTTTATTTATACTAGCAATGTACCACCTACTTGCACGTGAAAGTTTTTGTAAAAATATTTAAAAAACTACATAAAAATTTAAGAGTCAATAGCACTTTTGATCTATAAAATATGTATTTTTTGTCAGTTTAGTTTTCATTATATCAATTTGGTTCCTAAAGTATTCAATTAATGTCATCTTGGTCCCTACATAGATGGACCGTTAAGTTTTTAACGGAATGATCACGTATTGAACACATGATACTGTCTAAAAAAAGACACGTGGTCACTTTTGTCAAAAAACTTGACAGACTATCTGATTAGAGACCAAAGTGGCACGGATTGAATATTTTAGAGACCAAATTATTGATGAAATTAATACAATGTGGACTAAACTGGCAAAAAAAACATATTTTAGAAACTAAAAGTGTTATTAAGCCAAAATTTAATTATAGAACTAAATTAGATATTATCTCATTTATATCACACTTAAATTATTTGTATTGTTGATAAAGAGAAAATAAATATATATTTTTGGCACCAAAGATAATATTACATTAATAAAGTTGATGTGTATTAATAATAGGGTTTTGGAAAAATAGAATAATATTTTTATATTTCCTGTTCAGAGTAACATGACCATCTAAAAGTTTTTTAAAGATTGAGATTTACATGATATGCTAGATGTTAGTTTGTTATTCAAGTACAAAGGGATATAATGGTAATCTACATATTTATATAAGGACACGTTAGCATTTATAGTTTCTTTTGAGGGCAAAAAAGTGAATCAAAAGTTTTTCATTAAGGTACTTTTATTAGCAGTATATATTATGTAATTGAGGGAACATCGAGTCCTAATTAATGGAGATGGAACTTGGAATGGTCAAATTGTTAGTATGTGCACAAGTTGTACACTTGGGAGTGCTCCAGTATAAGAGAGACTCTGTCCAAACTATGTAGTGGTTACGATATCCGTAAAGGGAATGTGATGACGTGGTGTCGAGTTATATAACATACACAGATACTTCCGCATGTTGATAGGTGATCAACGAATTGAGAAATTATCCCTGAATTTATGTATGTCACATAACCATTAGTGGAAGTCCATAAATGTCGTATCAGTTGGGTGACCATTCGAGGAAGTCCATAAATACCAACCCCAAGAAAGACACAAGATTTTATAAAATGGTCATTAAATGTCTAACATCAATGGCATGGCCTTGGAATTCCCGAATGCATGCGCATGACATGACGTGTTATGGGAGCCTTTGGAGGGCTTCGGTTTACATTGCATGCGTGAGTTTCATCTCATGACATGGCATGAAATTTTGGGCATTGATTCATGACACGTATATATTTGAATGGATGCTTGATGTGATGACTTACATGTGTCATTTCATATGCATCTAGATTGGGGAGTAACATGCTTAAGAGATACCCTATTAATCGTGGCTCACCATTCATGGGGATATATTTCGGGTATTGGACAAGTTTCGACAGACGACCCTCACTTGAGCCCATGTTGATGATGGAGCCGAATTGTGGCTCTTAAATTACATTTTGTAATCATTTATGTATTTTGTTTTGGCCTTGTATAAATCATGTAGAAAACTTGTATGTCGACAAAGGCATGTAATGGGACACTCTTTAACATTGTTCTTTAGTAAGACAAATGCAAGGAATGGGTGTTTTATGAGTATATGGCTAAAAGTTGAGTTTTGGATAAATTTGGGAAAATCTAGACTCTAGGTACCTACATCTAGAGAGCAGGTACCAGTCCCCGAAGACAGTAAGCCTAGGAATCGGTACCTAAGCTCACAAGTACTGGTACCCCTCTTTTGAGGGCTCAGGTACCATTACCATGACTTACAAGTACCGGTACTTGAAAAACCATAGGGTGCAAGTACCGGTACCACATACCCAACGCATCAGTACCTTTTCCCAAAAATTAAAATCTTAAATGAAACATTGTCAAACCTTCACATCTTGAACTCTTTTCTTGGGATGATATAAATGATTAAATTTTAAGCATATACTTTGGGATCTGGACTTTGAAATTGTCGTAAGATTATTGTATGCATAAGTTACGTATTAGGTAGAGCTCTCGTACTAAAGAGACTCTACCCAAATTTCGTTTTGGTTATGATTCCGATGAATAGGATGTAACAATGTGGTATCGGGTTATACAACACTCAGATATTTCTGCGGGTTGATGGGTAATCAACGGATTAAAAAAGACTCCCAGATTTTACAGCGTCCTATAGAAGAGTTGGTGAACATTGTTCTGACTCATTACTCTTGGTTGCCAACCTTCATCAAAAAAGACAAACAATACAAAAAACTATAAAGAGTAAAAATCAACAATACAATCTGCAAGAAACTTTCCAACTTGTAATAATTCTAAAAAGAGGAACAGTTTCAAACTCCTTGGTCATTCATGCTCATAATGAAGCTAAGAAATATAATCGGTCTTATAAACATTCCACTTCTTCCACTGTATCTTAAAAAACCCTCTCATTCCTCTTCACCTAGACCACCCAAAAAGGACCAAAAAAAACACACTTTCAAAGGATTCTGCCTCTTGGACTTCCTCCCAAATCCATAAAATCCACATTAATCATTGATGTCATTGAACTTCGGGCCACCAAAAAAAGGCAACAAACTCAAATAATTTATTCCATAGTCAATGATGTAAATTTCGTTTCGGTGCATTATTTCGATCATCAAGAAAACATAAACGTTTTGACGTGTTTCATTTCAAAAATAGAATGAAAAAAATAAAAAATTTAAAAATTATTTTTTAAAAACATTTGTCGAAATATACCAAAATATCTTGAAATAACTTGAAATATTCTGAAATAATTGTGCAACTACATTGAAATATAACAAAACATTTCGAAATACTATGAAACACCTCGAAATTTTAGAATTTCGATCTCATCACTTATTCGTTTCGGTCTCCTTGAAAACAAAAACGTTTTGAATGTTTCGACTATTTCGAAACGATATTTTAATCCTTGTCCATAGTGCAAATATAATGGGACATTGCAAAAATAAATGGTCCACAATATCACCATCACTTTTGCACATAATGCACCATTGTGGTGAAAGATAATGCATAGGTCTCCTTCTTTCAAGCATATCTTTGGTATTAATCTTACCATAAGCAGTTATTCATGCATAAAATTGCACCTTTAAAGTCAGCAATAACGATGTCATTAAAGCTACTAAGTAGCTGTTGACAAATAAGTTTGAAATGAAAGGTGTGGGTATTGTTGATGTTATATTAGGAATTAAAATTTCTAGAATGTCAAATAGACTCGTGTTATCTCAATCTCATTATATTAATAAAAGACTTGATCAGTACAAGAAGTATGAGATAAAACCTATGAGAACACCTGTCAATGTTAATATCCATCTTTCTAAGAATAAGAGTAATAGCATATCAAAATTAGAATATGCACATATAATTGGTAGTTTAATATACATAATGAATTGTACCCGCCCGGATATAGCATACTCAATGAGTAAACTAAGTCGATATACAAGTAATCCTGAAAAAGACCACTTAAAAGTAATTATTAGAGTTTTGGGATATATAATACATACTCAACACTATGGTTTGCACTACACGAAGTACCCAGCAGTACTCAAGGGATAGACCGATGCTAATTGGATATTTGATACTAAAGATTCAAAATTCACGAGTGCAGTTGTGCCTTAGAAATTCTCAAAGCAAACTTGTATTGCTAGATCTACAATGGAATATGAGTTTATTGCCTTAGATAAAGCTAGAAAAGAAACAAAATGGCTTCGTAACTTCTTAGAGGATATTCCAAATTCGCCACAGTCTGTACCTGCAATATGCATTCACTCTAATAACCACTCTACGATTGGAACAACACAGAAATTTATGTATAACGGTAAATATAGACACATACATCGTAGACACAATACCGTTAGACAATTGCTCTCTAATGGTATTATATCCATTGACTATGTAAAGTCAAATGAAAATATTGCGGATCCACTTACAAAAGCTTTGACTAGAGAGTAAGTACAAAGTTCATCGAGGGAAATGGACTTAAAACCTATTACTTAACCAAGAGTCACCGTAATGTCAACCCCACATAGCTAACTGAAGATTTCAAGATCAAAGTTCGAAGGGACAACCGAATTATATGTAACTTAATACGAACTGAAGGAATTTTCTAAACTCCTTCCCATTCTTGTGATGAGATAGTGCACATCTACCGCAAGAACTAGGGTAAGTTACACTTTTAATGATATTCAATAACTTAGAAATGTCCAAGTAGGATACAGTAGGATACACGTAATCAGAAATCACCCTTGTGAGTAAAGAAGGAGCCGCTTCTATAAGAATCGTATATTAATTACTCTATTATTATTCATAAAACCAAATGATGTTCAAGGCCAAATGAACACAAATGTGCAAAACCAACTGTTTCCGAAGGGAAACTGTGTGAATTTTATTGTCTTGGTTTACACAAATAGCTGACAGTTCAAAGACACCGTGTCCATTGGAAAAAAAGTAAATTTGATTATTTGTCACTACGAAAAGTTCAAAGCTACTAGCTACTTATCCAGATGCAATATTTTCACATGTACTTGAACTAGCATCTATATTATCATACATTGAATTTTCATTCATGTGGGAGATTGTTGAAAATAATGATATATTTATTTAAAAATTGCAATTGTACCTTTTCATAAAGTTACCATTGATACCCTTTGGACTAAAAAGTACCATTACATCTGGTTATACCCTTTATGAAATGCCACTAGTGAATATATAAATAGATAATTCCTTACATTCCCAAAACACATCATTGAACAATTCAAGAATTAATCTCTCATTCTAGTTCTCTCAATTATCCAAAATACTAAATTAAGTATTCAGTCTTTTTTCTCTCTCTGCATTATTATTTCAAATTCGGTTCAAGTATAAGCACAGAATTATGTCCGTCGGTGTCTTGGAGATTGCAATACTGCAATCTTCAAGAACAAAATTCATTCTATCTTGGGAGACAATTGTTTATCAACCTTAAGCACTGAGAATGAGCAAAACTGTCTTAAGGAAATTGAGATTACATAGGGCTCAGATTATTATTTTTATTATTGGATTTCTGAATTTCTGATTTTTTGAATTTTATTATTCGTGTTGTTCTGCGTCAATGTGAGTGCACTAATTTTGCTTACTTTCTGTTCTGTTTTTGCATGAAAGCACATAGCTAAGGAAAAGCTCTATTCCAACTCATGTTGCAAGAGATGAGATAGTTGTTTTCACTAAAGGATCGAACTATGTAGCCATAATAGGATGAAATAGCCTTTCTGACTGTGGGAAAGATTGTAGAAATTGTCAAAAATAATTTGGCTCTTTTTACGAGTTTGATGTCGATAAATGCGCTAATCTATAAATTCATTTCGGTTAATTGAACCTTCTAGAACTATTTCTTTTTAAGAACCAAAAAGATTTGTGCGAAAATAGCAGGATGCCAAGAAGAACAAAAGACATTGGTATAGTATAATCTAATTATATACACATTTCTATAACATAACACCAAGCTTTTTTTGATGCGGACTAAGTTGGTGACTCTACAGATCACAATTCTATCACTAATGTTTGCCTCTTTCTTAGCAATTCTCTTATTTCCTGAAAAAACAAGAAGCAAATTGTTGTTGTTCGTTCCTCTACTTAAAGTTGAGTATCGTGCTATGCCGTCTACCACAAAAAAGATAATTTGGTTACATTGGCTACTTACTGACCCTGGCATTTCTAAATCACGTACTTTCATTTTTTACTTGACAAACTCCTGAAGTTTGATGTGACTACATCATGAGTTTGAGGGGATGTTTAGAGTAATCTAGTATATTATTATTTGGAGTAGTTTAGTCATTCATGTTATTCTATTTTGCCCTACTATATAAGATTGCTATTGTGTAGTTTTCCTGTTTAAAATATGAAATACACACTTAGGACATACTAATGAGAATCTCTTTCTCTATCCCTTTCTCCTCTTATTTTTTCATTTTATCAGTCTTAACAATACGTATCAAGGAAAGTGGAGATATGGAATTGAAAACTTGAGTTTTATGGACCATCATTTCAACTGCTAAAATGTTGTAAATTCCATAAAACAGCATCTGAACAAGAAGAGTAAGAGATCACCTGTGAAATAAAATTTTCACGCAAAGCTTCCAGCTTATGAGGGATGAGGTGGTCTGCAAAATCTCCATGTCCTAGTTGACCATATTTACTCCACCCATATGTGTACAAACCACCAGAAGAGGAGACTGATATTGTATGCCGCCATCCACATGCAACCATAACCAATTTCTCTCCCTGTAACTTATAATGATCACAAACACATATTTGAACCAAACCAGGAAATTTAAGAGAAAAAGAAAGCACAGGAAACTAATAGATATGAAACAACAATAGAAAGCATTTGGTAACCAATTTTCATAGAAATTACCAAATATGGAACACAGGTTATTCTGAAAGTGAGAGGTTAAAAAAAGGCCCCCCTTCTGAATATCAAAAGACACGAATCATGTTGAAATCACCAGACCTTCTGCTGAGTCGAGAACCTGTCTCT
>CM042190.1:3087212-3147276 GCA_023539305.1 Ilex asprella | reverse complement strand
CCCCCCCCCCCCAAAAAAAAAAAAAGGAAAGAAAGAAATAAAAAGAATACGTGAAAAAGAAAAGAAAAGGAAAACCAAGAACAATCAGCACTCCTATTAACACATAGAAAGCATTCAATGGGAATATATGGATCGTTTAAAAAGGTGTTATGTAAAACATTAATTACTTGCACTGTAGTTAATGATCAATCAAAAACATTGCCAAATCTAGTATGATTTTCTGACAATACCATCCTGAGGTCAATCAGTGCCAAAATTGTCTCCAATCTTGACACAACTACGTCGAGTACTCATCCTGAACATATTATCTCTTGGCCATAGTCTGCTAAAGATACCATTGCAAATTGTTCTAATCCAGGAAATATTTGAGACCACATAGAGGATTAAATATATTTTTCCAAATATTGCTAAGGATATATTGATGCAACGAGGTTTTAGAAGTATGTTCAATATTCACATTTTTCTGGCTCCATAAATTCCTGTGCGGTAGTAAAAGTACGAAGCGAATGTAATTATCTTTATTAATAATATAAATCTGAAAACTGCCAATGTGTGCTAAATGTTATGGTGTAATTATATGTTTATTTATCAATGGGGTAGTCTAGTCTTTTCTAATTGTGCCGTTCACTATGCATCGTCTCTTTACCCACTTTTTATTATGATGGAATATTAGAGCCACATATAGTTTTATTTCCTTCTATCCCTTTTATGTATGGCTTCTCTTCTTTGCATAATTTGGTCTATGTTTTTATGATATTAGAGCCAAATTTTGATCCATTTCTGCTTCTTTATTTGTCGGTGTCATCAGTATCATTGTTGCTTCGTTGTCTTTGCAGTCCATCTTTGCTGTCAACAAATTGTGCAAGTATTGGTATTTGGTTTGCAGCAGATTTCTGAGGGTCATGAATTATGAAAGCTTCGAACTGGAGTTGCTACCACCAATGACCATATCTTTTTTTTTTTTATCAAATAATGACCATATCTCAATTTCATTTTTCCTATGTGTCATCCTTAAACACAGCTGATGCCTTCTCCTTGATGTTTTAAGTTGTTCACAAAAGAAGGAAACTTGAATCTTAAGGTTTAAATTGAGTTTTTGAACAAGGTTAGTGTAGAATGTTAGGCTATTTTAAATTGAGGTATTGTTGTAATCCTCACATTATTATGAATTAATATAAATACGGGTGATGAGTGGAGAGGCTAACTCTCATTCTCCTTAACACTATGTTTTAATCTCTTTTCTCTTCTCTTGTCTCTTCTCCGCTCTAAACCCTAACTTTAGATTTCAACTTGGTATCAGAACAATTTATCTACTTTGGAATCACTAGAACACTCAAGGGAGGATTTGCTACTCTATTGGACTGTTGACATCATCGACGGAATGATGATGTCATCTTCAGAGTCGATTGAAACTGATATGGTATGGCTTGGTTTTTCCTCCTGAGTATGATGGTGATTTTTCTGAATTTTTTTGAAGTCATCTAATCACTAGAACCAATTTTTGAATGTTTTTTAAAAATTTTGGGTCATATTTTTTGATTTGTAGTTTGGCTAATATTGGGACCGTTATACCTGTTTTAATGCATATAGTGGGTGCCGACTGGCCCTCCTAAGAACTCTGGCGAAGTTTTGTGCATAGCTCGGTGGTTTTTGGGTATTTTTTGTGCCTTTTTGGACATCGGCAGACACAGTTTGGTTGCTGCCAGGCTCCGGTGGCCTTCTCCCACAGTGTTTGAGGTTGTGGTTGAGTTGTTTATGGATCCCAGTGCTTGGTTGTGTTTTTCGTTGGCCAACAGAAAGCTTCGTACCCTCTAAGAACTCCGGCAAGCCAGTTTTGCTACTCCTATTGGGTTGCTTCAAGGGTTCGTTTCACTTTACTCCGTTCCCTCGAAGGTGTTTGGTTGTGTGTTTTGTGCATGATTATCGCAAGACCAAGGAAATTACATCCAAAGGTGTTGCAAAGTGTCTTTATTGGCTACTCTACTATCCAAAAAGGGTATAAGTGTTATCACCCTCAGTCCAGGAAGGTTTGTGTCGGTATGAATGTCACTTTCAATTGAAGTTTATTTTTAGGGTTTAGAATGGAGAAGAGGAAAGACAGAATAAAGAGATGAAAGAGTTTTAAAAAATGAGGGTTAACCTAACTCTTCTCCTATCACCCATTTTATATTAACTCATAATAGCCTCATCTTACAGTTATGCCCCTAATTAAAATATAGTAACATTCTATACTCTTCAAGTTGGAGCATAGATATCTTTCATACCCAACTTGCATACATCTAAATGAAAAATTCTACTACTAAGTCCCTTAGTAAACACATCAACTAATTGCTCCTTAGACATCACAAAGGACATACAAATCAACCCATCATTTAACTTCTCGTCGATGAAGTGTCTGTCAATCTCAATGTGCTTTGTTCTATCATGTTGGACTGGGTTGTGAACAATATTTATAACAGCCTTATTATCACAATACAGATGCATAAGCTCACCATTATAGATACCCAAGCCTTCCATTAAGGTTTTCAGCCACATAAGCTTACAAATACCATGAGCGATAGTACTGTATTATGCCTTTGTACCAGATTCGGCCACCACTGCTTGCTTCTTACTCCACCATGTAACTAGATTTCCTCCTACAAAGGTGCAGTAACTCGTAGTAGACCTCCTATCATCAATTAAGCTTAACCAATCTGCATCTGTGAAGGCTTATAACTTCATGTAACCCTATTTTGAGAACAATATTCCTTTGCCTGGAAACGACTCGAGGTACATCAGTATACGATGAATAGCTTCTTGATGAGGAACTAGAGGAGAATGCATAAATTGACTAACAACACTCATTGTATACGCTATGTTTGGACAAATGTGAGAGAGGTATATTAGTCTCCTAACAAGCCTTTGACATTTTTCCCTATCAACGTGATCACCTTCATCATTTCTCAATTTATGGTTTGTCTCAATGAGTGAATCTGCTAGACTATAACCTAGTATGCCAGTATTCTTCAGAAGATTAAGGATATACTTCCTCTATGAAATAAAGATGCCTTTATCTGATTTGGCCTATTCAATCACTAGGAAATACCGTAAATGCCCCAAGTCCTTGATCTCAAATTCTTTAACAGTGTGGACTTTCAGTCTGGCCACATCCTACACATCACCACCTATGAGTATTATGTCATCAACATATATTATTGGAGTTATAGCAGCTTAGTTTATTAGGTTATTAGATTTTTCCCTTATTTACCTTTGTATCCTTATTATGACTTTTATTGGCTATATATACGGGGACTCCACACTTAGTTTGTATCCATTTTTCTCTCTTACAAATATTTCAAGTTAGTATCAAAGCAAGACCCTAACCCTAACCCTAACCTCCTCCAAACCCTAGCCTCCACCAAGACTGCCTCACCGACAAACTGCCTTTAGCCATAAACTACCCAACGAAATCACCCAATACTTACGCACGGACTGCCTAATTAATACAAACTAGCCTTACTGACAGCAACACGAAAGACACAGCCATCCCACCGAAATCAAGTAGCACCGACTGCTTCCAATTCTCACCTTCAGCCTCCACAAACAACACATAACACCAAGCATACACGATCAACCGACTGCCCACAAAACATCAAATAACTGACAGCAACCCAACCGAAATACTGTTGCCCATAAAGCACCGACCGACTATACCCCCATCCATAAAGCACCGACAGAACCCAAACTACCTAGCAAACCAGCCCCCACTCCACCGACATATATCCCAATATTAGCCCAGCGAAATATTGAGAAATTGACCCTTGAAGCAATCCTATAGGAGTAATAAAGTCAAGAACTCCCAAAGACATCCAATTGATGAGATATTCAGCAGTAAGTATCACATCTCCCCAAAAAGGCAGAGGTACACCTATGATAAACACCAAGGAATGTGTCACTTCTTGGTGTTTATCAAGTATATCATTCTGCTCCGTTGTATCTGTTACACCAAGGAATACTAGGATACTTCCTCTCTGCTACACCATTCTGCTCCGTTGTATCTGTTAGAGTAATCTAGTATATCAGCATTAGGGGTAGATTCGTCATTTACATTACTATGTTTTATCCTAGTATATAAGGCTATTATTGTGTAATTTGTTTTATGAGTCTGTAATACACATCTAGTTATTCTTAATGAATACAGTTTTCCTCTTTCATTGTTAAATATTAATATGGTATCAAAGCATGGTATGAGCCCTAAACCCAAATAATAAAACATGATTGAAGTCTAAATCATGTATATTGAAGACCACACAATTTTATGATTGTTTTAGAAGATCCTCGATACTACCGTGAAGACCATCACCAGCCGTTGGCGTCATCATCGCCGGCGATGACGTCACCAGCCTCCAACCGTAAAGACCACCACCAAGATCGATTCTTCATGGGCTTCTCATTGGTGTGCTTCTCTTTTTATTTCGATTTCATCTGGTAAGGGTTTCTATTTTCTAAATATTTTTGGGAAAATACATATAGATTTTTCGATTGGTTATATACCTGGCACTCTTAGCCAAAATTTTTGGTTCCAATTAGTCAAGAAAGGTGCGACTAAGAGTATAGAATGCTCATCTGAGTGATTCAAGGCAGTTTAGTTGACTTGGGATGAGATTGGTATGGTTTGAAGCTGTTTTGCGGTCTGTTTTATACGCTTTGGTTGTTCTCTGTTTTTCTTGGCTTTGATTTCGATTGTTCACAGTCCACCGCTTGTCACCCACTACAATGTCCTAATTTGGTGAACAAGAATGCCAAGGGTGTCGTACATCAGCCATTTAAGCCCAAAGATCGTCATACAGCAGCAGTTGCTTCACCAGTGGATAAGACACTCCCATCAGCTCTCACCCAGCATGACTATGATAACTAATCAGTTGCAAAAGCTTCTTTCTCTTCATCAACCAAGTGCCCTATCAATTTCTTCCTCCACAAGTTCATTTAGTACTGGTCTTTCAAGTATATCTCGAACTGCCTAGGTCTTCGACTCAGGAGCCACTCATCATATGACCAGTAATTCTCCCTTATTTGTTTCGATTGTTTCTCCTCTCTCTATATCTGTCCTTGCAGCCAATGGCACCACAATGTCTTTGGCTGGTGTTGGAACTATCATTTCTTCCCGGCTTAAACTTCCTGATGTCTGCTATATTCCTCAACTTACTTTAAATTTAATATCTGTTAGTCAGTTATTTGATTCTGAATTTTTAGTTCACTTTTCTTCTACTGGTTGTGTTATTCAAGATTCATGATCTAAAGAGCTGATTGAGACAGGCCATAGAAATGAAGGGTTATATGAGTTGGACGAGTTTCATGTCCCTGACATTGTTGCATCCACTGTTGATTTATCTTCTTTTCAATTGAGTCCAAAATAGTCTAGTTTTTATTTATGACATTATCGTTTAAAATTTTTAGCTTCTACTGGTAGTTTGGGTAGTTTAAAGTGTCATGATATTTCAGATTATAGTGGCTACAAGTTGACTAAATTTACTGCATTATCTTTCAATAAAAATAATTCTCATTCTCCTGCACCTTTTGATCTTGTACATTCTGACATTTGGGGACCAGCTCCTATTGCTACTAAAGGGGGCTCTAGATATTGTTTCTTTTATTGATGATCATACCAAATATTGTTGGATCTATCTAATGACATGTAAGTCTGAATTCTTTTCCATTTTCACTACCTTTCGTGCTATGGTGCATACTCAATATTCTTCTATCATCAAATACTTCCGCTGTAATCAAGGTAGAGAATATTCTTTTAATACTTTTCGTGATTTGTTGAAATCTGATGGTACTATTTTTCAATCTTCTTATGCCAACACACCTGCTCAGAATGGAGTGATTGAACAGAAACATCGTCACATTATTGAGACAGCTCTTTCCCATTATTGTCATCTAATGTCCCTAGCTTTTTTAGAAAAAAAGTCCTTACAACAGTTCATCTGATTAATTGCATTCCTACAATCCTTAATTCTAGTGTCTCACCATTTGAAAAATTTTGTGGTAAATCACCCGAGTATTTCTCCTTACGTGTCTTTGGATATATATATTTTGTTCTGTTACCTAGTGTTAATCGTACCAAATTCTCAGCTCGTTCAGCCTTATGTTTTTTTTTTGCTACAGTGTAGGACAAAAGAGATTTCGGTGTTATGATCCTAGTACACAAAAACTATATGTTTCTCGTCATGTTGTTTTTATGGAACATATTCTTTTTTTCTCTATTCCATCTAGTTCTTTATCTCTGCATAAATCTGATCTTGTCTATCTTGATCCCTTTCCCTCTAATGTTTCTCCTAATTCCTATGTTGGTGATATGACGGTGATTGATCTTCCCTCCTCCTCCTCTTCTTCTTCTTCTTCTTTGTCTGATTTGTCTGTTACTTATCCCCTAATTGTGCATACTTATGTTCATAGGACTTCCACGGTTTCTCCCACAGATGTTGTGCCTTCGTCTGCACCTCTTGGCTCCCAATCAAATTCTGACACCGTGGATCACACTCCACGTTACCCTCGGCGCACTCGAAACTGTCCTAACAGGTTTGGTTGGTCCAACTCTTGTTACTCTTCTAATTTTTGCTCTTTCCTGACTTCTATTCATTTTTTGTCTGAACTAGCCTCCTATACTTGATCCTCTTTGACAACAGGCTATGGATGAGGAGCTTTCTGTATTACATAAGACTCGAGCTTGAGAGTTGATGCCTTTACCTCCTGGTAAACGCCCCATTGGTTGCAAGTGGGTTTATAAAATTAAAACTCAATCTGATGGTTCTGTAGAAAGGTACAAGGCTAGATTAGTGGCCAATGGATTTGCTCAAGAGTATGGGCTTGATTTGATGAGACCTTTGCTCCAGTGGCTAAGATGACCACAATTCACACAGTCACTGTTGTGGCAGCTGTTCGTCAATAGAGCTTATTTCAAATGGATGTGAAAAATATTTTCCTTCATGGTGATTTATCTGAAGAGATCTATATGACTCCTCCTGGGTGAACTTTAATTTTGACATCAAATTAAGTATTTTCCAATTTATGAAAATTCTAAAAACAAGTAAACATTTCATCCTTACTATGCAGCAGATAAACCTAAGTAACTCAAGTGTACCGGTTAATGAGAATAACAAACCATCTATATCCAGCAAGAGAAACAACACGAAATGGTCCCCACAAATCAAAATGAATAATCATAAATGGAGCAGTGTTTCTATTATTATTACTAGGATAAGAAGTTTCTACTGATGGATGATCAAATCTTTAATGTCATTGATGTAACTGTTGGAGGGACAACTGAACCAAAAGCCTGAAGTGCATGAGAAGGTTGATCCTCCAGCAGATATAAACCACTAGGAGCTCTACCATTGTCAATCATTCTCCATGTTTCCAATTCCTAAAAGACACAATGACGAGGGAAGACTGTTACGGAGCAATTTAGAAACTTTGTAAGGCTACTTATTGAGAGTGAGTAGAAAAATTAGGAACATGAAGAATAGAAGACAAAGACATAGATAGAGAACAGTGGATGAAACCTTTCCCAGATACAAATGACAATGAGCCTTCTACTACCCAAACTTTATCTCTATTGCAACATATGGAATAAAAAAAGAAAAACTGGAAGAACCTATCATATGGTTAGTAACTCTGGAATCGATAATCCAAGGATTAGAAAAGCAAGTGGTACTAAAAGCACTGACATGTACACCCGTGTGAACAAAGTTGGAAGCAACAAAATTGGAAACAGATGCAGAAAAGGTATCAAGTAGGGCCATCAGACGCCTGAGAGCTTGCATCTCATCTGTAGTGAAATTCGCGATATCAACCCTAGTAGATGGGGATGCGCCAGCGGTGGAGGGGATAAGATTAGCACTCTCAGTCAAATGAGCATGTGAGCGCACAAGACCAACCCTATTACCATCATGCCCCCAAAATAGACAACCGTGTAGTTTTCAACAATAGTCCTTAGTGTGCCTCGTCTTTTCACAGTAATCGCATTTTAAAATATCCTTTTCAAGGCTCCTATTTTTTCCTTCACCAAGAGGCTGAAAAGATCTACTCTCTCTTTGTGGAATATCCACTAGAGTAGATCGATCACTAGTAGGATTATGAAGCATAACACTCCTCATGTTGTACATAAGCATATACTTGCCTCAAAGAAAGAAAATGATCTCTGCCCAAGACCTGTATACGTATCTGATCATACTCTATATTGAGACATGCAAGGAAATAATATACTCGTTCTTTCTCTACCAATTTTTTAAACTTAACACTATCACCAAAACAATGTGCTTGAAAATCCTAATAATAGTCCAGTTCCTGCCACAGAGTACTTAATCCTATATAATACTCGGCAGTAGTCTTGTCCCTCTATTTGGTTTCATGAATCTTCTTCCGAAACCTATAAATCTAGGCATCATTCCCAACCTATGAAAAGGTCTGAGCTACAACTAACCAAATTTCACCGGCAGTCTCAAGAAATAGGAAACCATGATTGACTTGGAGGGAAGAGTTACACCCAAGGGTCCCTACAAGACTCAACCCACTTTTCTCAGTACTTGTAGAGTCTGTACTAACTGCTAACATACGAACTCAGCAAACGAGAGCCTCTTTCACAAAGCTTGATTATGAAACACAAAATTCGGGACTAATTCATGGCAAAAAGAGGTCAACTAGTGATTGCCAACACCAAAAAGTCCAACAGATGAGTGCCCAACATGAAAACAGTGCAGCATGTGACTGTTGACCACAAAACAAGGCCCTTAGAGGTTACCAAAGCCCACTGGGGATCACCAAGGTCTTTTTCTAGCCAAAAAATCCACAAACTAGTACCGGGTCTAAAAAAAACCTCATCCACAGCCTCAAAACAATAGGAGAAACCCCACCAGGAATGCTAGAACACAGACCAGTAGTCTCAAAGTAAAGCAGATTGTCAAAATTACCCAAAAAACACTAGGTTGTGCAACAAAGTCCACCTAAGTTTCTCTAAGGTCCAGTTGACACCCACTTGAGGGATCAAAGCCGGTTGTTTGGTCCCAAACTCAGCCAAAGAGTACATCTCAAAATATGATCTAAAAATTCTAAAAATCATTCAAAAATCGAAAAAATATGCTAGATGGATTAAAAAAAAATCTGAAAAAAACACCATAGTACTCTAGAGAAAAAATCGAGCTAGGCCATATCACTTTTGATCAGCTGCAGTGATGACGTCATTTTTTCGATGATGACGTCAACCACTTCAACAACCGTCCAAGCCTTTCCTGAGTGTACTGGAAACTTCAAATTTCCAATATATCGCTTTGATACCAAATTGAAGTTTAGTTTTAGGGTTTAGAATAGAGAAGAGGCAAGAGAGCAAAAGGAGATGAAAGAGTTTTGAAGAATAAGAGTTAACCAAACTCTCCTCTCATCACCCATTTTATATTAACACATAATAGGCTGCAGATTACAATTATACCTCTAATTATAATTAAAATATCATAACATTCTACACTTTCCAAGAGACAAAGACATTTTTCCCTCCTTCACCATCTCTTCAAGGGAAGCAGTGTATTGAAGAAGAGATGTTAGAGGATGTGTACCTTCTCTTACTCTTCAATCAGGGCTTGGGTCACGAAGGAAAATCTAGCCACGCAGAGACTCAGGGTGAAACACCTGTTCATGGAGAACAGACTGCTTGCGAAAGATTAAATAGGGAGGATTTGTAATGTTATACCGACGACAGGCTAAGTAGATCACCACCCATGAGCCACCAAGCTCGTCATCATTTCTAGACTCCGTTCCCGAGATCTTTGCTCAGTTATCAAGTAATGAGTCTCCTTATAGTAATCCGGTCAATGATAATTCTTTACTTATTGCTATTTGAAAATGAGTTCCAACTTGTACCCAACATCCTATTTTGAAATTTGTTTCTTATGACTTTTTGTCTTCCTCCTATCATGCTTTTGTTTCGTCTTTATCTTCTACATCCCTTCCTTAAAGTTGGAATGAAACTCTTGCAAAACTCAAGTGGAAAGCAACCATCATAGAAAAAATGAGAGTTCTGAGAACAAATGAAACGTGGGAGCTTATGTCTCTTCCAGTTGGAAAAAAAATCGGTGGGATGTAAGTGGGTGTTCACTGTCAAGCAGAATGTAAATAGTAGTGGATAGATATAAAGCAAAGTTGGTAGCTAAGGAGTTTACCCAAACGTACAACATTGACTATCATAAGACATTTGCTCCTATTGCGAAGATGAATTTCATTCGTGTTATTCTCTTTTGTGCTGCCAATCTGGGATGGCATTTACAACAACTGAACAAAAAGAATGTATTCCTTCATAAGGACTTAGAGGAGGAAGTGTACATGGATATTTCTCCAAGGTTTTCTTTTCCAAATACAAAGGGAAAAATATATAAGCTGAAGAAATCTTTTTATGGACTCAAGCAATTTCCTAGAGCTTGGTTTGAGAGATCCCTAAAGGCAATGGTCAAGTTTGGGCTCAAGGAGAGTCATGCAGATCACACCGTATTCATCAAACACGGAAGTGATAAGATTTTCATTCTTATAGTATATGTTGATGACATAATACTCACAAGTGATGATGTGGAGGAAGTGTCCAAATTGAAAGTTCATCTTGCTAAAGAGTTTGAGATCAAGGATTTAGGGCGATTATGCTATTTCCTAGGAATTGAAGTGGACATGTAAGATAAAGGCATCCTCATCTCAAAAAGAAATATATCCTTGATCTCCTAAAGGAAACCGGCATGCTGGGTTATAGACCTACACTCACCTATTGAGATAAACCACAAACTAAAAAGTGATCAAGTTGATAGAAAAAGATATTAGAGACTTGTTGGAAGACTTATATCTTTCTCACACTCGTACTGACATAGCATATGCAGTGAGTCTTATTAGTCAATTCATGTATGCTCCGCGAGTCCCTCATCAAGAGGTAGTTCATCATATGCTCTGGAATCTCAAATCATCTCCTGACAAATGAATATTGTCCTCAAAGTAAGGTCATATGAGAATAGAAATTTTCACAGATGCAGATTAGGCAAGGTCAATCGATTATAGGAGGTCCACTACAGATTACTATATTTTTGTATGAAAAAATCTAGTTACTTGGCGGAACAAGAAGCAAGCATTGGTGACTAGATCTAGTGCAGAGGTAGAATATATGGCTATAGCTCATGGATTTGCGAGCTTGTGAGGCTGAAAACCTTAACGAAAGATTTGGGTGTCTTTAATGGTGAATCTATACGTCTGTATTATGATAATAAGGCTACCATAAATATTGCTCACAACTTAGTTCAGCATGACAAAATAAAGCATATTGAGATTGACAGAAATTTCATAAAAAAAAAGCTAAATGATGGGTTGATTAAGTAAGCATTTGTGACGTCCAAGGAACAACTAGCTGATGTGTTTATTAAGGGGCTTAGTAGTAGAATTTTTCATTCAGATGTATGCAAAGTAGGCATAAAAGATATCTATGCTCCAACTTGAGAGGTAATGTAGAATGTTAGATTATTTTAAATTGAGGGTATTGTTGTAATCCTCACATTATGATGAGTTAATATAAATACGGGTTATGAGTGGATAGATTGATTAACTCTCATTCTCCTTAACTCTATTTTCTAATCTCTTCTTTCACATCTCCACTCTAAACCACAGATTTAGATTTCAACCGTAACTATTAGTTACTTCAACTGTCGCCCACACATTCATAATCAGGTATTCTCACCAACTCTATATTGCTGGTTGTCCCCGGGCTTTGCTATCTGCAGTGTGCTTCATTCTTGTATCAGCATCAGAATTTTTGTTGCCTCTGACAACTCATGCTGCTGTCTGCTGCATCGAAGAGACTAGGTATAGTTCGAAAATTTCAAACCAGACAATTAGGGTTGCTTGCTGGGCTAAAACCTTCGACACAGGCCCTTCGTTTAAAAGATTTCAACCCAAATAAGTAACAGATTTCTGTAATAGTATAATTGCAGCCAGAAATTTCTGAAATTACACAATCAGCCCCAGAATCTTCAGAAATACAGATTCAATATCAAAGGTCAGGTATGTAGTCAATACTTTCTCTCCCATACCCCTCGAAGACCAAACTGAGTAATGACCCATTATTGTGATGTTGAAGTCAACATTTTTTTATAAGTAGACCATGAAGAGAGAAAAAAACTGTGATTGATGACATACATTAACAATTGAAACCTTCTCTGGAAATAAGCGATCATTCCTGTCCCCTAAGCCCAAGTTTCCATAACGACCCCAGCCCCAACCATACAGCTCACCATCTTCTGTAACAGCAGCTGTATGTTCAGCACCTGCAGCAACCATTTTAACAGATACTCCCTACAGAAAGATTCATGGAAGCAGAGTTAAATGCGTAAATAATGTCTGCACGCTCTTTCCATGCCAACTTGAATGAAAAGCGTGCTTGAGCTGATTCATACATCATTATATCATTGACGTAAGCATAATAAAAACATTGGTAAATGCAGATGATTCTTTTTTGTGGCAAAATCCTCAAGAAAGATTGGTTTTTTCACATGTACAAAGAGTTTGAATTAGTAATGGGCCTAACTAGAAAATGTCATTGATATGATGAATATTGGTAGAAAATCCGTAGGATGTATTTTATTGAGAGAATTGATGAATCCAGGATCCAAGATTTTTCAGTGCACTTTTGTACTAAAATTTGAGAATCCAAAATATCATCAAGGACGTGATTCCAAAAACCTCATATGACAATAACTACTCCAAAGCCCCATATATAAATTTTTGTGGAATCTATCACAAGTGAATTGAAAAGTGAGAAATTTCTGAAAATGACAGATTCTCCAATGAGGATGGCAACTCCTAGGGTTTGGGGTGCTAGGGTCCTCTTCCTCTCCCACTATTATGGCACCCTCCACAACCTACTATCCATGGAGCGAAGACAGTTTGGTACCAGATCCTCAACCACAGTCCTAAAACCTTTTCAACAATTGTAAAGGATGATAAGGAATCATTCATCCCACTAAACCAATTGTCAGTGCCTGCAGTACAAGGAGATCCCGTAGTCTTGCGGACTAACGAAGAACTAAATAGGCACAGATTGAGGATGTCAGGAAAAATATGGTACGACACCTTCTATTGCCTAAGGGTTCACACCCTATTAAACTGGATGGGTAGAGCGTGCAACTTCAGCAGTTGTGGAAACCTTCGGGCCCATGGCACTTGGTACCCATCAGCTGAGGATATTTTGATATTCACTTCGATCGAACACTACTTGAAAACGGCTCTTCTGCATAGAAACGAAATGTTCCAAATGTTCGTGGAAATTCTTGCTCCCATTTGACCATTTGCATCTATATGCATCAGGATCTCAATTCATGGATCTCTCAATTTGAGAAATAAAAATAAGAGGATCGAACCATTTCTTATGACACTTTTGCAAATTCGATAAATGTTGATTGATCGTATATTTCATTATAGTTCTATAATTCAGAGTATCCTTTCCTATTTGATCCCTTTGAATTCCATGTTCGAAGTTATGATCAGATCTATTCATTAAAAAAAATTGATTCAATACATTCCTTATGTACCCGTAGGTGCTATATTGGATATGAATCAAATTTCAGATCAATCTATATTGACTGCCTCCATTATGTTGTTGCTAGAAAATACCACTATTTTTTGCATTGACTTCCAAATCATTCCCGTAGGAAATTCAAACCCATTTTTTCTGATCCTTTCCACAAGCACTTTATCACCAGGTACATAGTTATCAAAATCGTACGATTCACGATTCAATTCATAAGATTCGGTTCGATACAAGTACAAAATAATTCGTATCTTATATGAGAATCCTTTTAGAGTTGAATCGCACCTAAATCGTACGATTCGTATCTCACGAAGTGCACAATTCCATCACTTTTTTTATAACCCAAATTTTTGGCAACACGATGTCGTTCTGTCCACTAAACAGTAAAACGACGTTGTTTTGTTTGCATAGGAACTCACGCCCTAATAAAAACTCAACATCTTTACTCGTTCTCTCTCTGACATCGTCTAAAGCTCGGTTTGTGTTGTCTAAGGCTTTACTCATTCTCTCTCTGACGTAGTCTAAAGCTCGTCCTGTGTTGTCTAAGGCTAAAGGTCACGACTAACGGTCTCGCATCAACAATTGATTTTTACTCTCAATTCTTTCATGGATAGTTGATTAAGTTCTAATTTGTTGTTTCAAAATGTTGGCCTGTATTTTTTCTTCCAATCAATTTTCTTATTTGTTCTTTTTTCATTCAAGTTTGTAACTTAATCTATAATGGGTGTCATTATTTTTATTCTTCAATAGTCATGGTTTTTTAATGAATTTTTTTTCAAGTTGTTGAATTTGAAAATAGTTAAGCAAAGATATAAATGAAACAAATGGCTAGCTCCTTCCTATTTAGATGACGTGATTATATTAATTGATTATTTTTAGATGCAATAATGTTCAATATTCAATATTTTGTCTATTTTAAATAAGTAGTATTATTTTTTATTTTTGTTCAAATTTTGAATTAAATCTTACGATTCACGATTCTCAAATTTAGGATTCTGATTCACGATACGAATCGCGATTTAACAACAATGGCCAGGCAATATTCGATTATCACAATAGCACACCGACTTCAATCCTTCTGCGCCACAACTCCAGACACACGCTCATGTTTGGACCATAATATATAACTTGAGTCGGGAGTATTGGCATCCCAGGCATCTCATGGAAATCACTCGAGAAGTTGGTACTCCGCTCCAAATTCATTTATCGACTAAGGATCGTAGGTGATGGGACATTCCTGAGGAAAGAAATGATCAGGACACATGTCCTCGGCGCCAAGGTATTATTACCTCTGATCGTACCAAGTGTCGGAAAACGTCTCCTAAACGGTTGACCATATCATCGGCGTCAAAAAGGGTCCGCCTCTCTCCATGGGAGAGAGCCCGTCCTCAGCGTGAGGGTCGCACTCTCCAAGGATGTCCTGTATCTCGGCGGCAAGAGCATTTCTCTAAAACACATGCCCTCGACACCAAGGACACCCTGTTCTGAGTTGACTACTGACGACTACGATCGTTACCCTCTAAAAAGGTGTCAAGTGAATCATTTGGTTGTCTTTCCAATAAAGTCAGAATGAATGAGACTTTCTACCAATGAGAGGTCGGCACGTGGCAAAAGTACAGACTAATGGCTACATACGTAAAGACACCCTTACTGATAAAAGGCTGTCTCAGTCACGCGCATTTAATGAAATCCCAGTGATGAGACATCAATGAAGATTGTGTAGGCCGAGAACAAGGAGCATTAAATGCTCTAAAGACCAAGCAATTAATAACTCTACATCAAATAACGAACATTAATTACTCAGGAGTCCGAGGCGGACCGAACAATTAATACTGGGGGATTACCTATGTAAATCAGGAGGACATGCTGTCCCATCTCTGACAGCTAGCTCCTACCTAGTCTATTAACAATCATGAGTTCTTGAAGGTATAAATAGTCTTCGAAAATACAATGCGAAGGTAGGCAAAAGCCTTACACCAGAATACCACACAGTGTTTTCCTTTTCTCCTCTACCTAAGTACTGACTTGATCGTCCGAGGGGATACGCCGAAAAACACTCCGGCCCCCTTTTAACTCTCCTTGTGTGTTCCAGGTAATCCCCGTGACCCGCCAGAATCGATCGAATCTCAGAGGCAATTCGCCACCACTCCTTAGGCCTCATTTGGCTTTCTCGACTCGTTCCTTGTTACCGGAGTACCGCCTTTTCTCGACTAATTCAAGTTCACCACGGGAGGGAAGTGTACCCCATTATATTGTGCATAAAATCACCCGCACAATAGGTATGGACTATTCGCACGGATTCTAGTGGATGTTGATCTTCATAGTACATTTCCAGATTCGCTATTGATCGAACAAGAGGAGCATGGGTTTGATGTGGATGTGGTATATGAAAGGCTTCCTTCTATTTGTGCTACTTGTGGCTTGGTGGGGCATGAAGCCATAAATTGTGGAGTGGGGAAGAAATTTGCTGCCAAACAAAAAACTGATAAGAAAATGGTGGATGTGAATACTTCTGACGTTGCGGAAAAATCTGGTGGGTCTGACAAAAATCAGGTTGTTTCTCCGACAACGGAACAGGCAGTGATCCAGCCTGCTCCAACAATCTCTGGCCAAGTTATTACTGTTGCAGCACCTATAAGTGCTTCTGATCCAGCAGGTATTTTATCTCCTGCTTCTACAGATGTAGCCAATGTTATGGCTTCTGATATAGCAACTGCTCCAGCAGCTACTGTTACTGCTTTTGTGGTAGTGCCCACAATGGATTCTGACACAGCACTTATCCCTGCAATGGTCCCAAATATACCTGCCCCTGCTGCTGGAAGTAATTTAGGCATTTCGGCTACTAAATCTTGGTCATACATGGTTGAAGAAGAAGACATTAACCCATCTCAAACTCTTGATTTGGAGGATATTCCCGAAGGAGACGACAATCCACTAGCAATAAATGATTTGAGTACACCTATTGATGCACAACGAAGGGTGGGTTTGATGGAAAATCTGAATGTACTTCTTTGCCATGGAGATAATATTGAAAATGGAGAATCTCTTGCTTTTAGGGAAGCGGATGAAATCGCTAAGGCTAAAGGTACACAACTGGAGGAGGAGCCGTTTCATATAGTCCGTTCTAAAGTGCAGAAAAAATGCTTCAGAAAGCAGAAAACCCAGATCAGGAAAGATCCTTGCATTACCCGCTACAGGGAAGGATGGACAACTTACACTCAAGGATGCGTACGGCTTTACAAGAACAAAACAGCCCGTGGTGCCTTGGGGAAAACCAATCTGGTCCAAATTCATTCCGCCTTAGAGATCACTACTGTTTTGGCCTGCTTTCCATGAACGTCTGCCCTTGGATGATGATCTGCATAAGAGAGGCATTATTACGATCTCCACTTGCTCTCTTTGCCCTGTACCTTCAACTTCAAAAAATTTGCACCATTTATTTCTGCCCATTTGCTAATTCACTTTGGTGTTTGCTAGCTACTAACTTCTGCAGGAATTTCACCACAATTCGATCAAGGAATTTCTTGTTCTTATTAGAAGATGGAATTTTAGTCCTCAGTTGAAGGATATTGTGCTCATTGCAGTAATAAATTGTGTGTAGGTCATTTGGAAAACAAGATATGACTGTAGAATCAATGATATAGTTCCATCACTTGACCGCACGACGACGAAATTCATCATCTCTTTTACTCAGGAATGCGCAGGCCTTGCTACTGGTTCAATGTTCCACTCAATGAAGGAGCTCCAAATCTTGTCGAAGCTTGGTATTAAAGGTTGCCATCGCAAGTCACCGGTTGTTAAGGAAATTTTGTGGTTTAAGCCACCTCCATCATTGCTGAAACTCAACACAGATGGTGCTGCTAGGGGCTGCCCAGGTCTGGTAGCCTCTGGAGGCATTTTCAGGCCATGCCGTGGGTTTGTTACAAGTGCCTTCAGCTTGCCACCTATTATGCGGAACTTATGGAAGTCCTAAAAGGTGTTGAAATCGCTTGGGATCACGGTTGGCGTCGCCTTTGGATTGAATGTGACTCACGCATTCTATCTCAGGACAGTCGATTGAAGAATTTGACTATTCCGTGGAGAGCTTTTGTGGAACATATGCAAGCAATGGAAATCCACACCACCCATGTTTATCGAGAAGGGAACCAAGTTGTGGATAGACTCGTGAACTATGGCATCACTTCAGCATATTTTTATTGGTGGTACTCTCCTCCGGAATTCTTAATGTCGTTAGTAAACAGAGACATTTCAAAGCTTCCTAATTACCATTTTACATTTTGATGTATTTCAAGCATTGCTTAGTTTGATTCCTTCAATTTTGTCATTATCTTAGATCATTTATGGAGTAAGGCTCATTATGTCCCCTCCAATTAGGTTTACTTTTTCTTTCATTCTTAATAAATATCCTCGTAGGGCTGAGGTTTGTTAAACACACACACACACACACACACACACAGATATATATATATATATATATATATATATTTATAGATTTTTGTTCAATTTTCTTCTCTTCAGCATTCATCTTACAATCCGCAAGGATGTTATACACTCATAGGCAGTAAACTGTAAACATTTCATTTCATGGTATATTCCACCATTATCCCCATTCATCTAACAAAGAGGAAGATAAAAATCGATAAATCAGGAAAGAATAAGAACCTCAATGCATAAACTCCCTCTCTCTTCCTACATATAAACATATGTGCAAGTGTGTGTGTGTGTGTGTGTGTGTGTACATCATGGAGATCAATGATCAAAAGAAAGATGCCAAACCTTGAAATCAAACCATTCAGTATCCAACACACATGTGAACACTCCATACTGTATTATTAGGTTGATATAATTTGAGAAGGGCGATCTCAAGCCACCAAAACATAGCATAAAGAAAGAGGTGTAGAACATCCTCATAAAGTTATAGGTAACTTAAATGACAGTACCTTGAAGGCTTCGATTTTTTGTGGCACAAGAGAGTCCTCTGTGGTGCCAAGACCTAGTTGACCATTTTGATTCCGCCCCCAACTTCAATTTAAAAGAGTAAAAAAATTAAGAAAAGGACAATCTATATTGCACTCAGTAAGTATCATGTGCTTGAAAAGAAGATCCAAATTTACTCTAGATGCCTAATCTGGGATCTTGAACATTCATTGGTGATCTAGCTTACACACACAGAATCACACAGATAATAGTTAATAAAAATTTTAAAGCTCATGCTAAATCAACATCTCACAGGCTGAAGCAGTTTGTGTACTGCATTTCATTTTCCAGAGTGTTAAGTTCACCATCACTTGAGTGCAAAATACTTGGTAAAATTGTCTCACTTATTTAGCAAAACATTGCTTTCGATGCAAAATCACTGATGCAAAATCACTGATGCTAATCTCAACCAACATTATTTACGTAAAGATAGTGTCAGAGTTCTTATTTTTTATAATGGTCATATTTAATGAGAATAGGGTAATATTGTAATTACCCTTCCTATAAATAAGAAGTGTTGGGTAACACAGTCGTACACGCATTATTTCATCCAATCTCTTTTCTCGCCCTTCTTCTCTTCTACTCTCTCTAAACCCTAATCATGATTTTACATTTTAACCAAGTATCAGAGCAATTATTTCTTCATTATAAATCAAATCAAGCAAGCAAAAGAAAAACTCACAACTGTTCACTCGTCAGAGATCCTACCAGAAAGTGACGTCATCAACAGTTTCAGCGACAAGAAGACACCTCCATGATCGACTTCCTGTCCTTCTATTTACGGTGATTTTTGTAAATTTTCCCAAGGTCATCTTGCTCGACTTCTTCTATTTTAAATGTTTTTCGAAAAAAAGGTAACCGACTCTTCGATTTAGCTACTAGGAGCAACCTGTCTGGTTTTGAAGCGTTGATCCCCTCCAAACAATACAGACTAAGGCTTTCGGAGGCACTGGTGGCAGATCCATCTGGTTTGGTTTTTTTTTTTGTGTGTGTTTATTGAGCCTGGGCAGCAGTCGGCAAATAGAGTATCATACATAGACATAGTTCTGGTGCTCTGTGTTCCAGTTCTTCTAGCGATGTACCCAACCCTCCTGGAGTGTGTTTCATGCATTTTTGGTGAGTCGTGGCTGATGGTATTGTTCGGACGAACCTGTTCAGCGACGGATCCGGTGTTTTCTTAAATTTTTCCCTATGTTTTGCTCATCGGGCTGTTGTGATCTAGTGTTCTTGCTCCTCTGGTTCATCGTGTTAGAGTAATCTAGTATATCACCAGTAGGGATAGATTAGTCATTTATGTTACTATATTTTGCCATAGTATATAAGACTCTTATTGTGTAGTTTTCCTGTTTAATGTTTCTGTGTGACAAACTGGGTTATTAATAAATATCTCTCTCTCTTTTCCTTTCTCTAATTGTCTCTTTCTTTGATAAATATTAACATGGTAATAATACATGATAGAAGTCAGGAAGGAGTCGGTTCGACGATAAACTGCGGCTGACATCATCATCGTCAACGATGACATCATTAGTTGGTGACGGAGAAGACCACCATCTAGATCGGGCTTCTCAATGGTGCATTTTGTTTTAGATTTCAAGCTCATCTGGTAGGTGATATGATTTTTTGAAGAAATTCGTCAATTATTTTTTGATCTAGAAATCTGGTTATGTTTTGTGAAATTTCTGGTCCTAATCTGGTCTAAGGGGTGTGACTAAGCCTTGTTGATAATCTCGTGACTGATTTGAAAAACATAGAAGTAATTTGGGTTGGATTTGTGCTCCCCTGAGTATCGGTTGGGCTGTCTCTCGCTTCCATTGTGCATTGACTGGGCTGTTTATTTGCCTCCCATAGCATCAATTGCTTTCTTTTTGTTGTTCTTTAGTCTGGGTTGCTCCCCAGTGCATCGGCTGGGCTGTTTCTCGCTTCCACTGTGCATTGACTGCATCTTTCTTGCCTCCTGAGCATCAATTGCTTTCTTATTGCTGTTTTTTTTTTGATTTGCTGGGTTGCTGGATCTCCTCGAGTTGTTGGATCTAATTGGGTTCTCTTTGTCTCTGTTGTTGGGTTGAACAGAGAATCTATTTTGCTGAAAATCTGCTATTGCTTTTTTATGCTTTATTTTGGGTATTATTTTGTTATGAGCATCGACCCTTTTGTTAACATTATGGCAAGTGGACATTCTGATTCTCTTCAGGTTATTAGTGTCAGATTAAATAGTGAAAATTATGTATATTGGTCTTATGTAATAAAGAATTTCACGTTAGGTAAGTAGATGTGGAGTGATGTTAGTTGTGTTTTGCAAGCTCCAATAGATTCGAAGGCAAAGAAATATGCTGAGTTAAAGAATACCTGGGAAATCAACAATGCTAAAATCATCACTCAGATTAATAACTCAGTTGATCAGACCATTTGTGTGTATTTGGCTAAGTTGAATACAGACAAGGAGATTTGAGATTATTTAGCTATATTATTTGCTCAGTCCAATTTTGCAAAGAGATATCAGCTTGAGCAGAAATTCGAGTTTCACATCAAGATGATAAAACCAAACATGAGTTCTACTCAATTATGACTAGATATTGGGATCAGTTAACACTTACTAAACCTGTTGAACTGAGTACTCATTTAATATATCGTACTTTTAGGGAGGAACAGTGGTTGGTGCAGTTTTTGATGGCCCTTAGAAATGACTTTGAAGGACTTTGTGGTTCTATTCTCCATCGTCTACCACTTCCCACAATTGATGCAGTAGTGAATAAGTTTCTAGCTAAAGAAGTCCATCTTAAAACTCTTTACAGAAAAGGTATTTTTTCATTGCCTAATTAGACTATATTGGTTGTACCACCCAAAGTGACTTATTCACAGAATAAATATCGGGGGTCAAGCTGCTTCGGATGAGTGTAATTTTTGTCATGAGAAGGGTCACTGGAAGGCTCAATGTCCGAAATTGATGAACAAGAATACCAAGGGGGCCTTACATTACCCATTTATGCCCAAAGATCGTCATACAGCAGCAGTTGCTTCACCAGTAGATTAAGTCACTCTCATCAGCTCCCTGCACGACTATGATAGCAGATCAATTGTAAAAATTTCTTTCCCTTCATCAATCAGGTGCCATATCAATTTCTCCTTCCGTAGGTTCATTCATTTCAGGTCCTTCAAGTATATCTTGAACTGCGTGGGTCTTTGACTTAAGAGAGCCACCCATCATATGATTAATAATGCTTCTTTATTTGCTTCTATTGTTTCTCCTCCCTCTCTATTTATCCTTACAGCCAATGACACCCAAATGTCTTTGACTAATGTTGGAACAATAGTGTCTTCCCAACTTACACTTATTAATGTCTACTATATTCCTCAACTTACTTTAAATTTAATCTCAGTTAGTCAGTTGTTAGATTCGGAATTTTTAGTTCACTTTTCTTCCACCGGTTGTGTTGTACAAGATTCACAGTCCAAGAAACTGATTGAGACAGGCATAGAAATGGACGGATGCATGTGTTGGACAAGCTTCATGTCCCTAAAGTTGTTGCATCTAATGTTGATTTATCTTCTTTGAAATTGAGTTCAAAATCGTCTAGTTTTTATTTATGGCATTCTTGTCTATGTTATGTTTCTCATTCTCGTTTAAAATTTTTAGTTTCTACTGGTAGTTTAGGTAGTTTAGAGTGTAATGATATTTCAGTTTGTAGTGAATACAAGTTGGCCAAATTTACTGCATTACTTTTCAAAATTTACTACGATGTATCGTTCGATACACGATACGTATCAATACGATACGCACGACACATGCAAAAAAAAAATTTGTTTTTTACGACGTCGTTTTATACAAAAATATATATATTTGTATAAAAATTCTGAATTTTAATTAATTTTAATTTTGTGAAACTGTGGCATCACCAGCATCTTATTTTCATAAACTATGTTTGAATTAGTAAACTATGGCTGTGAACTTTGCATTATAATATTAGTGAATTATGTTAATGACTTGAATAGTTGGTGGAGTATTCATAAAATGTAATGTTTTTATGAGTGTATGATTTTTTTTCAAACGTATATATATTTTTTTATTATTTATTTAAATTTGCATCGTATCTTACGATACACTATTTTTTAAAAACGATTCGCCTTCCGATACATGATTTAATAACTATACTTAAAACAGACAACGTTCAGATTACTAATGATTTTTTATTATAAAGTTGTTGCATAATACTTAAATATGAACAAAAAATAATTTTGATAACTCTTAAACAAAATTTGGGTAACTCCTGATAAAAAAATGTGTAATAGGAAAAAATTTTTACTAAAATTTAGATAGCTCATGATCAAGACTGTGTAATTTAGCCAGTTATTTAACTAAATTTTGGTCAAAAGCCTCTCATATTACACATTTTTTTTTATCAAGAGCTACTCAAATTTTATTTAAAAGCTATCAAAATTATTTTTTGTCCATATTTAGCTATTACGTGATAAGTTTGTGATAAAAAAAAAACGTTAACAATTTGGATGTTGTCTGCTTTAAGGATCACATTCATATAAAAACATATTCAATACTTCAAATATCAAAATGATGCAATTAAAATAGTGGGGACCAAAATGAGATAATCATTATACTTTGGGGACCTCTAGTGTAATTAACCCAATGATATACAATTCATAAAAGATTCAGTATTTTATGATCAGTAAATCTTATGTCTAATCATCTATGTGAATTTTTAGACTAAAATTTCTTAATAGTCAATAATCACCAACTTTTTTAGATAATGTGTACTGAATATATAATTTAAATAATTACTTTCATTTTCACAATTACTCTTTTTTACAAATTTTATTTATCTTTTATTTTTATTATTATATTTGAAGTACAACTTTAATATGTCTTATGTTGGTAATTATATGTTCTCAAATTTTTAAGTTTTGTTAATCACATTTCAACACATGTTTATTGTTTAGTAATAGACAAGTTCTAAAGAAGTGTCAGACACGTCACCAAAGACGTGTCAGACACGTATCTGAAATTAAAATTTTATCAATTAATTATGAACACGGATAAAAAAGTGTCGGACACATGTCCGGAGAGTGTCCAAAGAATATCGGTATCCGACACGGATACTTCACCTTCTCAATAGTGTCCATGCTTCATAGCTTCGTGATCTAGGAATTAATGTACCTTTACCCATCAAGATATTTTGACAATCAAACTGCTATTTTTATTGTCAGTAATCCAATATTCCATGAGCATATCAAACACATTAAGGTGGACTGCCATTTTGTTCAAGATCTCCTAATAAAGAGATTCACTCCATATATATCAAGTCTTGTGATTAGCTAGGTGACATTCTTACTAGGTCATTAGCTCAGTCTGTCTTCAGTAATTTATGTTCCAAACTATGTATATTTCACCTTTATGCTCCAGCTTGGGGGGAGTGTTATGAGTTTTATTTTTTTTCATTGGTTATATTTAATGAGTATAGGGTAATATTGTAATTACCTAATTATTTCTCTACTACAAATAAGAAGTTTAGGGCAATACAGTTGTACACACATTATTTCTCTGAATCTCTTTTTTCTATATTCTTCTCTTCTACTCTCTCTAAACCCTAATCTTGATTTTACATTTTCACTGTTTTGTTATTTGAAAAACACTGAGCTATAGAAAATAAATAAATAAATAAATTTCCTACGAGCTAAGAAACACGGATACGGACACGGAGATATGGCAAAGTTAAAAAATATGGGATACGGGTACAGTAAGGATACAGCTATTAAAATAATATAATATATTTTTTAGATAATAATAGAGTTATAATATATTAAAAATAAAGCATATATTATAACAATATTAATAATAAGACCAAGCAAATATTATTTTTTTGATTAAAAATTGAAATAGATCAAATTAAATATCCACTATTTTCATCAAATATCATTGCATCTATTAACATTCATAGTATATAAGTTACATAACAAAAAACATATTAAAAACGTAAATTTTTAATAGTTAAAAGTTATTTTTTTAATAAAAAAATTCTTGGTCGTATCCTATACGTATTTTAGCCGTGTCCTAGACGTATCTTTGTCGTGTCCGACTGAGTTCACTATTCAGGACACTTCTAGCTGTGTCGGACACATGTCCGG
The DNA here is from genome assembly GCA_023539305.1 of Ilex asprella. NCBI lineage: Eukaryota > Viridiplantae > Streptophyta > Magnoliopsida > Aquifoliales > Aquifoliaceae > Ilex > Ilex asprella. Next base: position 3,122,579 of record CM042190.1, on the reverse strand, counting down.
CAGTATCCATGTCAGACACGTGTCTGATACTGCCACGACACCCCGTGAGATGTATCCATGCTTCCTAGCCTGTGAGTAATGACTAAAAATTCCTAGAAAACAAATCAATATGAGATCAAGGCTTCACAGGGAGGTGTAAGAAAATCACGAGCAGTAAAGGGTAAGAAATGATTAAAGCACCTTAGTTCTAGTTGTATGGTGGCCCAAACTCTAAAAGCTCTTTGGTATGTTAGACAGTGATGAATCCAAAATCATTTTATGAAACATCCTCACCAAATCAACGCATCCAGTCAATGTTGTGGCTAATGTTGCCTTACCTCTCATCCTTAATTAGGATGCCCGAAGATTGACAGAGTGAAAGAGAATGCAGGGTGGGTTCCTGGGTTGGGTATGGTATCCAAAAATCAAAAACTCCACTTATCAGTGTAGATGGAAAAACTACAAGCTTTACTTACCCGAGGACACCAAATTCAACTATTTTGGTTTACGCTTATGTTTACAGATGATTACATGCATCCAGTATATGTGTTGTAGCCAATAAACCACAGGTTTCTCTAGTATTGAAGCAAAATCTTTTATTGTCCTAAGCAGTGGTGTAGATTTGTTTTTGGCAATTTAATTGACAGAAATAAGGCCTAGTGGTTTGGTGAAAAGTTTGCATTAAATAACTATACACGAGGGAAGCTAACAAGGAAAGTCATTCCTAGTCTTGGAAACTCGTTAAACAAGAGTCAAAGGTTTGTTTTCTCATCATGTCAACCTTGCTCAACAGGGAGAATCCATGATGTGGGGATACCCCCCCCCCCCCCTTAAACTGTGTTTTTGTGACTGTTAAATGGGATCTCAAGCATTAGTATGCAGAGCTGAAACCATTCCATTGTACAAGCTAAAAGATTAATGATATTCAATACTTAAGGGCTAGATCAACTACAGGATGGTGCATTTGCATGTACCATATTATTTTACTTCTATTCCTTTCATTGTAAAGGTAGTGTTTCAATTGGTCCCCTCCACCCACAAAAAAAAAAATCTCAGACAACCCCAAATAAAAAATGGAAAAAAACTGTCAAGCTAGAAAACAAACTTATACAGGTTCGGACCCCTACCATGGCAACATTCCGAACTCCTAAATGGGAAAACTAAAGCAAGGAAAGGATATAAGAATTGAAATATATAAATCTATAAGCAACACCAGGGAAGCCAACCAACCTCTGCACCTCGCCTTCCATGGTCACAGCCAAACAATGGCTGTCCCCACAAGCAATTTGCCTTATCCGTAGACCTTGTAGTGCTTTGATTGGCTGAGGAGTAAACAAGTCACTAGAGTTTCCATGACCCAACCTCCCAAAATCACCCCTGTAAAATTTATAAAGAAACACGTTTAAGAAACTTGAGAACCATAGAACAAACAAAGCAAGATAGTCATAAAATAGAACAGTGATTCGTATAAAATGTTGGAATGCATCATACCATGGGACATCTAAGTTTAATTTTTAACATCAAGTAGTCTAAAATGTAGCAATGGACTGTCAATGTTTAACTAAGCTACATACTAAGATAAAAAAAATTTATCCATGCATGTGAAGCTGTCCGGTGATCATTGTCTAGCATAGCAGTAAAATACTTGTGCTAACACCAATAAGGTTCAGGGTTTGAGGTTTGGGGTTCGGGTGTCGGACTTGAGGATGGTCCCTGAGTGCACATAATGCAAAAAAGTTAATCTACATCCACTTTATCCCTCCAAGCAAGCTTGGCTAACAATGATTAAATTAACTTTTTCCTTTTTGATTAACTGCTTATATTTAGGATGACACTATGCATAGATTTGAGTGCTTTCTTTTGTCATGTAAAGATCCACAAAACTCTACATGTTTTACAGGATATATGGCAAGCAATACAAAACAATTTTTAAACCTCTTTTGTCATGTTGAACTTGATCATGTTTAAATTCTAAAGCATTAAAAGTTGGACTAATTTCCTAAATTGACTTGACTCCCTGAAGCTAAGTTTTAAAACCCTTGATCAACACCTGATAGTACTGAAAACCAAATTAGTATCCAAGAAAACTATAAAAGGTTGACCTAGAAATTTGATATTAATGATCTTATGTGATTATGACTTGATTCAGATTGAATGTTAATTATATGTTTTAGCTTCACAGTACTTTTAGAATCCAAAAGTATATTGGAAAATTCTGCCAGACACCATGTGATAACCCAGATGACCTGGTCATGCTATTGTCCACTTTTTGCCCAATGAGCTCACGGTTTTGGAAAGCCTCAAGCTAGTTGAGAACACGCATCCACTCATTAACTCACCAATTGGTTTATTCTCAAGCAATGGGGGATTCTAGAGAAATGGAATTTTTAAATGCAGCACAAATGGAATAAAAAAGGGACGACCGAAAGACATTTTGCACTCTCACTTGTGCAACCATGAGAGAGAGGGAGAGACACTTTGGAGGTACATAAACAATTCATGGAGGAATCCTTGGGCTATTAACATCAAATTTGGGTACATAAAAGGACATTGGGTGTTTAACTTCAAGGATTAAGTGGTTATTTAGAGACTTCCATACTCAAAGCCTAACAGAAAATCAATCAAAGACTATATATGGGTTAAAGTTTGGATTTGTGGGAATAGGCCAAGAGATGAATTATAGTTCCTTCCTAGAGCTGTCTTTGAGTACCTCACCTCGTTTTGGCATGTTTTTTCTAAAAATTTGTGTATTTAGAACTTATGTATGGATACTTTCAGCCTATGAAATACGAATATTTCGTCAAAGTCGACGTATCCGTATCAGATACCATATCGGATACAATACTCATCGGATACTCAAAGAAACCTATCGAATACACACCAAACGTATCCAATAATAAATAAATATATGGATATTTCGCAAATACTTCTGCATGCAAAGATGTATAATTTTTAGTTCTAATATTTACCACTTTCTTTTAATTTTACATACATTGCAATACATCAGCAAAAAATTCATATGACTATGAAGACGGTACACATGAGTATTTTTCAAGTATTATCCATTAACAACAAATACTTCTAAGCAATGAATTGATTATCCATTATCCAATTATCATATGTACAAAGAGTATGAGTGAGTTGATTACACTATAATTTTAGCAACAAATATTTCTAAGCAATGATCAAAATTTTATTTCGGTGTATTGTTTCGATCACCTAGGAAACGAAAATATTTCGACGTGCTTCAAAAACGTTTCGATCAATGATTAAAATTTTGTTTCAGTATATTATTTCGATTACCTAAGAAACAAAAACGTTTCAACATATTTTGAAAAAGTTGCGACTCATTTCAGAAACAGAATGAAAAAATAAAATATTTAAAGAATTATGTTTTCAAAACATTGGTCGAAAAACACCAAAATATTTTGAAATACCCTAAAATATTCCGAAATAATTGTGCAAATGCATTAAGACATTATAAAACACCTCAAAATATTATAAAACACCTCGAAGTATTAAAACTTCGATTCCATCACTGATTCGTTTCGGTAATCTTAGAAACGAAAACTTTTTGGACGTTTCGACCATTTCAAAATGAAATTTTGATTTTGGTTTAGACTCATTTCGGAAACAAAATTAAAAATTTAATAATTAAATTTTCAAAATATTGGTCAAAATATATCAAAATATCTTGAAATACTTTGAAACATTATGAAACAAATGCATAGGCTAATGCAAGTAATTCGGCATATGTGACCTCACATCAACTTCATCTTCTTGGATTATTGAGTTTGGGGCTAGTGCACACATATTCGGTATTTTCTCCTTATTTTCTAATCTTCGTGCTTTCAGCTCACGCATTGTGTTAGCTAATGGTTCTTTTTGACCAGTGCGTAGGACTGGTGATCTCCATCCTACCTCGTCCATGCCCCTTACATTTGGTTTATTTGTTCCGCACTTCCCTTTTGATTTGTTAACTAACTCTTTATAGTATTCCGTGACATTTTCTCTATCTTTTTGCATTTTTCTGGACCTCCAGACTAAGGTGTTTGATTTGGGGTTGTCTTTATTACTTGGATTCTCCAAATCTAGTTTCTGCCTTGAGTACTACCGTATCTCCTCTCAAGTTGCATTTTCGATTGGATCATCCTTCCTACAAAAGCTCAACCAACTTATTCCAAGTCTAAGTCCTTTTTTTTGTTAGAATGTAAGACTTGTTAATTAGGTAAGCATCACCGTAGTTTATTTCCTAATAGTTTTCACAATCATCAATCACGTCATTTTAATATTGTGCACTTCGACATTTAGGATCCTACAAGAATAAAAAATATTTATGGCTTTCAGTACTATGTAATCTTCGTTGGTAATTTCTTTAATATGATTTGGTTGTTTCTTATGAAAGATTGCTTCTGAGTTGCCTAAGGTTTTTGTCACTTTTTATAATAAAATTCTCGTTTAACATGATAAACATATTAAAGTGTTTCGTTCTGATAATGCTATGGAGTATGGTCAGTCATTTATGTATACATTTTGTGCAGACTATGGTATTATGCATCCAATTATATGTCCACACACATCCCAACAACATGGTGTTGCACTAAAACATTGTCATTTATTGAATGTTGCCCATACGTAAATGTTTAATATGCATGTACCAAAACCCTATTAGGTTGATGTTGTTCTTACTTCTGCTAACCTTATTAATCGGATTCCAGCTTCCACCTTGAAAAACAAATCTTTATTTTCTTTGTTTTATCCCAATACACCTGCATTTGGTTTAACTCCTCGTGTCTTCAGTTGTGTTACATTTGTCCATCTTCTTAGTCAAATTCGTTTGCACCTTGCACAGTCAAGTGTGCCTTCTTGGGATATTCTTGTACTCAGAAAGATTACGCTACTACGACCTTGTTGCTCAACATTACTATGTCAGTGTTGATGTTACCTTCTTCGAGTCTTCTTCCTTTTTTTTCTATGTTTGGCGCCAATCTTTCTCTCGATTTAGTCTTTTCTAGTCTGGAGGAGCCCTTGTTGCTAATTATACCAGATTGTGTGCCAACTATTTCTTACTCAACTATTCATGCTCCTCCACCACAGGTTTACTATTGTTCCACAAACAGATAGATTGTTCCCTATGCTCTAGCTCCACAGCACCACCTGATTCTTCTGAGGTTCCACTTCCTGGGTCACTATTTGATTCTTCGGATTCACCTATTGCATTGAGAAATGGTACTTGCACTTATACTTAGCATCTTATTTCTAATTTTGTTTATTTTCATCGGTTTTCCACATCTTTGCGTTGTTCTGCATCCTCTTTGTTATCTATATTTGTTCCTAGCTCTTTGATACCAGCATTAGCTTCTCCTAGATGGAAGATAGTTTTGGATGAGAAAATAAAGGCCCTTCATGAGAATCGAACATAGGATATCACTTCTCCTCCTCCTACTAAGCAGACAATCAGCTATCATTAGGTGTATAATGTGAAATATCATCTTGATAGCTTTATTGGGTGTTTGATGTCATGGTTGGTTACCAAAGACTACAACCAAACATATGGCATGGTTTTCTTTGAAACCTTCTCCCTAGTTACTTGTGTTAACACTATGAGAATTCTTCTTTCTATTGTAGTCAGTTGCAACTAGTGCGCCTCTTTTCTTTTCTTTCTCAAAGTCAAGTTTCTTGCTTGTTAGTCAAGATTTGAAGCCCCTACTTTATTATATGTTGGGATATTTGAAGAAGCGCAAGTTTGAAACCCTATACAAGGGGCTAGTCTCGATCTCGATGTTTTACACAAAAAGGAAGTATATATGATATAGCCTCTGGGAAATGGTTTTGGAAAGGAGTAGTTTGTCCGTCGTTTGAAGAAAGCATTACATGGATTGAACCAATCACCAAGAGCTTGGTTTGATAAATTTAGTATTGTTTTCGCTAGTATGGTTTTCAACGCTCTATGTTAGACTATTCAATTTTTGTACGACGTTCTCTACTATTCTTATTGTGTATTCTAAGGGTCCGTTTGGTTAGAAAGAAAAAGATGATAGAAAGTGAAAGTGATAGAAAGTGAAGTGAAAGAAAAGAAAATGAAAAAATATATATTTTCTTATATGTGTTTGATTAGGATGGAATTTTTGTAAGACAGTTTTAAGAAAATTTATTTTGTAGTTTGGAAAACAAGAAAGTTACAAGAATTTGTATGTAATTGTATGAATTACCCATAGTGCTAAGAAAAGTTATGGTGTGCTAAAATAGTGGTAAAGTGGTAAACAATGTAACAGATAAATAAGTTTCACGGAAAAAAAAATTTCTTGCAAATTTTGTAGGAAATCAAAAACCATCAAATAAAGAAAAATTTTGATCATGCGGAAAAAAAAAAAATTCCCGAGAAACCTTCGTTTCCTGCTAAACAAACGCCAGAATTTTTTCTCTCTCTCTTTTTCCACCATTCTCTAGCTAACCAAACAAACCCTAATAATATTATTATTACTAGCGATTACTTTGATGATATTGCTTACTTCGAACACCACTTAGGGAAGTAGTTTCACATCACAGACTAGGTCTCCTTCGGTACTTTCTTGGGATTGAGATTGTTCGGTCTAAGAAAGGTATCAGTTTATGCAAAGAAAGTATGTGTTGGAATTATTGTCTAAAACTGGTATTCTTGGTGCCCGTCCACTTGATACTCTTATGGATTCTACAACCAAGCTAGATGATGAAAGTGGAGAAGTGTTTAGTGACACAGAGCATTATCAGAGGTTGGTCGGTAAGTTGATTTATCTCCCAATTAAGCGTCTTGATACTTCCATGGATTTTTCAGTTCAACTAGAAGTAGAACATCTATCAGTACTACTACCTACCCAGTCAATATCCCAATAATAGTCACAAATAGTGAAGACCGATATAATCATTTTTTGTTTCTTTTGGATACCATAGGATACGACAAATAATGTCCCAATAAGGCTTGCGAGGAGTAGGCATAAATTGACTAATCACACCAACTGCAAATGTAATATTAGGACGCAGAACTTTGAGATAGATCAGTTTACCAACCAATTTTCGATAATGCCATATGTCATCAAATTTCTCCACTCTCAGCATCTAACTTGACTATAGAATCCATGGGAGTATCAAAAGGGCAAACACCAAGAGTACTAGTTTTAGATAGTAAATCTAATACGTACTTTTGTTGGCATAAATTGATACCTTCCTTTGACACTTTTATAAAACAGTTTTTCTCAATTAAAATATTCAGGACAACTACAACTATGGTGCAAATCAAGAAGATTGTACCCAGAATTAAATGAATCACACAAACTATTCACTTAGGTCAACTTACCAACCTAGTTTGGTGATGAATTCCAACAAAATCTTCAACAAGCTTATTCATTACCTAACTTCCAGTAGGCTTCAATTCTTTAAGCTTCAAAGTCAACCTTAGACCTATACAATCTATACGTTTATGTGAGTGTCACTCACGGAATCATGTCAATACTAAAAGCCCTAAAAGTGGAAGCAAACCTAGGAGGTGCCCCTGACCTATCAATGCAATAGAAGGAATGAAAGAAAGCCGCAATCATTGGGGAAGTTGAAATCTACCCTATATGAACTAGCTAACATGCACCGAAATAGTGGTTTATCCCTAGATGTCCAGTGAACTGGGTGCCCCACGTATTTCAAGGAGAACCAACTAGCTCTGGTTTGAGTAGCATTTCAACCTTAATCAAAAGGGATAGTCACTTTTCTGGTAGGGTCTGATGAGAGATAGGCGAGGTGGGAGTTAGCATGGAATCCATTTTGGGAATTTGCCATATACATAGTTTTTATGACATAGAATATTTCCTTTGCAGTTGCATCAAATTCCACTGCCACATTCGCATGTAAATGCTGGCCAATAATTGAGCTAACTTGATGAGGAACTTAACAACTACTGGTCTGTCGGCTTGAATCTGAAAACCTAAACTGCCAAACTTAACCCAAAGCAACAGTTCTAAAGATTAGAAGTATAAGTAACCGAAAACAACCACCAAGTCTTTCAAGAATCTTTTATTTATAACTCAAGTTTCACGTATCACAGGGCAAATGGATAACAATACAAGAAACCTCCTGCTTTCAGCAATTCAAGTAGTTCAGCAACACTTACTGACTGTTTTCAAACCCATTTAAAAACTAAGCCCAATTTCTTGAATGTAAAGAACCACGGAATATTGTGGCAGAGAAAGCTGTGTCTTCCACAAAAACACTAAGAATAATTACTTCGGATAGCAATAGATTGAGAACATACCATCCCCAGCTGTACACTTGCATATGTGAATCCGAATATGCAGTTGTGTGATCAGCTCCACAAGTAACAGATACTATTTCCTGGCCATCCAATGCACTCAACTGAGTAGGAGAAAGGCGATCTTCAGCATCTCCATGGCCCAGCTGCCCATCCTCTCCCCGTCCCCACGAGCAAACAACATTTCCCGCTGTAAAAATTGATGACATTATTTTTCCCTCTCTCCACCAACATTAGAGTAGAATTCAAATAGCAAACATATACATAAATTGAAGTCAATTAACAGTTGAAGCAATAATAACAGAAGGATCAATAAAGTTAACAAGGTTTAAGATATACAATTTATACCTGATCATTAACTGATTAGAAGCCTAATGGATTCTTTATACTAATTTTGACTCAAATAAGAACCAGATGATCAAACCAATTGGATGGAAGTAAAGAAATTTGTTCCAAAGAAGCTATAGTGTAGTTGTTACAGAATGGAAGCATGCCAATTTAGTTACCAAGGAATCTGCATTGGATTGCAAATGAAACCCATAGCTTACTAGCAACCCAAGAACATTCAGATTCTAATAATGTATACTCAGAAATTATTTGGAGAGACCTTTCTAAATTGCAAGCGTATTACTTGCTAAGCTATCTATAAATGCACATACATCATACATGTAATAAGGGGTATTAATTGAGCTGAGCCTCCCAAACTTAGGTATGCTCCGGCTAGGCTCAAGTTTGTTGAAGGAGTGTTCAATCTCAATTGGAGCCAGGGTAGCAAGCTCAGATTATTCCCCGAGTTCCGTTCGATAGAAGCTTGAGAATGAATCTCAAATCCAAAAATCAAAATCCCAAATTCAATTCCGTAAATTTCACATAAAAGTTACATAAATCCGATTCCGAACACAAACCCTCACATCCAAAAACTCCAAATTACCACAAAACTTGCAAATTGAATACACCGCTGTGTATTAATTAGGATACATTGGACAACCTGTATAACCATTACCCGTTTCAGCTTCTAATACAAGCTTGTTGGGATTAGGCGGGTGGTGATTCAATCTAGGGCTTGGAATGGGATGGTGGTGGATTGCAAAATCTATAGATCACAAGCTATAGAGAGAGATCAAGAGCCGCACAGAGTTAAGGAGGAAAGAAGAGTCTCATTGATGCAAAGAACAGAAGAAGAAGAAGAAGAATGGGGGAGAAAAAATAGAGGTAGGACCACGGTTCAAAGTATCGGCCGAGACCGATACGACTCTGCCGAGTCGTATCTGCCTCAGCCACTACCGATACAATACAAATACACGATACACAAATAATACGAAACTCAATTGAATCGGTATTGACTCAGTTACAACTTGATGGTATTGGCACGACTCGAAGTCGAATTGGTTGACTCAGATCGAGTTAGACCGAGTCGGGCCGATAGAATAAGATCTCGGACAAGCACCTATCCTAGGTCCAACAAGCTAGGTCGAATGAAGAGCTTGTTTAAGACGGGAGATACCCTATTCCAAGGGGCAGCGAGACCAATATAGATTGAATTTCAAAGTCGGGAAAGGGAGCAGGAATCCCTTTTCGTGGCTTCATGATCGATTCAAGATGCGTGCATCAAATCTTCAATAAGAATCAATCAAAAAGGGGCCAATGAAAGCGTTTGAAGGGACCTTCTCGTATGCTACTTACTATCAGCAATAAGTCTAAAAAAATATCTAAAAATATCAAATTTAGATATTAGAATAGATTCCATTTTGAGAGAGTTAAAAAACACTATCTCGTTGAAAGGTTCTATAGGAACATCGGTTCTAACAATTCTGCCACCGTCTATTAATACAACCGGAAATGTTTCAAAAAAAAAATAGGCATATGGCGTAAAAAAAATTCGCGACCGGCTAATGGTATGCAATTTCCTATTTAAGAATTCAGATCAAGTATCTCGTATCAAAAACTTATTTCATAACCACAATTAGATATTAAGAGGGACCCTAATAGGATAAGATGTTTCACCAGAACGGGGTCTGAATGGGAAAATGGGGTGAGTCGGATTTATCGCAGTTATCCACATTTCAATTTTGAATCGAGGATTGATACTAAAATGACGACTCCTTCAAAAAAACAAAGTTATTCAAATTCTTTTTCCCAAATAAATCCTGCTCCGACGGTCCGACGAATCATCTACTTAAAAGGACCCTCCCTACAATGCGCCCTTCCTTGAATTATTCAGTCATGCAATACTTATTGAATACAAAGAACAAAATAAATTTTGACCCCTGTCATAATTTTCAATCATTTCAAGACACTTTGCCTTTTTGCTTATTATCGAGCTTACCGTTGTTAGAAATTGATCTAGACTAGATGCCAATAAGAGAATAGGACAAAGAACTTCACTTTGACGCTAGGTAAGGCAAGTGTCATGAGAATGAAATAAGTGCCACGAACAACTGACACTAGGGGCATAAAAGGAACAACCGCTAGCCATAAGACTTGAATCCCAACTGTGAGGGAGGTTTGGATAGATATTCAACTAGAGCTTGATAGGGCTAGAACAGAATCGGACAAGGGACTGACATTTCTTATCTAGATGCCTAGCCCTGGGGGGAGAGCGATGAACTTCCTGCCTCACTTCACTTCAATCGGTAAACTAAGTACTTCAACTTCAAGAAGGACTTCAACGACTGAAATTAAAGACTACAACTTCAATGGATAAACCTACTTCTCATACTAAATTCACTTCTTTACGAATCACTTTATTTGACTTTTCTAAAGTAGAATTCCAGAGTAAAGGCTAGTGAACCAAGGGAAGTGATTGAGACATATAAACTGCAAAGATGGATTCAAAATGCACCTGGATCAATTACTCATAAAGAATGGTTGATAACCATTATTTCCTCTAGATGCTTTTTTTGAACTGTCAAATGAGTAGAGAATGGCTGATAAACATTAAGATTATTCATAATATTATCTTCTTCTAAAAACAACCAATTATTCATAGTATTCTTCAATGTTCTTATCACCGCTATACAAATCTTGAAATAACTGATAAATTCTAGTAATATTATCTTCTCCTGAAAACAAACCGACTAACAGCAAGCCATATCTCCTTAGCAGTGTCAAAAGACATGAGATGAATACTAATCCGAGGTTTCATACTATTCCATAACAAAGTTATCTCTTGTGCTTTCTCTACTTTCAACTGTTTAAGATTTGAATAGATTCATTGGGTTTATCCTCTGTAAGGTATTCAATTTTATTTTTTACAGTAAAAAATGCTTAAATAGAAAAAACGAAGGTAATAGATAAACCAATAAAATCCACAACAGATCCAACACCACCGGAAAGGGACTTAGTTTCGACCATAATGCCAAGACTAACCAATAGAAAATGAGAAGAGCAATACCAAGCATGTTCAAACAACGAAAACATAAGAGCAATACACTAGACGTTCAAACATAAGGGTAGTGCCGGCCAGTAAAAAAATAAATAAATAACTTATCTGAGCAAAATCGGTAATGGGTGGTCTTTAAATGATTTGATCCGAGCTGAACCGGTCTTAAATCAGTAAGAACCGACTTGAAATGGACTGAACCGGTCTAAACTCACTAAGAACCAACTTGAGATGGACCGAACCAGATAATATCAAAAATGAACCGGTCTGGAAGGCGTTGAACCGGTCTGGGCTGGGTTAAATCAGACCGGTTTAAGTATGAATCAGTTTGAACCAAGTGTGAATCGGTCTAAAAGCTATTGAATAGGTCTGGGTTGGACTAAACGTTTGGACTTGGGCTTCTGATTAGATTGGACTTGGACTTGGAATGTAGACTTTTGTACTTGGGCTTTAAGTTGGACATTATAGGCTTTGCACTTCTGACCTCTTAACCAAAACACAAATCAGCCAACAGCCTTTCTTCAACCTCTCAACCGGTCGAAACCCTTGCCTAGTATCTGCAAACCTCTCAATCAAAAAAGGAATCAACCAAAACACAAAACAACCAACACCGCATACGATTTCATTGAAGAACACCACAACAACAATTTCACTATGATTCGTTCGATCAGCCACAGCAACGACTCTTGGACAACGATAGATTTATTCGATCAACAACATCAACGACTCACTTCAACGACGAGTGCGGCTCAATGGTGGTCGGTGAATAGTGATTCCACCTCAACAACAAACGATGACTCATAGTAATCACCTCAACTGGCTCTAATACCATGTAAATAGTAGAACCGACAAGGGAGAAAGAGAGAGAAACGTAATTGAATAGGGAATAACATTACTCCTTCCATTGACTAAAGAGTAATATATATAGTTACACATATGAGAATAGGCAATGACTCTACTCTACTACCCCACACTCACTAACAAATACAAAAAAGAGCTTGAAATATGTATCATCTTCGGTGGGTATTATAAACCAAACAAGCTTCAATAAGCCAAAAACGAGTGAAGCATAAGCCGAGATTGAGCTACTCGGTTTGTTTAACACACTACACATGATTACAAACAAAAATTAGTAAAAACAAGAACAATTTAAGCATAGAAGGAAACAGGAGTATTTGGGAATGGTGCAAGGATTGATGTTCAAAACATAATCTAAGCGTAGTGAACATTCTCTAATGGCAAGAGTATCCGCACACTCAATGGACAAAAGAGCATGAATGAAAAATTATGTTATCAGCGAAAGAGAGGTGGAATCAATTGAAATGTGATTTTCTCTTAGAAATCTAATAATCTGAAGCTACGAAGCATGTTGTTCAAAATTTTCTTTTACAAATATGAGAAGATGTCGACTGTTTAGAGGTAAGTGAAACAACTACATCAATAAAGGATGGCCAAATGAGGAGACAACCAATTATTTTGTAGGAAGCTCTTGGTCTCCCAAGTTACATCAGAGTTGATACTCCACACAAATCAAAAGATTACATCAGAGGTACAAAATGTAAAATTCCACAAAATGTGTCATGCGATAGAAAGGGCTAATTTTTATCAACATTGCAAGCATGGTTGAGTACTGATAGCTTATTTGTAATCATAGGAGGTGGGAGATTGATTGTAGGTCCCAGAAATGAAAATGGGTCGATGTAAATTCGACTTTAGGAGTATTAACTTGCTAAAATCATAGAATGGCATGCTGGAATTTCTAGAAGCAACTTATTACGATGGTTTCAATTTTATTTAAGGCGTAAAGCGAACGGAAGCGCTCAATTCTCCTAAAGCCTACGTAAGAAGCCTGAAGTAAAGTGAGAGCTTCATTGAAGTGAGGAGAATAAAATATAAAAGCCAAGCAAATATTTTAGTTTAGTTACTGTGTAATATAAAGTTTCAACGTCTCAAATACTAAATATTCAAATGCAAACCAAATCATAAACATTTAAATTGAAACGCACATGAATAATATCTCAAGATTTCTAGAAGAGAAGAGAAAGAAGAAGCTGGCCTAGTGGGTCTTTAGCCTCTAAGTCGCAGATGGATTTTCTGGAGGTAACCAGGGCGAATCAGATTCTTAGGTCCTGATTTCAACCCTAATGTTGTTCCTCTCTAGTTGCCCTAATTCTCAATCAATTCTATTGATAAAATTTTAGGATTAGAAATATATATGGATCACGTGCATAGTTACCAAATCGTGTATCGGAAAACGTATCGTTTTTTAAAAATAGTGTATCGTATCGTGTATCGTAAGATACGATACAATTTTAAATAAATAATAATAAAATATATATACCTTTGAAAAAAATCATATACTCTTAAAAACCTAACATTTCATTAATACTCCACCAACTATTCAAGTCATCAACATAATCCACTAATATTATAATGCAAAGTTCACAACCATAGTTCACTAATTCAAACTTCAAACACCAAAGAGATTGGACTTTGTAAATAAATTAAAAAATTAACATTAACCAAGATTCAGAAATTTTGATACAAAAAAACAAAAAAAAAAATATTTGACTTTGTAAATAAATTAACATTATTTCTTCCACTGCACAAGACCACATGTTTGTTGGAGTAACTGTCTAGTCCAAAACAACGTTGTTCCGTAAATAAAAAAAAATTATTTACACGTATCGTACTGATACGTATCGTAAAAATGTATCGTGAATCGGACGATATAATGCAAAAACGATACAGAACTACAATTCGTATCGTTTTAGTCATGTATCGTGACATATCGTACGATATATATCGCGTATTGTACGATACTAACAACTATGATCACGTGGCCATCAGCTGTCATGGTGTACCCTATTTTTTATGAAATTGATAAAATCTAATAGTTCGTAATAGATCTAGAAATCAAAAATAAAAAATTTCTTAAAGCATTTGCTTCTTCGGATCTCAATTAAGCAAGAAGTGCTCGCCTTGGAAGCTTTAGTCTTCGCTTGGGATACTCCAAGCGACTTGAGCTCACCTCTCAAATAGGCGATCACCTAGGCATTAGTTTTGATTTGAAAACCAATATGTTACAGAGACAATTGCGTTTGACTACAGCGAAGTCATCAATCAACCATTTGCATGATTTCCTCAAAGACAACCTGATACACAAATTTAAAAAAGGAAAAACGGAAAGTAGTTGGAGAAAAAAATGGGACTCCAACCCAAAACTCTATAAAACTAACCCCTAAACTTGAGAAGACTAAGAATCCCACCTAAACTCCCAAATGCAACTTCAAAAGTAAAGGATACATTACAAATTAGGCACTCCGCACTCACTTGCAATCAAACAATCATATTTACAGTATCAAAGTTCCCGATTAGAAAAAGACCCAATACAACTAGATATATGGAAGACCAAACCTTGGTGTCCAAGAAAACTTTGTGGGCAAGCAGACAAGGAGGTCAAGTAAAGTAACAATTAAGACATTGGCTATTATATTAAAGAATAAATGTATGCCTCTGGAAGTCCCATGAGAATGGGCCAAATAAATAAGCCCCGTGAGCTAAGCCATGTCAAACAATTATGGAAAATATATAACACCTTTAGTTCTAAAGTAAGAAAAATCAACTCGAATATCATTAGCAACTTAAAGTACCTGAAACTAACATGGTACAACTCAATTTAACCCAAGAAGTGATTAGAACAGGCTTTAAGAGAACTCAATCTCCAATTCCAAAATTTATGCCTTCTTCTTCGTCATTGTTAGACAAGTTTGTAGATTTATACCATTGTGTCGATGATTATGTCAAAAAGATGTAGTACTTGGCTTGACACATAGATAGGACCATGGATAGACAGGGCCTAGCCCCCCTCACTAAAATATTTCTCAGAACCCCTGTATATAAATAATAGGTAGAAGAATAAGGTCCAATGATATAGCGTGCTGGCCCCCAAAACTAATTTATGGGGACATTCCATTTTAAGTCTGTTAGTTTTACACAAAGACTATTTCTATAAAGCTAGTAGATTAATGTTATTTTAATCAAGTGAGAATTCTAAACAACCAATTAGCAGCAATTACAACCTAAATCTCAGTCATCAAGACCAAAAAAATATTAACTTTCTTAATATATCTAAATCCTAGTAAAGCAACTTAAGAGTCCCAACTTAATTAGAAAACAAAACACATAAAGAACTTTGTACACCAAGAAGGCAAGAACTATAGACGTCAAAAGAGTTTAGAAACGTCACCCATTGGTTGTCCAATTGACGAACAAAAGTACAGAGGAAAAGAAGACAAGTTTTTACTCATTGATCAATAAACAGTTTAGCAGTCTACATTTTTAATACGGAATAATATATTATAAAATTTTAAATGTCGGAAAAGTGTGTTATCTATTTATTTGTTCATTATATTTAGAATAAACAATGATAAATGTTTGATTAAATGTTTATGGCTAGTTGGGAAGATTAAAGCTATTATGTGATTATTTTTTTTATGTGAAATATGAATCTGTCATTCTTTCAAAAAGAGGTTCTATGATGTTTGTTCAATTCCTAATAGTTATTGAACTTCATGAAATTATTCTATTGATGACAACACATTTTATAATTTTAAATGGGAAAGCCTTCTACAATTGATGCATTCTTAAAAAGAAAAAATATTGTGAATCACTGTCTTCTTTATTTTTTTTGTCATATCTTTGCTTGTATTGAATATGCATTGGTTTCTTGACACATTTTTATACATTACAAAATTTGAATAACAAAGTATAAATATATTTCGCGCGATGTTAGTATCAGTTTCTATGCATGGGTTTGCAACCCCCCCCCCCCAACTGAATGATGAAATCCTAGTTCTGTCCCCAGACAGTACTCTTGGCTAGAAGAGCCCTTAAATCCAATGTGCAATAAATATCTTAATCAATTTCTATACATCTACTTTTCTGACACTTGAATTAGATACCTAAAAACACTCTTTCAATACTGGCTTTTTCAAGAAAAAGACAGTGTTAAATGCACGACCCGACCAGATGCACCAATAAACTGGTAACTTGTTCCCTTGACCATGAATATGTTTTGTTAATTTGGAAAGCAAGATTTAACAAAACAAGAGTTATAATCAAAACAGAGAGCATGTTTTAAATGCAAACATGTACAGCAGGTTGCAAACTGTGGGCTGTCACCGGTCCAAACTATGGCCACAAAATGTGTGTTGTATCGGAATCGTTACCTGTAAAAGATCAGCTGACAAAATTGCATTGTGCTATAACTATAAAAGTAACTGTCAGCTGGTGTAACTTTTGCCACACACAAAATGAATCTCTCTTTCAGGTCATTAATCTAACCTTTCAGTGACTGAAAATCATATTAGTAGTTACAGAAATGTCTTAATATAAAATTACTTATTCAGAGTAAAATTCTTTATCTAGCCGTTTTATGTCTCTAGATGAAATTAATAATTCAAAGTAAATATTGTTCATGAGCACCTAGTTTTAGTGAATGATCTAGTCGTTAAACCGTTAATTAACCAGTTGACTCAGTCCCTTGACCGTGTGGATGCCCGGGTGCTCAGTAACCAATGGAAGAGGCACTATTATCACTAGGATCAAAGTAAGAACTGACTCATGACATAAACGAGCAAACAAAGCAGTATGCATAAAATTTTCATGATAATTAGTAATATATACTAATAGTGAAGAGTTCCACAAATTACCACGAAAATTTGTTATATAAAACGGAAATTAGACGACCAACATCCTACAAGTTCCAACCAACAGAAAAAATTGAAAGTGACAAACATTGATAGTCGAGGACACACAAGGGATTCAGTCAATTCCAGTCATGAGAACCATAAATATCACTTTGTTGCAATACAGATCACCCATAATACCATTGCTACTTTGCACTATACAGGAAAAGGCCTAAAATTACCATATTTTGGAGTTTTCGCCGCACTGCAACTACAAAAGCTTTCATAAACGATAGAGCATCAACAATCAAAACAATGGGTTCAAACGTGAGAAGGAATCATAATTTTTTTTGCTTTATCCAAGAACTGTTACTGCAGCTTGCAGGATCATAATAAAAACAGAAAAAATGGACTTAACACAAACCCACCCACTTCAGAAAATGAGCACACACTACCCCGACATACATAGAGAGAGAGAGAGAGGTGTATCTTACAGAGTAGAGCAATAGAGTGGCTAGCTCCAGCAGAAATGAGGAGGACTTGACGAATGGGGGTAATTGCTGCCTCAGTACTAATGCTAATTTCACCTTCATCGGCCATCCTTATATCACTATTGCTCCTGGGACTTCTCTTCTTTCTGAAAGACTTTAAGGAAGTTCTTAACTTCAAGTCCCAGAGAGCGGAGAGAGAAAGACGAGTACTCCAATGTATCTCCTCGGATCTGTTTACTCTAGAAAATTGGAAATAGAAAGAGAAGGCAAACAATGTATTTATGATGACAGAGACAGCACAAGTGACTTGCCCCGTCCAAACAGTGAAAGAGAGTTCTTGTACTCTTACACAAACGAGTGTTCATTGGAGAACGATAACCTCGAGTCAAAGTACATGCGTCAATCACGTGGTGAGTTGATCGGTGAACTCAAAAAAATTAGACAAACATCTAATTAAGTCGCACAAAATATTATATAAAATATATGTCGAATATAGCAAGAAGGGATAGATTACTTCTTGAATAAAAGACCTGGTTACTTAGTTCACACATTTGTCCAATAGTAAAATTCTAGAAAAATGTGTCAGTGTACTCAGAATTTGAGGTGGGATGTCCTCGAATACAGTGTCAATTTGGTAGTCCATTGGTGTGATATACATACATTACCTAAAAGACACAAAAAATGAGAAATAGACATTGATGCTTAGCGTCAATGACAAGGACTTGAAATCCCCGATTCATGTCATGGCATTGTATCGTGTGTCGATCATGGAACCCGGGAGGGGGTTCAGTGTTGGACATGCATTCATGAAATGTTATTCATGTGTTGGCATGCATGGTAGCATTCATATATTACTTAAGATATATGTTTAGTGTGTTTAGTGCACAATCATGCCATATGCATTGGGATTAAGAGGCATTCTCTGTAGGAAATATCCTAATAGGCTTTGGCTCACCCCTTTGTGGCAATGTTTTTTTAGGTATTGGACGAGCTTCCTCTTCTATGGGTCCACTTTGAGTACAGAACCAAGTTGTGATTCTCGTTATATATTTTTGTAATCCCTTGTGTACATCTATATTTTTGTAATGCCCCAAATACCCCCTGGACGGCATTACCTTCTAACTTCCATTTACATCACGAGAGCACTAAATAATTCATCCATAAGTAAATTTCATTCATCAAAAATATAAAATGTTCACAATATTGTCCCAAAAGAATAGACCAATCTTGGCCTTTACATTCCCAAAAATTAACAAATGTAGGGCAACGAAATATAACAAAATATAAACTAGACTTTACATTGTTTCAAAAGAATATCCTAGTCTAGTACAAAAGAATGTGTCGCTCTAAGCGTCCATCTCGGGATCCATCTCCCCGTCTAGCTGAGTCTTCTAGTATACGGGCTCCTCGACTCTCAATTCCTCATCTAGTACATGATCTGAAAATATGTAATTTGTAGGGGATGAGCACGAAGCTTTGTAGCAAAATCTTCCCAAACTCAACCAAAGTTTAAAAAAATGTAAAACAGGCCGGGCTCCTTTAGCAAAATAGCATATATAACTTTTGAAATAAAACAAGAACATTTAAATCGATCTCAAGTTTATACAGCAGCGATAAATACATGTAAACATTAAAAGTATGTCTCAAAAGAAACCATTCTCAAATGGTTAGGAAAGGCACCTGCCGTTGCATTGTCTCACACCAATGCACCAGCTCTGACTAAATCTAATTCATGTTCTCATCTAGATATATTGATATATATATTAGTTCATCTCATACCATGTACGTTGATTGTTTCTCAAGAATCTACCTAACGACTGTACCTTGTTCACCAATCACAATCACAATCACATCACAAGCACTTTGGAAAAAAGGTGTCTATCCTAACAATGGCAGTGACGAGTCCCTTCCCAGGAAAAGTATACTAACCCTAGTTCGAACTCCAGTGAACGATAGTGGTGCCATTACCAAATGACCACCAACTACAAGTGTTAGAAAACTATCTCACCCCTACTGGGGTAGACTAACCTTTAATACTCTATGGGATCTTTCGATGGCAATTCAAGTCCCTCACAATAACCATACAACAAAGAAACCAACATATCCTCAATTACAAGCATATTTCTAAAAAAGTCCCAATTCCATCATGTCATAATTTCAATAATCAACTATGAAAAATACAAGAGATCACAATGAAATCATTTATTATTCAACACAAAGTTCTATGATCTCAATGTCAATAATAAAAGAAACTTTAAGAAGAAAATTCATCCCTCTAAAAAATCTAGGGTTTTTCAAACAAAAGAGAAACTTCATGGGTAAGCAACCCTAACTTTGATAAAGCATGTATTCCTTGCCCAAAAGACTAAGAGATGATGATTTTATATCATATATATCACATTTATAGCAAAACATACATACATACATAAACTCTAATCTCAATGAAAGAGAAAGAGAAAGAGAAAGAGAAGAAATCCCCTGCCTTATTCTTGGAAGCTAGGTTTGATCTTGACTAACTCCTTTAAACTCTTGTTTGTTCTCTTCGTTTCTTCCTATCTTCTCTTCCTTTCTTTCTCTCTTAGGGTTTCTAAGGTTATAGGGCTGAAATGGAGTCAAAATAGACGACCTTGGGTATTTGTAAGGCTAAAATTGGACCAAGATCGCGACTTTTAATAGTCAGATCACTTTCGGCTGTACCGGTACGTCGAACTCTCTGGACCAGTTTGCTCCGGTGTGCAGTACCGGTACGATTTTTGTCCAGTTTTTCCTATTTCCTCAATTTTTCATTTTCAATCCATCTTAAACCCCTTCCAAAGCCATCTTATGCATCTCCAACACCTATTACTATACCAAACCTATTTAGTACAAGTTCTAGGACCTTAAGTTTCATATTTTTACCTATTAAAATAAAAATTTAACTATTATTTCCACTAACTTCTTTAAATCTCTACTTTTTAAATCTACCAGAATTTAAAGACACATCACTACACCTATCCACCTTTTTGCAACACTCATTTACTATATATATTTATATGCATATATAAAAGAAAATGCGGGGTGTTACAATTTTGGCCTTGTATAAATCTAAGTACAAAACTTGTATTTTGTTAAAGGCTTGTAATAGGACTTTAGGTATAGAAATTTATTCTTTTAGTAGATGGATATTACATAATGATGGTTTTGGATGAATGGTTAATATTTAATACTTAGACATTGAGATGTTGTGACTTGGAATGGTCATATGAGAGTTGTATAAATAAGTTATGTATTGGATAGAGCTCCCCGTACAAAAGAGACTTTGTCCGAATTTCATTTAATTATGGATCCCGGTAAATGGGCGGGCAACAGTGTGGTATCAGGTTAGACGATATTCACGTGGGTTGATGGGTGATCAATGGGTTGAATGGTACCTCAAAAATTGGGGTGTCACAACTTGGTATCAGAGCTTAGGTTCTTAATTTTCTTAGGACGAGAAGGTAGATTAGGTTAGGCCATTGCATCTATGTGCATTGCATAATATATGTTATGTGCTAAGTATGTGAGTACGAGCAACGTGAAAAACCTAGGTGTAATTATATCCTGAAGGTTGCAAAGGAAAAAAGGAAAGAAAAAACACAGAAGATTTGGGCGGAAACAGTCTACCGGTAGAAAATTTTTTGTTTTGGAACCTACCAATAGGTTGGACATCAACCTACCGGTAGAACAACATTTTGTTTTGGTCATACCAGTAGGTGGACATCAACCTACCGATAGAACAACATTTGTTTTGAACCTACCGATAGGTCAACAACACGACATTTTTTCCCAACTTCGAATGGGCATAACTTTGGCTACCAAAGTCAAAATTACGCAAATAACCATCGTTGGAAATCTTGTGATGTCTACTTTCAAATGAGATAGATTTCAGCCCCTAATTCTAGTATCCTAAGAATTATGATAAAAAGAGTAAGGGTGTGTCATGACATTAACTTGAAACCAACTTGCATGTTCTTTTTACGGTATCATGACATTGTTTTGGCGTATTCTATGATGCTTCGAAATTGTTAATAGTCCATGACACTAAGATTAGGTTTATTGTTATCTTGTGTGTTTTAGATGGAAACTAGAGAATAGGGACATCAACATGGTCGAGGAGGCGGTCAGAACAACCAACCACAACCACTCGTCTATGATCAAGGGGCTTTCATGGATGCCATGACTACTATGGGGGCTACTTTCTTACAAGCTAGCACCAAAGTGGGCCAAGGAGGTTTGAGTCACCTCCAAAATTTTAAGGCACACAAGCCACCTACTTTTATGGGGGAAGCAGACCTAATGGTAGCCGACCATTGGTTCCAACAAGTAAAGAAAATATTTGAGGCAATGGAAATCACCTCCAATGCCACCAAGATAAGGTTGGCAACGTTCCAACTTAAGGGAGATGGCCAACAGTAGTGGACTTGGGCCAAGACATTGAGACATGACATGAGAAGATTTTCAAGAGCTCTTCATGAACAAGTATTTTTCATCAGCTCTTCGGCAAATGAATGGCCATGAATTCCTATACCTAAAGTAGGGGACTATGAGAGTGATGCAATATGTGGTGAAAGTCACAGAACTATCTCGTTTTTGTCGATGATTATGTGGCAAAAAATTTGGCTAAAGTTGTCCATCTTGAGTAATATTGTGGGTCATCATCTATAAGACCTGGACTCAATGGTCGTGATGACCACGGCTATCGAGAGGGAAGTAGATGACGCTAAGAGCATTTGGGAGTCCGATGCTAAAGACAAGAAAAAAGAGAGCATCCTCCAACACAAATTTGGGTAACAAGCAAAAAACCTCTATACCACAAGGGTGTTAGGGACAAGGCCAGCGTTATCAAGGCAAGGGCTTTAGTTAGTTTTGCTAAGGATGCAAGTACTTCAAAGGGACATACCAAGGGGTCCAAAAGACATGTTACTTATGTAATTAGCGGGGCCACCTGAAGAGGGATTGCCCACTCGGGCAAGAATCCCATAGTTACGAGGCTTCTTAGTCGCAGTCATAAGTGGGGATTCCAGGAGAATTAGTATCAGCCTAAGGCATCAGGTAGGCTCCAGCTACTTTATGTGCCGGAACTCCGCAATCAAGTCAGATGGTTTAGGGTGCAGGCCGATGCCAGCGATAGGGATTTTAGGTAGGGACATCGGGGACTTAGGGACAACTCTTTGCCATCACTTCTCAAACTGAGCCAGTAGATCAATCAATAATTCATGTTACGTTTTTACTCTCTTGCTTATAGGCAACGGTGTTATTTGATTTAGGTGCATCGCATTCATTCATTATCTTTTTATAAAATTACCTTATGCTAGGGGCAAATGTTGATTTGGTGAAACAAAATGATTTGTAAAAGAGAGATTGTTATGAATAGACCATCAAAGGGCTGAAATGGTTTATCTTATAATTTATGTATATTCATTGCACATTGATTATTTGAGTTAATAATGATAGTCACTACCTGGCTAAGAGCAACCCAATAGTCACATGAGAAGTACTTAAAAAGATAACGATGTCACTTTTTACTTTGGCAAGGTTAATTTAGTCAATCAAAAGTTTTACACTTTTGTTAACATTTAAAAGTATATATATATATGTCGACACTACTTTAAAATTCCAGCATACATGAATTTTTTTTCCACCATTTTCCCCCAATATTACAATTATGTCATCCTTATTTTTCAGAATTAAATACAAAATTTTAATTTTCAATGTTGCCCTTATCTATTTTTACAATGTCACATGAATCCTTCATGTATTTACCTTTAATGGATCTTTAATTAACATCAATATGTGTAACACCCCAAATACCCCTTGGACGGCATTACATTCTAAAGACCATTTACAATCATGAGAGCAACTACATAACTTCATATCCAAAAAGAATTTACTTCATCATTCAAGCATATACAATAGCATCCAAAAGAATATGCCCAACAATGACATTTATATCTCCAAAAGAATATCAAAGTAAATCTTGCAGCGGAATACAAAATAAACTAGACTTCTCAGTGTACAAAAGAGTATCATATTCTAGTGAAAAAGAAAAGGGGTCGCTCTATGCGTCCACCTCGGGATCCACACTCCCATCAATTGGAGTCTCCCATTGGGCGGCCTCCTCGGCTCCTAACTCCTCCTCAAGTACATAATCTGAAAAAGGTTAGCAGTAGGGGGTGAGCACGAAGCTCTGTAGAAAATTTCTCCCAAACCCAAACAAGGTTTAGAAAACATTTAAAATTCGGTCGGTCTCATTTCGCAAATATCATATATAACTTTTTGAAGGAAAATAGGACATTTTAAATAGATCTCTAGTTTAATCGGTAGCAATAATCAACGAAAAAAAATAAAATAAATTTCGCAACAATAGCCATTTCAAACTTTTAGTTATTTAAGAAGGGCGTCTTCCGATGCATTGTCCCATACCAATGCACCAGCAAGAACGACCCACTCACAATCCCATGTATATTGGTTCATCCCCGCACTATGTATGTTGATTGCTTCTCATGAATCTATCCAACGATTATACCTAGTCCACCAATCACAATCACAATCACAAACACTTTAGAAAAGGGTGTCTACCATCCCAATGGCAGCGACGAGTCCCTTCCTAGGAAAAGTATACTATCCCTCGTTCGAACTTTAGTGAACGATAGTGGTTTCATTACCAAATGACAACCCACTATAAGTGCTAGGAAACCATCTCACCCCCCACTGGGAT
The DNA here is from genome assembly GCA_023539305.1 of Ilex asprella. Classification (NCBI taxonomy): domain Eukaryota; kingdom Viridiplantae; phylum Streptophyta; class Magnoliopsida; order Aquifoliales; family Aquifoliaceae; genus Ilex; species Ilex asprella. Next base: position 3,098,026 of record CM042190.1, on the reverse strand, counting down.
AGACTAACCTCTAATACTCTATGGCATCTCTCGAAGGCAATCCAAGTACATCACAACAACCATACAAATGAGAAAACCAAAATATACTCAACTCCCAACCATTTCAAGAAATTACCAAATTTCACAAATTTGATGTGTTTGCAGTTGAATGGAGATAAATATGGCTTTGAAAGACCCTCTCATACTACTTGGGATGAAAGGAGTTCAAAAGATAGTTTGAAGGTAGCTCGGGAGCAAAGAAATCAAGAAATTCAGATAATGAAGCAGAACGGTACCGGTACCCAAAACCTACTGGAATCGGGATACCGGTACACGATAGCGGTACTATATAGAGGAAAATCCATTTTTCTTAAAACCAAGGTTGGAAAATGAAAACAAAGAGAAATTTAATAGTTACCCAACCATCAAAATGTACAAAACATGACATTTATTGCAAGAATATCAATAATCATGCATTTCATATCATATATATAAGAGTAAGAGTGAAAAACATACATGTATAATATCCTAGCCTCAATGTAAGTGAATGGAAGAAAATCCCCTACCTCAATGCTCAAGAGTTTTAGCCACATACCCAAGCATCAAAGACTCTTTTCTCTCCCTTCTTTCCCCTTTAGACTCCTCATTGGGTTCCAAAATGTATGGGTGAGAGGGTATGGAAGAGTGTAATGAAAGGTTAGGGGAAGGGTGTTCTTGAAATCTAGGGTTTGATCTTCTAATTTGGGTGTAAATCTCTTGATGGGCGTGTTTTTTATCCTCCTTCTTTCTCTCTTAAGCTTTCTAGGGTTTGGAATGGTGTATGGACGGCTAAGGAGACGGCCTAAAGTATTTATAGGCCCAAAAATGTGGCCTAGATCGCGATCCTGAAAGCAGAACGGTACCGGTACCCTAAACCTACTGGAATCGAGGTACCGGTACACGGTACCGGTACGCTTCAGCGGACAGATTTTTTCCTCCGACTTTCAAGGCAATTTTGACCTATTTGGAGGTCGAATTGAAAAATTTTCATGAGAGCACTTTTGTAGCCCTAGATGTCTACCATCTATTGTCAAAATTTTAGATCAATTGGACATAAGAATAAAAAGTTATGACCAAAATATTAAGAGGTGTCCAAAATATTTTCTGCCCAAAATTTACGTAAAGTGTGTTTTTATTCCGGAGTACTTCTAAATATTTATTTCTAATATTTTAACCTATGTGATTCATTTTTACATCATTATATATAAAAGAACTACTAAACTAGTATATTAATATATTATTATACGCATGTGGGGTATTACAATATGTTGATTGCTCCACTGCCCAATGCCTTGACCAAAAAAATGCCGAACGCCAATAGATTTACTCCTATTGACACTTTAGCAACATCATAAACCCAATCACCCCACGCCTCTCTCTATTCCTCTACCAGTCCATCTTCTTTGGATGAAATCTGTCACATTTTTCTCCCTCTTTTTTAGGAACTGGAGAAAATCAAATCTATGGACGTCATCCACGCTCGAAGCCTCCAATTGCCCCTCAAAACTAAAGCACATCCTATAATTCCATCAATACTTATCACATCCCAACTCAGTCAGGTTAAGATTTTCTACAAACTAGTTTTGTTTTTATGTGTTATTCAACTCCTTTTTTTTTCCCTTTCATAAGGTCTATATTATTTCAATATTTTTTTAATCTACTATTTGGTGTCATTGGTAGCTAAAGTGTGTTTTGAGGAGGATACTCGATAAAGATTTTCCAGATAGATTAACCACTAACCATGTTCTAAGTAAGTGTTGATTTTTCTGTCTTTTGACTGTGAAGGTTACTCCTGAGAGTGTCATTCCAGTTTATGTTGATTTCAGAATTAGGAAATTCTTTGGTATTTCTACTATGTCATCTTCATCGTATTAGGGAATTCTTCGGTATGCCTTCAATAACAAACAACATGGGACGGGTATATGCAATGCGTTGGCAATGTTAATAGTCATAAGGTGGTCAACAATTAGGGTGATCGGGAGGTACATAGTCCTTATAATACTTTCCACAATTCAAACACCCATTCATTTTTGTTTACATGAATCTATTGGTCAATATATGCATACACGACATGAATTCTATTCTTGAATGCTTTCATTGCTATTCCTTCACTTAAGTTAGTCACTCTTTTCCTACATAATTTATTATTCAGATGTTAGAATTTCACGTGTTTAACTATCCTCAAATATTTTAGTTGCGACGCTTGCAAAATTATAGTTGAGATGTTGTCAAAAAGCTCTTAGAAAATTTTGAAAGGTCACATATGTGGCTATGACACATCTCCATTCTCAACAATACACCCTGTAGGGCAAACCACTTAAGGAAGAACTTAAAACTACTAATCGGCCGGGACAAATCTTTCATAGGATTATACTATACCAACCCTCATCCTCGACCATCGTAAATGAATAGTATTTGGAACCTAGTGAGGAACTAACCCACTACAAGTGATAGGAAACTATAGTACTCCTCAAGGTCCCATACAATGTCTAAACACTCTACAATAAACTCTACGATATCCGATCGAAGGTAACCCACATGCATCAATCACCCATACAAGAGACAATATTTCAAACCAAATAATCAAATCACATATAATTATATCATCATAATTTTACAAGGTTTTTCTAATGGAAGAATTCAGGAAAACATGCCAGAGATTATTAAGAATCAAAGTTTATTGTTCAAACCAAATACTAGAATTTTGAAATCAAGAACAAGGAAATATTATGTGAAAAACATATACTATTTGAAAACTAGGTTATTGATAATAAGAATGGTAGTTCCATGGTTGTCTAGCGATAAACCCATTCAAAAACATAATACAATTTACAAGAAAAACATGATTTAATGATTATCTATTATATTCATACGATTTAGGGTAAAAAATATACATATATATTAAACCTAACCTCAATGAAAAAATCCTACATTTTTTTGTCGATTAGTGATAATCTTGACGTGTTTGATTGGTTCCCGATGTGAGAATTCCTTCGAATATTTTGATTCCTCCTTCTCTCTCACTCTCTTGAGTTGCCTAGGGTTGAATACTGATTAAATATGGCTAAAGGGGCATCCTTAGCTATTTATAGGATCATAATCTGAACAGTCTATGCGAACATGATCGTTGCTAAACATGTACTCGCATTTGAACAGAGATTGTCGTTCAAACATACTTAACCTTCAGTATTTCCAGTTTTGTCAAACCGTCAGTTCTGCATCTAATTCACATTTGAACATGAATTTGTGTTCAAACACACTTCTATTTTTGCCTAAGTTATGGACCAAATACTGAGTTAGCGTCAAATTCTTTTCTACCCGTACGTTTTAACTCCAAAACACTTCCAAATTTCTAATTTATCTCATATTACCTCTCCCAAGATTTCTTGACCTTTTGGATTCAATGGTGACGTTATTTTGAACTAAAAACATTTAAAAAATTACCTAACCACCCTTTTCAATTCGAAACGTAAGTTTAACCTGAAAGTCAATTCACTCGAAATTCAAACTTTACGAACAATCTTTCAACGACTGTTTGAGATTTCTACCATCCTTTTATTCATCCTTGGAGAAATCTTAAGATGATTGTAGTTAGAGGTCTTACAATTGTACTTTAAACAATTTAAATGCAATTGAAACTAGCTATTATTTTGTAATGTCTCAACTTTTCATGTTTAGCCACATTGGACTTTTTCTCACAATTGCCTCTTTAGCATCTTTTAAGGGATTGGTGCTTTACTAACCTTTAGCTATTTTTTCACCTATTGTCTATGCTTAGGTATGTAGGTCATTAACTTGTCCTAAGCTCTTGAAGGTGCATTAGATATCTCTTTATTTAGCTTTAAAGCTTGAACTCCTCCCTTTCTCGAAGCTTTCATAATTTGATCTTTGATGCATCATGACCATGAACTTAGGTTAATATTTACATTTAGACTTAACCAAATTAGTAAATTACAATCAATTTTCGAACATAACCCTATATGATAAGAGTAAAATTCTAAAATAGATTATGATTAAATCTCATGTGAGTGATAATTTTTTAAAAAATTTAATCTATCAATAAAGATTGATTCTATAAATTAAGCTAAATTTATCCCAAAATAAATTAAAATATAGTCAATTACATTTATCAACCTAACATGGTTTCCAAATTAAGATCAAATTTGACTAATTGATTTAATCAAACCACTTTTTGTCACAAGTGAATTCAACTTTGATCAATTGTAGTTCACCACAATTTTAAAGAAAAGCTAATCAATTAACTATTTCTACACAATTCCATCAATTAAGCTAAGTAAAAAATAGTAAATCACATTAATTATGCCAAATTTGTTCTACATAAGGCCGAATCCGATCAAACACCTTCTTCTCCAAACCACTACCACCTTTTTTCTCTTTGGGAGTGCGAAAACTAGATTGACCTCGATATACTGAAGCAACATAATTGGTCTAGAGGGTGGGACTAGGTCTTATGCACTCTAACGTGGAATTTATGCACAAATAAACCTACCCGACCCAATTACAATTTAATTTATCAATTAATTCAATTAACTTCTCCATGTAGAGTTTGGGGATTTTGGTTCTAGGGTAAGTTCTCTCTTAAACGCTAGAGCATCTCTTGTGTCTTCTTAGACTTGTTTTAGGTCAAAGAGCACATCTCTTATTAATATTAATTGGAAAATAGAGGTTAATTGGTGTACACACCATTCGATTTGTAAAATCGTCAATACGAATTGGAAAAGAAAAGAAATGATAGAAATAACATTGGACAAAAAAATTGAGATCTCGGTACACCCCACTCCATTAGAAAAATAATTTAAGGTTAAGTTTTGGGGGAGCTTAGGGAGTCTACATTTCAAATTTTAGATCTTTACCTGGTCGGATTTTGAGAACCATGAAACCCTAGTTTGAAGCTTTAAGATGATTTTAATGGGTCTTTGAAAAATTATGTTTTAAGCTCGAAGAGAGCCCATGTCTGATATACGGTCAAAGAATCTATGTATGGGATTTATTTGAGAAATAAATTGATCATTTGGTTGGTGAAAACTTGAGGTGTAGGTCTATTCTAATTAAAACCCAACTTTAAGCTAATATTCATGGGATTCTGGATAGGGTTTGTGAGTAGGTAAGTCCTATTTTTTGAACCAACACTCCACCCAAGTACAAAGATCTTGACTGTCCCACCATTGCTATTACTATTAGATACTGTCGGGTTGAACAATCACTTCTGGACTTAGGTGCAAGTATGAATTTCCTACCATTTTTGGTCTATAAAAAGTTAGGCTTGGGAGAGTTGAAGCCCACTTCAATCACTCTCCAGCTGGTAGACCGAAGTGTGGAAATATCAACGGGGTGTGACGCCCCAAAATCCACGGGTCCCTTCTCAACTTGTTGATCATCCATCAACCCGTGGAATACTTGTGAATACCGTATAACCCTATATCGCGTCGTTACACCCCATTCATTGGAATTATGATAAAATAAAATTTGGGCAGAGTCTCATTTATACTGGAACACTACTTAGTATATCACATGTTCACACATCAATCATATGACTATTTCAAGGTCCTAACCCCAATTCTATGATTTAAAATTTGACCATTTACATCATCCAAAGGAAATATTTCAGTTGAAATTTTAATTTTTATGAAGAGGTACTGGTACCTCTGATAAGTGGTACCAGTACTTGTAAAACTTAATATCAGTACCTAGGCCCCCCAACAATGTGATAGTGGTACTTGTGAGCATAGGTATCAGTACCTGAGCCCACTGTCATCGGGGTACCAATGCTTGTGAGCTTAACTACTGGTTCCTGAGCCCACTGAAGCTAGGTAGGTACTGGTACCTAAAGCCCAGATTTTTTCAAATTGCCCAAATCTCAACTTTTAATCTTACAACTCTTGCAACACCCATTACATTCATTTGTTTTACAAAAAAATAAAGTCCAAGAGTGTCCCATTACAAGCCTTTGTCAAAGCACAAGTTTTGTACCTAATTTTTACAAGGCCAAAAAAGATTACACAGGGGATTACTACTACAACTTTAGAATTGATCACCCAAGTGCAAATTGTCATAAAATAATATAATACTCGAAAGTCCGAGATCGAACCACAAATAATTGAGAAAAACTTAGAACACAAAGAAAAATAAAGAAAATTATTTTGAAATAATTGTTGTAGATATCTTGAAATTAGATTTTAAAACAATAATTTAAAATTCTAAAGCATCAAAGATATCTTTTCAAATCCACACAGTAATTATTAATGATCTAGTTTTCATACTCAATTGAGAATTAACTGAAAAGTGATTCCAAGTGCAGATTTTCATAAAGTAATATAATACTCGGAAGTCTGATGTCGAACCACAAAGAATTGAGAAAAACTTAGAACACAAAAAAAAATAAAAGAAAATTATTTTGAAATAATTGTTGTAGATATTTTGAAATTAGATTTTAAAAAAATAATTGAAAATACTAAAGCATTAGGGATATCTTTTCAAATCCACACAGTAATTATTAATGATCTAGTTTTCAAACTCAATTGAGAATTAACTGACAAGTGATCTCAATCAAAAATTTTAGTGGTGATAATATGAAAACATCAAATGTTATAATTAATGAATTATATGAATAAATATAAAAATTTACTTGTAGATCACAAGCCTTCACTGTATTCGTTGTCTAAGATAAATCAAGTTTCCAACAAGTAAATCTAATTTTATTGAAAATAATAAATCGACTATCTTATGAAAAATTCTAATTAATTAATTCAAGTATGGAATAACCAGTTATTTGACTCGCAGGGAATCTCAAGCATTCGATGTACGTTGCACAACAAATCAAGAAATTGTACATAACAAAACTTTACTGAAAGACAAGAATAAATTAAAAGAATAAATCATGAATGAAAAATAACATTGAATCAAGAATAAGTGCCATGCTTCATTGAAAGTATCTCCCCTAGCTTTAGTTGGGCTTTTAGCAAGCCATAGAACTTAGAACAAAAACTAGAAAAGAAAATATGAGAAGAGAATAATAATCATAATCCTCTCATCTCAATAGATGAGAGCTTTTATTTATAATAAAATAAATCCTAGGTATAGGTAGAAGATATAAGATTGGCTTTGGAGGAATTCCTTTCCCAAAAGAAGTCTTTTAAAGTTAATTCTATCCGTAAAATCTTGCGACTCGCAGGTACACAATCTGTCCATACTTTGATCTTGAATTCTGCATATTTAGAGGTAGAATCAAGAAATTTTCGTGAAATATATTTTTGTAGAACTTGGAGTCTTATTTCTAATCTTGCAAAAATCAAGTCAATCGAATATCAGAGTCCAAAGTTATGACCAAAATGTTGAAGACGTGTCAAATCCTTATCTTCTAGAATACTTTCATAATCCAACTTTAAATGAGTTTTCTTCTAATATAGACTCTTATAAGGATTAAAATTGTTGATATATTTTCAAATCTTCCCATCTCAATCTTGGCTCTTCAATTCTTATCAATTATGATTCTTCCTCTAGTGATTGCTTCACTTGTCTTATCCATTTTTACTTTAAATCAACCAATTTACTTACAAAATAAACTAAACAACTAGAAAAGTATCCAACTAGAAAATCAAGGAATTTAACAACTTTAATCACAAATAATATTCAATTAATCAATCATTAAATATAACAAAATAAATATTTTGATGGTCAATCAATTACAAAATATAATTTAAGATCCACAACTTGGCTCTGCAGTCAACACGGGCCCAAGTGAAGACCGTCCACTAAAGCTTGTCTAGCTCCTTAAATGTATCCCCATAAAGGGTGAGTTACGCTCATTAAGGTATCTCCTAAGGTAGTCACTCTTCTACCCAAATACATAAAAAATGTCACATGCAACTCATCATATCAAGCATTCATTGAAACACATACATTCCATAGATGAATGCTACAATTTCTTGCCATGTCATGTGATCTAACTTACGCATGCAATGCAAGCCCGATCCCTTCACCAGTTCCCATAGCAATTGCCATGCCATACGTATATGTTTGGACATTCCAAGCTTCCGCCATTGATGTTAAATATCCAATGACCATTTTATAAAATCTTGTGTCTTTTTGGTAGGTAACTTATGGAGCTTACACAAAGGGTCTTGTGAGGTTCCTAGTAAAAGGATGCACAGTCCTAGTGTCCCACATCGGCTAGGGAGAGGGAGTTGATGGACAATATATGTAAGCCCCTAGTCCTTACTTGGCAAGACGCGTTTTCCCAGAGATACTAGAAGGAATAAATCCGTGAGGGCCAATGTGCTTAAAACAAACAATATCTTGCCATGTGGGGGGTGTTACAGAATGGTATCAGAGCCGACTTTTGCTTAGTTCGAGGGTGGGCCCTGGCCATGCTTACGTGTGGGCGGGAGGTTACTGGTAAGTATGTCTGTGCTGCACGGGGACGTGCAGCACTAAGGGGGTGGATTGTGAGGTTACTGGTAAAAGGATGCACAATACTGGTGTCCCACATCGGCTAGGGAGAGGGAGTTGCTGGGCTTTATATCTAAGCCCCTAGTCCTTACTTGGCAAGACGCGTTTTCCCAGTGATACTAAGAGGAATAAATTCGTGAGGCCAGTGGGCCTAAATCGGACAATATCTTGCCACGTTGGGGGTGTTACAGGTCTACCAAACCCGCACGACATTCAAGGGAATCCCACCTCAGGTTTCGAGTACACCTACACATTTTTTTAGAATTTCACCACAGGGCAAGTGAGTGAACCAAGTAACAGGGCCTAGCACCGGAGGGGGAATTTATCCCTTTTTGTTGTACCCAACACATTTTCCTTGCAATATTTCATGTGACTCTGTCAAACTTAGGTCTAACTTTCTCAAGCTCACGTATTAACCCACCAAGTATGGTGTTTAATTAAAAATATGTACACACACCCACACTCATGTCAAATGTCTAAGAATGCGATTTTATCCATGCATATGCAAATGTAATGTACAATTACAATTACAATTCACAGTATCATGTTTATCATATCATCATCATATGATAAACATATCCGATTTTCACAAGCATTCCCAAATTCCTCAAATGTCAATTATATCATAAAGCATATAATAACATTTCAAAACGTCACTAATCTTGTTATAACATTTTCAATTCAAACAACCTACTTGGATTCTTAAGCATTTTATCAAACACTTAGTAGGCAAAAATATGTAAATACATAGCATGCTCAAACAATAAATTCTTCATGGAATCCAAATTAAGCAATTTCATCAAACCCAAATCATGCAGAATTAGTTTTAACATGTTCTCATACTCATTTTTCATATTCTAGCTACACTAGGTGTGTGATATACATGAAAATTCATCTCTAATCATCCTATCCATTTCACATCTCAACCCTTAGTTGGAAATAAACCTAGATAAGAGAGAACCCTACCTCTTGTAGCATATATGCCCACATAATCGAAGCCCAAAGACCCCAAATCAAGCCTTCCAAGCTTTATCCCAAAATTCTTGTCCCTGAGATTTTGGAGAAACTCACGATCGTTGTTATGGGTGCGTAGTTCTCGTTACATAGATCAACTTTAACTCATGGCTTGAAGCAATCTAACAATTGGATCTTAGCAGATCAAGGAAAAAAGATCAAGAATGAGAGCTTTTCTCTTTTCTTTTTTTCTCTCTCTCTCTTTCTCTTTCTTAGAAATGGCTGAAGAATTAGGGAGAAAAATCTTATTTCCCCCCTTTTTATACTCCTCAGTTGCTTGGCCCTCGTTACACCACACGTCTCACTTTCATTAGTCCAATTTTATCCCGAATCAATTAAATCTCGTTTCATGTTAAGTTTAGTATATTTTTATTGAACTAGATTTAAATTATTTTTTAGATTCCGTGAACAAAATCTGATCATGTTTATTTTAGTCGCACGACGCCCGATCGCATCGTAAAACGTAAAAAATTTGATTATCTCAAAATCTGACAAAAATTGACTGGGTGGTTAGAATTTTTAATACTTGTTCAACAGTAAGGTCCATTTGTCATCCGAGTTATAAAAAAATTTAGAGTTTTAACCCACATCGTATCAAATAATTCCCGTTTTGTCATTTTTAATTAAGCCGCATTTTACAGGGGATGGTGGCGGATGTGTTGGTTCAAGATGTTTGTCTTTTTTTTTTATACTGGAAACTTCACCTATTTCTAATCTCAGAGCACAAATTCTCATAATCTTAGGATGCCTATTCCTTTTAACATCAAATGCCCCAATAAATTATAGGAGCAGTGTGATGAATTTTTTTTTTGAGAATATGACTACTGAATTTAATATTTTTCATGTAGAAAAGCAATCAAAGGGTGAGGTAGACGTGATAGATGAGTGTGTGGAGGAAAAGTTTAAAACTTCTATTTGTTCTGATCCGTTACAAATTGGTTTGATTAATTCTATATGTAAGGAAGAAAACTCTGAGATTGTATTTTATACTAAATTGCTTAAGAATTCGTAGGAGCTATGTGGAGTTGAGATAAATAAAAATAAACAACTATTCTTTAGTGAAGGAAAATCTTGAGTGAAGTCAAGTGTTTGGAAATTAGAGCCTGGTTGATCCCTTTCAATTAATGAACAACCCTTGTATTGAATTAGTTAGATAAATTATTTATTTTCTTTTTAAATAGTTTTTGTTATCTTTCTTATGCCTATTTTGCAGTTAGTTTAAGTTAGGAGCTTCATATCAGGTGTTCTCTTTCCTATATCTTTTTCAATTTCTCATTGCATCATTATTGTTGCATTGAAGACAATGCCAATTT
>CM042190.1:3037911-3064415 GCA_023539305.1 Ilex asprella | reverse complement strand
GATTTGGGAAGTTTAAGTTTCATAGGCGTGTGAGATTGGAAATAGTTATTAGATAAGTTTCTAAATATTTTTAGGTCAAACTACGGTGTCCATTGAATCCGGAAGGTCGAACAACCTTGGGAAAGGTAATATGAGATGTATTAGAGGTTAGAAAGCATTCCCGAGTTAAAAATCCACTTTAGAGTGAATTTGGGTAAAAATTATCTTGGACACCTTCTAGTATTTTGGCCATAACTTTTTATTCTTATGTCCAATTGATCTGAAATTTTGACAGTACATAGTAAGCATCAAGGGCTAAAAAATCATCTCTAATAAAAAATTTCCAATTCGACCTATAAATGTCTTAAAACTACACTAGAAGTCGAGGCAGTCAAACGGTACCGGTACCCCGAAACCAGTAGCTAAACGGTACTGGTACCCAGTACCGGTACCGCTTCTCTGAAGCCTTCCGAACAGTTAAAAAGTCGGGATTTTGGGTTTTAAAACCCCATTCCAAGCCCTATTTGCCCCATTCTTCATCTCATTCTCACCACAAACATCCTAGAGCCCTAGGAGGAGATAAAGAAAGGGAAAAACACCAAGATCAAGATAGCTTCACACCTCATAGAAATCAAAACCGAAATTTCTCAAGAACACCATTCTTTTCCTCTCTTCTTCTACACTTTTACTACACCTTTACCCACACCTCTTGAAACCCTAAGAGAAGACAAGAAGGAGATCTTTGAAACTTGGGTTAGCTTAAAACTCTTGGATTCAAGGTAGGGGTTTTCTCTCACTCACTTACATTGAGGCTAGCGCCTATATATATGTAATTTTTTCACTCTAAATTGTACATGTAGGCTATGTTATCATTGTTTCTTATTACCATTGTGACTCCTACCATGATTTAAATAATATTATTATTTGATTAACCCTTGAATCCTTTTTCTTGATTAAAAACCCTAGATTTCAAGATAGATGAACTTTTCTCTAAATTGTTCTTAATTCTTGATTTCAAAACCTTAGTGTTTCTTATCGAACCATAAAATGATGTTATTGTGATCTCAGGTACTTTTCTTAGTTGGTTGTGAAATTGTTGCATGATATATTTTGAGATTTTAGATAAATACTTGTAAATTAGGATAATTGTGGAATTGTATGTTTGGTTGGGTTGTTGGTGACGCACATGAGTGAGAGGTTTCTTGTAAGGATGCTCACCCCTTCCCAAGAGGTTCCTGGTAAAGATGTTTGGGAAACAATGAAATGATTGGTGAGAGGTTCCATGTAAGGATGCTCATCCATTCTCAAGAGGTTCCCGGTAAGGATGCTTGAGAAATAAGTATGTTATAGTGAGAGGTTCCTTGTAAGGATGCTCACCCCTTCCCAAGAGGTTCCCGGTAAGGATGTTTAGAAAACAATGTAGTGATTGGTGAGAGGTTCCATGTAAGGATGCTCATCCATTCTCAAGAGGTTTCCGGTAAGGATGCTTGAGAATCCAAGGTGACCTAAAAAGAGGTGTAGGTTACCACAAAGTATGCCACCTACCTAAAGAATTACGGAGAATTGTTTATAACCATTAATGATTATTGTTAGTGTGTGATTGCTCGTTTAATCATTTAAGTAATGTTTTGAAATAAACTTGAGATCCTTTTTAAATGTCACTGCTTTATTTCAAATTATGCATCTATGTTAGGTTAAAAATGAGACCGACCGTTTTATATGCTTTTCTAAATCTTGTATGGGTTTGGGAGAATTTTTCTACAGAGCTTCGTGCTCACCCCCTACAGTTGAACTTTTTTCAGATGTTGGGCCAGAGGATGAGCTCGGTGCTAACGAGCCGTACCTTGGAGAGGCTTCATTAGAGGGATACTTGGATCTCGAGTGGAACATCTAGAGATGTTGTTTACTTTTTGTTCTAGACTAGAATATTGTTTTGAAACACTGTATAGTCTAGATTTCTTTTGTAATTTCCACTGCGCTATAATAGTAAATTTTCATTGGGAATGTAAATGCCAAAGATGGCATATTCTTTTGGGATATTGATGTAAATGTATGAATTATTATTATGAAGTCTTCTTTATTGATGGTTTATCTTAGTGCTCTCATGGTATGAATATTTATTGAATGTAATGCCGTCCAGGGTGTATTTTGGGGCGTTACAGATTTTATCAAGGTCGTTTCATTTGAATGGTGTTATTCATTTGAAAGTTATATGTGAGTTATAGTTTATTTTTGATTGTATAATTTCTCTCCTCACATATGACCTATGAGTGAAACAGTTAGGAATGCTTAATTTGATTGAATTTCTTTTATTAAAATTACTTATGTATGACATTATTAAAAAATAAAAGGAAATAATGAAAGGCTTCGATTTTAATGAAGAGAAAATATTTGTTTGCAAGGGTAATGTTTCCATTCTATAGGAAGAATAAAACTGCATTAATGGTCATGGATCTTTCTAACTCTTTATTGAAAGTCGTGTAATATTGTGTTTATTTATTTTGTTAAGGTACTATAGCCAATCATAAAAAAAAAATTCAAGTTAGAGACATTTATATATACCGGCAATGCATCACTTGCGTTACATGTGAATTATTTGAGTTATAATTAAGTTTGTTTATTAGATCAAAGATTAAGATTAAAATAAGACAACTTTTGTTTGAAACAATTAAGACATGTCTCCTTCAATTTGTAGTAAGTGTATGCTTAAATAATACAATTCTAGTTGAATGAAGCAAACAAATAACCATCCAGAGCAAGATGGTTTCCATTTTCTGGTTTACAAGTCTTGTAATGCTTCCCATATTGTGACATGCCATGACACATAGAAGTCTCAACAAAAGCGACAAAAAAGGGTCTCCAATAAGAGTCGCTGGCTCTTCCAACTCTGTAGCAACATCCTTCATATGTTGACTATAGTCCCACCACCACTATAACGATGGTCGTTACCAGTAATGCGGCCACTCATTGGAGTCTTCAAGAGTGAGACATCAACTCCATAGGCTCTCTAGGTCAATTGTTCAACATTGTTCGAGTCCATCTGTTGGGATGTGAAATGGAGAGATTATACTATGTTGTAAATAGCGTTTGCCTTCAAATAGAGAGTTATTTAGAGATGAATACAAATGTCTTGAGAATTCAAAAGTTTTTCAAGATATTGGTGTTTAGTAACAGTGTAGATTTAGATTATTAAACTTCTATTATCTATGCTTTAATTATAGTAGGTACTATAAATATCTGATTAAAAATCAATATGACATGAAAATTTTACTCGAGGATAATTCCCTCAGACAATTCTTACCTTCATTTAGTACTTGTGCTTCATGGAGATCAATTGAAGACAAATCCTTGAGAAATATTGCAAGATATTTTATCTCCTCCTCAGGAATCTAATTAGCAAGAGTAACACTGCCACCACCAAAGCCACATGTGTGAAAAATCAAAATATTGTATCTTCCATGAAAATTTCTAGAATCTGCACACACATATGCCATGTAGATTCTAGGATACAAATGACCCGACGAAGGAAAAAGATAAAAATTATGGAAGAAAAAAATTTTGACCTTTTTTTTTTGCTAAATAGGAATCGAGATTAAGAACAAAAAAAATAATACATGAGATATTATCGAGAATGAATCACCTAACTTTTAAACTTATATAACTGAATTGTTACACAAGTTTGATTCTTCTATTTATAAGAAAGTAAAAAATCAATGACCTTAACCACCATGAGATCGGACACCAAGTGACTCGGGAATAACATGAGCTACCACCACACACTTATGAAAGGCTACCACTAATGCTGCATTTGGGAATATGAAATTCATGTCATGTAATTGTAATTGGTATCCACATTTAGTTGAAATACTAAATATTTTTTCTCGAATCCATTCCAATACATAAATTCCACAATCCCTATTCACCAACACAATAGATAAAGAGCTAGAAGTACGACGCAGACTCCTATCCTTTTTTTTCAAACAAAAATATATGTAGCAGTACTTAATCTATATATTTTCGATATTATCTTTCTTTTTTCCATTATCTTTTTCCTTAGTTTCATGGTGAGCAAATAAAAAGACCCATATCGAATTTCAAAATCCAAACCCGAAGGATAGTCTGACATCCAAACATGATTCACCCAACATAGAATAACTAATCTTAATCAAACACTTGAGATTGAGATTTGGCACCAAAGTGGACAAAATTGGGTCCATATGGAGTCGAAATAGGCAACCAGCCAATCAAATCGTGATGCTCTCCAAAGAAAACCCAAGAGCAGTCGCGACTTCCATTATTGGAACAAATGCAACGCTACCAAGCAAAATAAAAAATCTTTGAAATGAAACAAAGGAAATAGTTTGACTTCTGATAAAATTACCTTATAAAATTTCCATGTCAATCTCTCTTTTATAAATTATTTTGTTTCACCAAATCAACATTTGCTCCTAGCATAAGGTAATTTTATAAAATAGAGATTGTTATGAATAGAAAAAGTCACTACGATGAAATTAAACAAAGCAAATAGTTTGACTTCTGATAAAATTACCTTATAAAATTATCATACCAATCTCTCTCTTTATAAAATTACCTTATGCTATGGGAAGATGTTGATTTGGTAAAACAAAATTATTTATAAAAGAGAGGTTGTTATGAATAAACCCTGAAGGGCTGAAATGGTTCATCCTATAATTTATGTATATTCATTTTGCACTTATTACTTGGGATAACAATGATAGTCACTACCTGACTAAGAGCACCCCAACAGTCATGTGATGCCCCAAAGTCGGGGAGTCATTTTTTAATTCGTTGATCACCCATCAACCAGCGAAATACCCGTGGATACTGTATAACTTGATACCACGTCGTTACACTCATTCATCGGGATTGTGACAAAAACATAATTCGGGCGGAGTCTCCTTTGTATTACAATATTACCCAACACATAACCTATTCATACATTAATCACATGACCATTCCAAAGTCCAAAACCCAAAGTATAGGCTTACACTTAACCAACTACATCATTCAAACGAGAAGAGCCCAAGATATGAAAGCTCGACAATGTTACATTTAGAATTCAATTTCTGAGAAGATGTATCGGTATGTCGAGTAAGTGGTACAGGTATCTGAGCCCTCAATTTGCTACGAATTTGTACCTAGGCCCTCAAATGAGTGGTACCTGTACATATGAGCCCAGATACTGGTACTTGAGCCCACTGTCACTGGATTACCGGTACCTAGAGCCCATATTTCCCCAAAACTTCCAAAATCCAAGTTTTTAACCCTAAAACTCATATGACATCTATTCCATTCATTTGTTTTACAAGAGAATAATGTCCCATTACATGCCTTAGTCCAAAAACAAGTATGTGATAAAACACAAGGCCAAAACAAAATTAAAGAGTTGTCTACAAAAAATAATTTTAAGACCCACAACCCAGCTCTTTCTTCAGCATGGGCCCAAGTGAGGGTCGTCCACCAAAGCTTGTCCAATACTTAAAATATGTCCCATAAAGGGTGAGCTACGCTCAATAGGTATCTCCTAAGGAGACTACTCTCTAACCTAGATGCATATGAAATGTCAAATGAAACTTACCACATAATCCATTCATTTAAATACATACATGTCATAATTGAATGCCACAATTCCATATCAAGTCATGAGGTGAAACTCACACATGCAATGGAAACCTGAGCCTTTCACCGGCTCTGTAACACATGTCATTTCATGCGTATGCACCCAGACATTTCAAGTCTCCGCCATTGATGTTAAACAAACAATGACCATTTTATAAAATCTAGTGTCTTTCCGGGGGTGTATATTTATGGACTTTCACCAACGATCACCGAACCGACACAACGTCTATGATTTTCACCAACATTTCTGTTTACACCGACACATTTTATGGACTCAATACCAAAGGAGGTGTGTATTCGAGATTACCGAGTCTTGCACCCGAGGGAGAATTTAACCCTTCTTGCTAACCTCGACACTTGTTTCCAATGCAATCTGTACGAATCAGTCGAACCTAGGTCTAACATTCCTGAGCCCACGTATTAACCCAGCCATAATGGCGTTTGATTAAAATCATGCACATACACCTATACTAATGTTGAATGCCCACGAATGCAATACTACTTGTGCAAATAAAAATGTAATGTACTATTATATCTCGTATCAATATGCAATCAAATTGCACAATTGCATCTTCTATCACCTCATACGACATATAATGAACATATCATTTTTCACAAGCAAATCTCAAGCATGTTACATGTGTTATCAACCCAATTAACATACTTGCATTCGTAAGCATTTTGTCAAACACTTAATTGGAAAAATCATGTAAACACATAGCATGCCCTAAACATCATATGCTTCATGAAATTCAAAGCTAAACAATTTCGTCGAACCCAAATCATACAAGAATTGGTTTTAACGTATTCTTATACTTATTTCTCATATTTTAACAACTCTAGATATGTGTTATTTATGATAAGTCATCTCTAACACCCTACCAATTCCATATTTCAACCCTAGATTGGAAATAAACCTAGTTACGAAAGGAACCCTACCTTTTGTAACGTATATTCGTGTAGAATACATCCCAAGGATCCCAAATCAAGATTCCAAAGCTTTATCTCAGAATTTCCATCCTCGAAATCTTGGATAAACCAGCAATCTTTGGTATGGATGTGTAGCTCTCATCGTGTATGGCAACTTTAGTTTTTGAATCAAAACAATCCGATGATTGGAACATCGTAGATCGGAGGAAGAATCTTGAAGAAATTGAGTTTTCTCTCTTCTCTCTTTCTCTAATTTCTGAAAATGGGCTGAAGACAATGGGCCTACAAATATTTGGCCTACTCTTTAAATGATTGGCCTCCAACGCACCATACATTCCTCTTTTGATTGGTTCAATTTTATTCCGAATAAACTAAATCTTGTCTCGTGTTAAGTTTAGTACATTTTTATTGAACTAATTTTAAATTATTTCTTGGGTTTCACGAAAAACATTTGATTTTTTAATTTTAGTCGCGTGACACCTGATCGTCTCATAAAATGCAAAAAATCTGATTATCTCCGAATTTGATGAAAATTGACACGATCACTAGATTTTGTGATGCAAATGTAACGGTGAAGTCTGTTTCATCATCCGACTTTTAGAAAAACTTGAGTTTTTAACCCACATCATAATGACTAACTATCATTTTAGCCTTTTTAATAAAGTTTTAATTTTAACGGGTCTTACATTCTTCCCCTCTTAAAGGAATTTTGTCCCCGAAATTACACACACATGTACGTATAAAAAAATGAATATGCAACAAACCATTTAATATTCTATGACTACAAGAATGTACCTTCATCCTCGAACAAGAATAGATAGGTAGCGTGGATAGTATCCTCATGCTCCCATGTCGCCTTCTCCATACCACGGTGCTACCACAACACCTTAACAAGCTTCACAGTCTTGCCACGTAAAACCTACTCTCGGCTATCCATGATACGCACTGGTCATTCCTTAAAGGTCCTATATGCATCAACAACCAGCTCACCATAATCCATCACATGTGTATGATTTGAAGTGTACTTTCGGAGTGGTTATTTTTTTTTTTTTTTGGGTTCTTTAAGAGGTATGTTGAAAATCAAATATGAGCTATGTGTGATTAAATGTCAACATTGGTATCGGAGCATGGTTTATTTGTTGATTTGCCTTAATATGTCATGCTTGAACATATGATGTATATTTATGCTTTTTGCTTCATGATTTAGACTTATCATTAACATGAAAAATGGGTCTAATTTTGTGATGAGTTTTTGGACCAATTTTTTTTTGTGGATTTGTTCCAAATATTTTCAGAATATCACATATAAATTTTGATGAAATTTCGTTAAGTGGTTTGCATGAAAAATCAAATCAAAGTGTCAGGTCTCATGAAATTTGTAAAACCCGTATAAATTTAAACTTTTATGAATAAAGGGCAAAACGATAAATTGCCACCAAGATTCAGGTTATAAACCTGAAATTTTCTAGAGCTCAGATGACAAAACATACCTCACCTTGGATTCATTACGTGAAATCTAGTTACCTTATCAAATTTTGTTGAATTTTGAGATAGTTAGATTTTTGCATTTTACGAGGTAGTCGGACCTCGGGTGACCCATATGCAAATTTCTTTAATAAAATTATGAATTTTCAAAAATAAATGAAAGCAAGTTTAAATAAAAATATTTTAAACTTGAACTGAAGTAAAATTTAATCGTTTCGGGTTTAAAACCATTGCATTCGTTTTACATTACATGTTATGTGCTTAAATTACTATATATTATGTGAATTTCTTGCATAGAAAAATATGTATGGAAGGAAAAATACTAGGGTTAGAAAACATAACCTTGGGTTTAGGGAAAAAGGATACATGGGATGATTCAGGGTTAAATGTCTACTAGTGGGTGACATACGCCCTACAAGTGAGACATGAGAGGATTCTCAATGTTTCGATGTTGATCCCTATCTCGGGACACTAAGTTAGTGTGCCATTGCTACTTGACATGTGTGTAGATGGAAAGTAGAAGGAGAGGATGCCGAGGCGGTGGGCGAAACAATAATCAACCACCACCGACCTTCGATTAACAAGCTTTTACAGAAAACATGGGCATGATGGCGGCTACTGTTGCACAAGCTAGCGCTAATACAAATCAGGGAGGTACGAGTAATTTCCAACAGTTTAAAGAGCACAAACCTCTAATTTTTAAGGGAGGGTCAGACCTGATGGTTGCCGACCATTAGTTCTGACAAGTCAATAAGATCTTAGGGGCAATGGAAATCGCCTCAGATGCCACCAAGGTGAGAGTAGCTGCATTCTAGCTAGAGAGAAAAGCTTAGTTGTGATGGGATTGGGTAATAGCCTGAAAGAACTTAGAGGTTATGACATGGGAAGAGTTTCGGGAGCTCTTCATGGGCAAGTACTTACCAATGGCCATTCGACATGCAAAGACCCGTGAATTTGCAGGCTTGAAACAGGGCACAGTGACGGTGATGAAATATGTGGCTAAGTTCACCGAGCAAGCCCGCGTCGCTGACGATTACTTGAGCACGGATATTACCAAGGTAAAAAAGTTTGTGGATGGTTTGAAATTATCCATCCGGGCTGGGGAAAGATATTAGGCCTTCGTCTACAAGATTTGGATATAATGGTCGGGACTGCTTGGGCCATTGAGAGAGAGGTTGAAGACACACGAAACATCTGAGAGGCGGGTGTTAAAGACAAAAAGAAGGAGGGCCTATCCTCTTCTTTTAGTTCGGGGAAGAAGTAGAGGACTTCTGCTCCACAGGGACAGAGCCGCGGTTATCAAGGTCAAGGCCAAAGTCGATCCTCCCAAAATAGGGGAAACTTTAGAATTACCTACTAGTCAGGCCAAAAGACTTGTTTCCATTGCCACGATCCAGGCCACTTGAAGTGGGACTCCATAGTTATGGGGCTTCTCAATCTCAATCAGTGGGCCAACCACAGACACACTACATTCCTCCCTACCCCACCATGGTCCAAGGGAGCTAGTATCTATTCTAGGGTGCTACTCAAGCTCCTATTACTTTCTGAGCAGGGACTCCGCAGTCAGGCCAGATGGGCCAGGGCATGTGTCAAGGCCAAGGACAGGGCATGTAAGTCAGGACTTGGGGGACCCAGGGGCGTGTTTATGCCATCACACCTTATACTAAGCCAGTGGATCAGTCAATAATTCAGGGTACAATTTTACTCTCTCGCTTATGGGCTAGGGTGTTATTTGATTCTGGAGCATCGTATTCATTAATTTCTACATCATGTGTTAGAGATTTGGGCTTAAAGATTGATACATTGGGAGAGCCATTGTATGTAAATTCACCCCTCGGAGCTTGGGTGTATGTTGATAAGATATGTTGGGTTATGAGTTAAAGATCTCGAGTACTCACTGTAGACCTTAGGGTCATGGACATGTCGGAGTTCGATGTCATCCTTGGGATGAACTGGTTGGCGGCACATCGGGTCGTCATGGATTGTGACTGGAAGAGAGTAACTGTCTACACACCGGACGTGTTTTTTTTAAGTTTTAGGGGAAAAACACGACGATTTGTCCCAAGCTGTGTATGACTCTCGATGGCATGGGCAATTGATGGGTTGGCTTGTGAGCCTCACTTTGGAGGACGAGGTGAGACTAGAGTTAGGTTTACCTTGGGTTTTTTGTGAGTATGAGGACGTCTTTTCGGACGAGCTATCGGGATTACCTCCCCATAGGAATGTGGACTTCAACATTGAGTTGCATCCTGGCACTTCGCCCATTTCTATGAATTCATATAGGATGGCGCCTGTTGAGTTGCAAGAACTCAAGGTCCAGTTGCAAGACTTATTAGACAAAGGATTCATTAGGCCGAGCACTTTGCCTTGGGGTGCTCCGGTATTGTTTGCCAAGAAGAAAGATAAGACAATATGGCTATGTATAGACTATCGGCAGTTGAATCTGGTCACTATTAATATAGGTACCCTTTCCCAAGGACTAATGACCTGTTCAATCAGTTGAGGGGAGCGAGGGTCTACTCCAAGATAGATCTCTGCACGGGCTACCATCAATTGAGGATTAGGGAGACAGATATCCCTAAGACAGCATTTAGAACGCAGTACGGGTATTTCGAGTTTATAGTGATGCCATTTGGATTGACGAATACCCCGGTGACATTCATGGATCTCTTGCATAGGGTATTCCAACCCTACCTAGATCAGTTCGTCCTGGTCTTTGTTGACGACATTTCAATCTACTCCAAGTCTGAGGAAGAGCATGAGGATCACTTAAGGATTGTTCTCTAAACTTTGAGGGACCATTAATTGTACGCTAAGTTCAGCAAGTGTGAATTTTGGTTGACTGAGGTGAAATTCTTGGGGCATGTGGTGTCGGCTTCGGGTGTATCAGTGGACCCGGAGAAGTTAAGGCAATTATGAGTTAGGAGAGACCAAAGTCAGTCTTCGAGATATGTAGTTTCTTAGAATTGGAGGGATATTATTGGCGATTCATCGAGGACTTCTCTCGATTAGCTGCCCTTACGACTATATTGACCCGAAAGAAGGTCAAGTTTGAGTGGAGTGACTCGTGTGAGAAGGCGTTCCAAGAATTGAAGATGAGGCTTACCTCGGCTCCTATTTTAGTAGTCCTGGAGAGGGGACAAATGTACACAGTGTACTATGATGCCTCTAAAGTTGGACTCAGATGTGTTTTGATATAGCCTGGGAGGGTGGTGGCTTATGGTTCTAGACAATTAAAGAACCACGAGTAAAACTATCTTACACACAATATGAAGTTGGCAGCCATTGTCTTTTCCTTGAAGGCTTGGTGCCACTATTTATATGGCGAGCGTTTTGAGGTGTTATCGGACCACAAAAGCCTGAAGTATATCTTTACACAGCGGGACCTCAACATGAGGCAACGTAGGTGGATGGAACATTTAGAGGACTACCACTTCACATTGTATTACCACCCTGGTAAGACAAATGTGGTGGCTGATGCACTCAGTCAGAAATCACGGGGAGTCTTGGCTAGTGCGGCTTCCCAGGAGTGGCAGATGCTCGAGACTGTGGGACAGTTCGGGCTCCGCTACAGGGGTCAAGCTCGGGGCACTTTGGGGAGTTTAGTGGCTATGTCTTTCCTACTACACAGTGTGATCAAGTCCTCAGGATAGAACATGGAGATATTATCCATCAAGGACCGAGTACAATCGGGTACATGTGAAGAAGGTTGGGCCATTCACGCAGATGGTAGCCTTCGGCATAGGGGAAGGGTTACAATTCCTCAATCGCTGAAATTGAGAGAGGAGATTCTCAGGGAATTCCACTGCTCTCATTTTGTAGTTCATCTAGGCGGCACGAAGATGTATAATGATCTCCATCGCCAATATTATCAGAGTGAAATGAAGAGACAGGTTGGTGACTTTGTCAGTAGATGTCTCACGTGTCAACAGGTCAAGGCTAAGCACCAGAGACCAGCAAGATTACTCCAACCTTTGGAGGTGGTGAAGTGGAAGTGGGAACATATCACGATGAATTTTTGTAACCCACTTGCCACGAACATCGTGGGGCATGGCGCGGTATGGGTGATAGTGGACCAGCTTATTAAGTCGGTACACTTTTTGGCAGTGTTGATGACCTTCACGTAGGAGGAGTTATGCAGCTTATATGTACGAAAAATAGTCTAGTTACATGGGGTGCCTATATCTATAGTATCGGATCAGGACCCCAAATTTATGACTCACTTTTGGGAGAGTTTCCAGCTGGTCATGGGGACACAACTGATGATGAGCACAACCTTTCATCCCCAGACACATGGTCAATCGGAAAGGACTATTCAAATTTTAGAGGACATGCTATGGGCATATGCCCTAGATATCTAGGGTAGCTGGGAGGAGCATTTACCCCTAGTGGAGGTTGCCTACAACAAAAATTATTAGACGAGCATATAGATGACACCCTACGAGACACTATATGTGAGGCCTTGTCGTTCTCCAGTTTTTTGGGTGAAGGTGGGAGAAAGACCCTCTACGGGTCCATACTTGATTAGAGACACCTCGGAGAAGGTGAACTTGATACAAAAGAGTCTTCTCATGGCTCAGAGATGACAGAAGTGCTAATCCGATAAACGGCGGCGACCTCTAGAATTTGAGGTGGGAGATCACGTCTTCTTAAAGGTGACGCCTAAGAGGGGAGTGGTTAGGTTTGAGAAGCAAGAAAAGCTGTCGCCGAGGTTTATCGGACCCTTCGAAGTACTTGAGAGGGTGGGTATAGTGGCTTATATAGGTTGGCGTTGTCGCCAAATTTATTGGGTGTTCACGTGGTATTCCATATCTCTATGCTCCGAAAGTATACTCCAAATCTGACACAAGTGGTGGATTGGGGTGAGTTGATGGTTAATGCGGATGAGACCTTTGAGGAGGGACCGGTGTGTATCATGGATAGCCGAAAGCAAGTTTTGAGAGGCAAGACTGTGAGGCTAGTGAGTGTGTTGTGGCAACACCGAGAAGTGGAGGAGGCAACATAGGAGCGTGAGGACACCATATGTGCCAATTTTCAGTTCTTATTCGAGGATGGAGGTACATGTTTATAATTTTAAGTATAAGGTTACTTGTTGCATGTCCATGTGGCTAAGTGTGCATGTGTATATGAATTTCGGGAACGAAATTCTTTTAAGAGGAGAAGAATGTAAAACCCATGTACATTTAAATTTTTATGAATAAAGGGCAAAACGGTAAATTACCACCACGATTCGAGTTATAAACCTGAAATTTTCTAGAGCTCAAATGACGAAAGAACCTCATCGTTGGGTTCGTCTCGTGAAATCTAGTTACTCCATCAAATTTTGTTGAATTCTGAGATAGTTTAATTTTTTTTGCATTTTACGAGGCAGTCGAACC
Organism: Ilex asprella; assembly: GCA_023539305.1. NCBI lineage: Eukaryota > Viridiplantae > Streptophyta > Magnoliopsida > Aquifoliales > Aquifoliaceae > Ilex > Ilex asprella. The sequence continues at coordinate 3,051,003 of CM042190.1, read as the reverse complement.
TCAGGTGACCCGGATACGAAATTTTTTAATAAAATTATGAATTTTCAAAAATAAATGAAGCCAAGTTAAAATAAAAATATTTTGAACTTGAACCAGAGCAAAATTTAATCGTTTCGGGGTGAAAACAGACCTGGGAAAAAGAGGGACCTGTGTCTCGTTGTGGACCCAGCAATTAGAAAATATAAATAAGGGAGAAAATCATATTTTCTCCCCATTTCTCAGCTGATACACCACAATTCGGGTTATAAACCTGAAATTTTCTAGAGCTCAAATGACGAAACGGACCTCATCATTGGGTTCGTCTCGTAAAATCTAGTTACTCTGTCAAATTTTGTTGAATTCTGAGATAGTTTAATTTTTTTGCATTTTACGAGGCAGTCGAACCTCGGGTGACCCGGATACAGAATTTTTTAATAAAATTATGAATTTTTAAAAATAAATGAAGGTAAGTTAAAATAAAAATATTTTGAACTTAAACCGGAGCGAAATTTAATCGTTTCGGGATGAAAACAGACCCGAAAAAAAGAGGGACCTGTGTCTCGTTGTGGGCCCAGCAATTAGAAAATATAAATAAGGGAGAAAATCAGATTTTCTCCCCATTTCTCAGCCGATACACACGATAGAGAAGGGAGGGAAAGGAGAAGAGAGCTTCAACTTCTTTCTACGATCTACGAAGCTAGAGAGCTCTAATCCACTTGGGCCAATAACTAAAGTCGGTCTCCTCGACAAGGGTTACACGTACATACCAAAAAACAAGGGCTTTCAGTGAAGGTGGAAAAAACCAAAAACTTTGGAAGTGGTGATTTAAGTTCGTTTTGGTTTCTTGGAGTTCTCCAAGGTCTTTCTCTACGCTTCAAGAGGTGGAGTTTCTCCTACTTAGGTTTATTTACAACCTAGAATGTTATATTGAAATGGGTAGGTTGATAGATATGTATATCACTTGCCTTTTGAAGAAATTTTGGTGAAATGGGTATTGAAATTGGGTAGATTAAATTCTATTTTGAAATGGGTATGTAAAAATTGTCTAATGTAATTTCTTAACTTATGTTAATTGTGGGCATGCTATGTGTTACATAATGCCTTGAGAAATTGAGTGTGTTATTGCTTGATTTGTGATGGCATGTTTGGGCTTTGGTTCAAGATAAAATGTTGATATATGCATGCTTATACATTGACATTGTGAGAATTATATGCTTTTGATATAATTTATCATGGGTTATATAAAATGTGTTGGAAATAGTTCATATGGCATACATAGCATATTGAACATTGTATTATAGTTGCAATGAGACTTTACATTGCATATGCACTCGTATTAAGTTGGTGTGTGTGCATGGATATAGTAAACACCACACTTGGTGGATGACGAGTGGGCTCGAGTAATCTAGGTCGATGACTTGGCCGAGTCGTACGGTTTGCATGGTAAAGAGGGTTGGAGTTAGCAAGAAGGGCTAGAAGCTCCCTCAGGTGCAAGGCCCAGTGACTTGGATACGTACTCCGTTGGTATAAGTTTATAAAGTGTGTCGGTGTACACGGACCTCCGGATTATGGGGCATCACAAAATTTATGATTTTTTTCAAACTTTGGATCATTTTTCGAACTGTAAAATCTTCGTTATGTCAGCTTTCTGAACAGAATGTATTGTGCATTTTTCGTTGATCATATTGAAAGGAATTAGTACATGAAGTTAGCATTACGCAACATCAAAACTAAAGCTTGTAATCCAACATGAGCAGTAGATTCTTGGCAACACATGTGGGGCAAAGTGCCTTTGTATTGCTTTTCTTAAGCACAAATTCTAAGACTTAAACGCAAATAACTAAAAACCTTAGATGGTCAACAACAGCTTTGTTCAGTTATTGTGGATGTTGCGCATGTGTGACTAAAGCAGTGACACACATTGCACTGTGTACTATTTATGTAATTGTTTTGACCTATGTGACATTTTTAAAATAAAAAATTTACCTTTGGAATATTTTTAGTTATTTTTAGAATGAAAATGCTTTTAAAATTTGTGATTAAAATTTAAATAAAAAATCCACAGGGTATTTTTTATGTCAAGAGGTCATATATGGTCCGTGACTATTGTTCTTTGTTTGTTATGAACTTTTTGGAATTCTCTTCCATTATTTGGTATTTTTGGGTGTCTTTTGGACCCACAAATAATTAAAAATGCTTACATGCGATTTTATACCATTTGTTACCCTATAATATTTCTCAAGTGGAGTAAGGATCCTAGATTTTTTTTTTTTTTTTGCATCTTGGAATGACTATTCTTGGCAATGAATGAATTATGTGGCATTTGTTTACTAATTGAGTGTAATTAAATGCCATCAAAAATGAAATTAATAGTCATCCCCATGAGACTATAGATCCTGCTCCCTACGAGGTTGAGTGTGGCACAACCATCCATTTGAAAGACCTATTGAAATTGCTTCTTAGTGTTAGAATGTTAGTGCTAGGACAAATGGATGGTTGATTAAAAATTGGCATTATTTTATTTGTAAGCTTATGTTTGTGTGATGTATGGAATAAGAATTATTCCGCTATGTATAATGTGATGCGCGACATCACCCTTATTATTTTGATTAGATTGTAGTAGGCTCTTGTTGGAAATATAATCAAAGAGTTGTATTATTATATTGAAGCCTTGTAAGGGGGTGTGTTTCTTGCTGCACATTATACATGTAGATTTTTTCTTAGCATAAGCTTAATAATGTCGATTGGGCTCAATGGAGCCCATAAGCATTTTTGTTTTATGGCGCAATGATATGGATGCAAATATGATGATTTTAATTATGGTTATGTGGAGATAGTGGGAGAGGTTAGATCCTCCCAAGATAAATTTGTTCAAGAAACAATAAGAAAATATATTCCCAATTCACATGCATAGGATATGATTATGGGCTTTTTGACACATGTGCAATCTTATTATGTGAAAAAGGAAAATATTTTTCAATTAGGTTTTGGGAAAAATTAAAAAGATGTGTAACAATGTCAACCTTGCACATATCCACGTAGTGATCAAATAGCCACAGAGAACGTAGTTGCTAACCTTACCAGGAGTGATAAATTGAATGGGACCAACTATGACATATGACAACAAAAAATGCAATACCTGTTGAATGAGTATGAGCTCCTATTTACTTGACTAGTTCAATAACTCAACTTGAGGATGGGTTCACTACCCAACACCGTCGAGATCTTGAGGCCTACAAAGTTTCAGATAAGAAAGATTATAGTGCGCGTTATACCATGCTTAGCAACATACACAACGATCTTCAAGGGGAATTTGAGAATTTCCCCACTACCAAAGAGATGTGGCATCAGATGAAATTTGCCTATGGTGGTACTTCAACCACTAGACTGAGCGCACTTACTCTTAAGTTTGAGACTTACAAAAAAAATCCCCAACACACGATGACTAAATATCTTAGGGTGATGTCTAGTATGATTTGTGAGTTGAAAGCTGCAAAGAATGAGCTCACTGATGAGCAATAGGTCCAAGTTGTTATTAGATCTTTGGCTAAATCCTAGACTAACATGAAAAAAATCATGACCCACAATGAAAACGTTAAGAATTTTGCTAACGTCTCTTATCATGTGGAGCTAGAAGCGGATCGCCAAGAGGCAAACTATACCACTGCCTTTGTCGCCCAGCATGGCAAGCGCCATGATAGACGCAAAGAACAAGGCAAACGGGCCAGGCAGGATGAGGCTAGTAGGTTTACACCCAAGCCAGGCAAGATAACCAAGCGCCGCATAGGCAAACGTGGTGGGAAAAGAGACAAGATAAGATGAAATGCTATAACTATGGAAAGCTAGGACACTTCACTCGTGATTGCACTGAGCCGAAGAAGGTACCCACTACCCTTGATTCTCTCAGTTTTTGTGCTTATGTATGCACACAAGTATTAGTTGCTCACACTAATCTTGTATAGATTGTTGATATAAGAGCAACCAAACATATGGCTTAAGCTTGAGATCGAGTAGAGTTCGTAGATTATTCTTGTATTCCAACTGGCAACCAGAGAGTCTATATGGGAAATGGCACTAGTGAGGAAGTACTTAGAGTTGGTTCGTATTAGCTCTCATTGCACACTGATTGCACATTGCTTCTACTCAATGTGCTTTATGCGCCTAGAGTACAATATAATTTACTTTCAGTTTTATCACTTCTAGCTTTAGGATACTCTGTTAATTTCGATGGAGATAGGTTGAACATATTAGTAGATGGTATTTAGTTTGAACATGGATTCCTTATGGATGGTTTCTTTAAAATTGATATGGTTGATTCTATTTCCTCATGTGACTAATATTGATAAAGATTCTAATTCTGTTATTTGGCATGCAAGGCTGGGACATATAGGATAGGATAGGGTGACTTGATTAGCTAGAGAAGGCCTTTTAGGCTCACTCGCAAAAATCAACCTACTTATTTGTGAGCCTTATTTGGCTGGTAAAGCATGCAGAATGCCTTTTGGCAAGGCTATTAGAGCTACGCAGCCACTACATCTAATCCACTCTGATATTTGTGGGCCTATGAATGTGAAGGCACGTCATGTTGCCTCTTACTTCCTTACCCTGATAGATGATTACACGTGATATGGTTACATCTATTTGATAGCTCACCGCCATAAAACATTGGACTGTTTCAAACATTTCTTGGCTGAGGTTGAGAATTAAATAAAAAAGAGCGTAAAAGCTCTTCCCACAGACTGTGGACGCAAGAATTTATTTGATCAATTTAAAGGTTTGTGTGAAGAAAAGGGGATACACAAACAACTTAGTATTCCTGGTACTCAGTAACAAAATAGTGTAGCAGAGAAAAGGAATAAGACATTATTGGATATGGTTAGGTCAATGATGCCACATGCCAACCTCTCAATATCTTTTTTGGGGGGATGCATTACTAAGCACAGCATACATACTTAATCGAGTGCATTCTTAATTAGTTCTTTCCACCCCATATGAGTTGTGGACTAGCGAAAAGCCTAATTTAGGGCAATTGCACCCATGGGGTTTGGCTAGATATATGCACAATACATCACATAAATATAGGAAGTTAGGTCTTAGAGCAAACAAACGTATCTTTATAAGGTATTTAGAAAGCTCAAAGGGATATGTGATGTATGGTGAACACCCGAATGGTGGAATGACTAAAGTGGTGTCACGCGATATCGATTTCATTAAGATGGATTTTCCTAGCATTGGCGAAACTAGTAAGAATCTTGACCTCTATGAATTGGAGGAACCTGAAGATCTCTTACCATCTACTATGTTTAGTGAGGGTGATCTTCAACCTAGTAGGAATGTACCAAACAGTGAAACTATACCACTAGATTTTCAAGATTCTCAAGTGCACAGGAGTGAGCGTGGACATATTACCCATCATCATTTTGAGAATGAATGAGATGTTTTTATTTGTTCACCAACGATGAGGAAGAGTCTGCTACTATTAAGGAAACATTTTCTTCATCAACTAAGAATGAGTGGTTAGCTGTTATGTATGATGAGATAAGATCAATGGATCAGAATAAGGTCTGGGAATTAGTTGACCTTCCACTTGGGAAAAATACCATTGGAAAAAAATAGGTCTTAAAAATTAAATGCAAGGATGATGATTATATTGACAAGTATAAGACACGTCTTGTGGCAACAGGTTATACCCAAAAAGAGGGTATTGACTATGAAGAGGCATTTTTCCCAGTGGTGAGATTTGTCTCTATTCGCCTAATCCTAGCTATTATCGCACAATAGGATTTAGAACTTTTTCAAATGGATTTTAAGACTGCATTTCTCAATAGAGAACTAGACGAAGAGATCTATATGGATCAATCGATTGGATTTGAGGTAAAGAGACAAGAGCACAAAATTTGCCCACTCAAACGTTCTATTTATGGCCTTAAACAATCGTCTAGGCAGTGGTATTTAAGGTTTCATCACTCAATCACATATATTGGTTTTGAGATGATGGAAGAAGACCACTGCGTGTATTTTAAATGATCCAAGAAAAATGTTCTTATCCTCACATTATATGTTGATGACATCCTTTTAGCTGGGAATGATATGCAAATCATTGTCGCCACTAAAGAGTGGTTGTCCTCTACTTTTGAAATGAAGGACATGGGTGAGGCAAGCTATGTGCTTCGAGTTAAGACATTGCAAGATCGTTCAAGAAGATCTCTTGATTTGTCTCAAGAGACTTATATTAAGACGATCATTGAGCGTTTTCGCATGAATAACTCAAAACCCATAAACACTCTAATGGAGAAGGGATATGCCTTAAGCCTAGAACAATTCCCTAAGACACAATTGGTGTGGTCTATCGCTATTAGACTAATCCTGGACCCGCTCATTGAAAAGTGGTAAAAAAGATTCTCCAATACCTTCGTAAGACCGCTGACCTCTTCTTATGCTATCACGGTGAAGATCTTAGACTAAGAGGTTACAACGATGTTGATTAGGCTAGTGACAAAGATGAGTGAAAATTCACATTAGGTTACACATTCACCTAAGGAGGTGGAACTATTTCTTGGTGCAGTAAGAAACAAACTTGCATTTCCCTATCCATGACAGAGTCGGAGTATGTGGCTTATTTAGCAGCTATCCAGGAAGATTTTTAGTTGAGGAGATTCCTCCAGCGGTAAGATATTACATCTCATGCAGATGAGGCCACACTTGTATATTGTGATAGCACATTCGTTTTGGCATATGTGAGGGATCCCCAGGATAATGGGAAAACCAAACACATCGATGTCTGTTATCACTACATTAGAGATATGCATGTGTAAGGGGAGGTGGTCCTGAAGCATATCTCCACTGGCAGTATGGTAGCTGATCCATTGACTAAGCCCATTGTCCAAGATATGTTTTTGTCCCAAATTAGGAGCATAGGACTTCGTAGGATTTGATATGTTTGGACTTCTTTGGTAATTGACATTATCATGAGTAAGCATTCTTTATATGATTTCTTCTTGGAATGATTATTGCATTATGTAAATACACATCTTTATGTCAAAGGTGTCATTAGGCTTGAATCGACCCACTCACATGGGTGATTCACCTTGGCGTTGAGAAAGCGAGCGAGATGAGACATTATATCTTTGGTACCTGAGAGGTGAGCAAGATAAACATAAAAATTACTGCCATATATCGCCTTAGTGAGTACTAAGATGAGACCTCATAAGGTCGATCATAGAGTACCTTCATGACTCTATGAAGCTTGTATAGACCCAGATGTGAGTTTTCAGACAAGTGCTATGAGAGTGATTGGGTTGAAAAACTCACGTTAGGCTCCTCTTTAGCGACTAGACCATGATCCATATGGCGTTCTTTTATTCTTTCAAATTTGATGCGTCTATACTTTTATAGGACAATACCATAACATATGTTTCATACTGTATGTGCTTGAAGCCGATAGATAGTGGGAGCGTTGAATGATCCCTGCTTCAACACTGTGTGAGCCACATGGATTCTTTTCTTATATATATCCTTGTTGACTTGTGACTATGTCATGAAGATGATGCTCAATGTTGCTACTTTAGCATGTACCCTAGGATCATGATTGATGTGGTCTCGCGGGAAATGACTAGGAAAGCAATTGAGTCTAGTTGGATTGACATGAGGGCTAGGGAAGATTATTTCATGATACACCATGTTTTGTGACTCACTGCTCAAGCGACTTTGTCGTATTTGTTTTTTTGATAAAATAATGAGTACATTACATAGTTGGGGTTTAACATTGCTTATTTTGAGGAGTTAAGAGTGCTATAACAGATGTAATCAAATGGTCTAGGGTAGTACGAGATGCTACGTACTGTGTTAGTTTGATGATAACTTAACATTGTATTCCTCTTGTTTGCATAGGCTTCTCGTGAGGTGGAACGTTCCATTTCCTATATGAGGAGATAAGTGAAAGAGAGTTTTTTGAGAGAAGACTTGCCGTATGTGGGCAAGTGGGAGATGTTAGTATTTTATGAGTTGGTATTTGGACCCGAACTCGAACTTGGATTCGCCCATATGGGGCAACTGGGTTTGACTCTGTCATTGGTGGTTGGTTAGGGATATGTGTCTATTTCTTAATCAATTTAGGAGATTATGGAATCATGCTTATGTAAGTAGTTACAACCACCTATAAGTATAAATGTCTCTAAACATCTAAGAGGAACGTACGATACATCTCTCTACACTTATTATCTCTCTTGGACTATCACCAACGGCCCTTGGATTTGTGAACATGATATTACAAGGGGGAACTCTAGTAGCCACTCCTTCGCCTTGATGAGATTTTGGTGTGCGAGGAAGCAATGAGATCGTGATTCGAATTTGGCATATTTGGGCTTGTAACAAGAAGTGACGATCTAGTTTTTTTTTTTTTTTTGGTTCTTCAAGAGGCATATCGAAAACCCATTATGTATTATGTGTGATTAAATGTCAGGAGCGATGAAGGCCATTTTCATTCCCATGGTGACAAGTGCACCCAAAACCCCGAGTTCCCTCGAAACGGAGCCATCTGCATTCCTATTGTATTGCCCACCTTGAAAAAAATCAAGGTTGTCTACTCTGCTCAACTTCCACGACGTACAATTGGATGGGCCGGTGGTTATGCTATTTAGATATTGGAAAAAAGAACTTGAAAGCTGGGCCATTCCTTTTGGGAGGAGCAAGAAGTATGATTTGCTGGGTAGCTTTTCGATGGATTTGTAATCCCTGTGCAGCCTTTCTTTTGCCACCATATTACCGGTTACTTTGGGTTTAGTAATGCTTTGTTGGATGCTGCATGCAAGGGAATGGTTCAAGTGGCCTATATGGAACATTGAATTGTAGAATGGAAGTCTTTTTGACAAAAAAGATTCTCTTTTGAACGAAGTTCACATTTTTATGCCTTTCCTGAGTTTTAGACTAAGAACAAAGATATCTTTTGTGTCACATTTTTTGATATCCCCAATGATTTAGTATTGAATGGGTCAATGTGTGCTTGATTTGAGTTAATACCATCTTTGTGTCATATTTTTTTGGATTCATGTCAAGTAGTAGTTAACTTTAACTTAAATTATTTTGTTAATGGTGTCAAATATCTTGATATTGGCATGATCTATTGATGTCTTATATTTGAGTTGACTAGGATAGCCAGTGAACACCTTCAACTAATGGGGAGAGAACTCTATGTTATTTTTTTTAAAAATAATTTCTTCCTGTGCCGAAGCGCATGGTTCATATCTTTTAGCACAAATTCCTTTGTTCCCTCTTGTGGTTTAAGCCAAAAACACTTTATACTCTTAGGACTAGTTTGTTTCAAGGATTAAAGTGGTATAAGAAGGTAATATTGGGGAAATAGTATGTAAGACCCATTTTATACCTTGTTTGTTTAGCATTTATCCGTTATAAACAGTAGTCATAATGTCTTGTAGATATGTCCTAATGAATACCACCTGCAGGTTGTATTATTTGACCGATACAAATGAGATGGAGGTGTAATAGAGTAAAAAGATCCAACTGTCCTCATGTACAATTGTCTTTTTAAGGTTGCAAGGTTACAATTGTCTTTTTACGGGTCATAGCCGTAATTGTTGACCTTTTTAAGTAAGTATTACACGGATAATGTTTGTGACAAACAAACAAGAGGAAAGATGGAAATATAGTTTAAGACTGGGTATAATATACTATTAAATCGAAGTACAATGAATATAAAATCGTATACCACCTAAATCTTATACTCGAAACGAAAATATGAAGCCTACACTTTACTCCTTATGATTTTCATCTAAATTGTTTTCGTTAATATGATTAAAAAAAATTTACAGAAAAGATTACAACATAAAAAGCTGCAGTGAGGCAGCCAAACTACTACCCTCCACCACAGGACTTGTTGCTGGTATAAATTTATTCATGATGGTGATATGTAACAAATAGAAGAACTGGAGAGTCATTGAATATATGGATTACAGAGTCTTCTTCTATGTCCTAGAGTATCGTCTATGGGACTACTTCACCATCCAGAAAACCAAGGAATTGAGGAGGGAATTGCTGGAACTGTGATTTTAATTCTCTCCATTCCTCTACCCACAGACTATAGCTCGAGTTTTTGGCCACAACATCTATAGACACCTCCTTTCTCTCAACCATCCTCCTCGCATACTTTTCAAATTTATCAATATTTTCCCACAGCTGAGATAGTTTCCTTGTGTCACTCTCACTTCTAACATTTTCAAGCCACTCCCTTGCTTCCTCTACGCTAGCCCAGAAACATGAATCTTGCGTTAGACTTGCAAATTTGCTCCTCTTATCATTCTCTTCCTCACCAACCTTTCTCTCTCTCCACCACCTATCAAAAATCTTATACTTTCGCTCCCTGCCATAGTTCATATAATGACCCTTCTTCCGGTGGATCCCTCGTCGATAATAGTCAGCAATGTCCAATGGCTCAACGAGGAGTTTATAGAAATGAGAAGCATTAACCCATTTTTCTCTTTTGTGAAAATCATGAGGTAGTTGGTTGGTTTCCATCATTTGGATCACATCATTCCAGAATTGGCCTAGCTTTATGCGGTTCATGTTAACTTTGAAGTCCTTTTTCGAAGCACCCCTTAGCTTGAAGGAGTCATAGTACCCCATTTGATCATCAGAGTCATCACATGATACTTTATACCACTCTATTTGGGCTCTTAGAGGTGTTATCCTTGACAAACCAATTGCAAGACTAGCGCAGTTGAGATTCGGTTTGCGGCCCATCTGTTTTGCCATCCTCAGGCAATCTTTCATGGCTCCACATGCTGATTCCTGCACAAACTACAATTGGATTAGGAAGCAGCAGTGTCTTCATCAAGGTAATGCTTTTCAAAAGTATTTTGTTTTTTGCTTTTTCTTTTTTAAGTATTTTTTTTATTATTGATTGTTTTTACACTTTTGCTTTGTTACCGATTCCTTCTTGGGGTCTTCCTCACTCCTTGTAAGCTTAATCATATGTATAATAATAATACAATTTTAATTTGTAAAATGCATCTAGATCGTGTGTTTTTTATTTTAACGAAACTAATTTTGTTGCTTAAAAAATTATGCTTATAACCCCAAGGGTAGCTCAAATAACAATAAGAACGAGTTGTAAATTCAGACGTCCTGAATTTGAATCTTGGTAACGCTTTGGAACTAAGTCATGACAGATTTATCTTTCATGAATATCCTAATCTTAGTGTGAATGACCAACTTTTGACTGAACCGAAGAGGGGATTAGTTTAAGTGTACATAAACTGACCCATACATCCGGTTGAACAACATAAAAATAAAAACTACCCAACAAACTTGATTCTGGCCCAGACAAACTTGAAATTAAAGTGTATGATTCTGTTTTACCTTTTTTTTTTTTTTTTCGTGGTCAAGGATTCTGTTTTACCTGATGACTATCTATTCCTGAGGACTGCAATGCCAGCGAAATTCCGGCTTCATAACTGGATTCGGAGAGTTGTTCTTCCATGAAACCTCTCCCATTTAAGAACTGTAGAGAAACTTGCCCTACATAATTCCCATACATCAGATGATCCTCAATGCTAGAACTTGCTGAACCCATTGCAAACATCAAATATAGCAGCTTAACAACAGCTACAGCATTGTCCACACAAACTGCTCCTTCCTCGGTGCAGAAAATATAGTTTCCAAATGGCCAAAATGAACTTCTTGATGGATCTTCGCCTCCATACGCCAATGCTTCGAGATGAGCCAACACAAAGAAAAACAGCTCGGTTTTCTGTTCCTCGGGTAATTGCACAGAAATCTGTTTGTAGTTTGAGGAAGTCATGGATAAGTGCAGGAACTGGAGGAGGGAATGAAGGTGTGGAGTGAGGGGAGCTAATGGGGCAAAAAGTAGTCTTGGGACAATGTCATGTTTCCCAACCACATTACAGAAATTCCCACCCCATCTCTCTTGAAGGATGGCCCGGGAAAGGGACTCATTACCAAGCAGAGGTGAGCCAAAGGTAATGCAAAACACAGAGAGAGGAGAGGAAATGGATTGAAGATAGGAGAGGAACCAAAGAGCTGAAAGAGAGGCTATTGTTCCTCCAATTGAGTGGCCCGTGAAAACTACTGATTTGCTGCTCTTCATTATTTCTAGCATCTGCATATGTACATTAAAATTAATAGGAACATCAATCAAGAATATAAAAGATCAATTTGTTACATAATTGAAACAATCTACTAAAATAATGCTAATCTTGACTTTTACTTGTTATTTTTTCCTTTTTTCACGGAAAGCCTTCCACACATTAGGTATGGCTACTTACATATCTAACACTTTCTAGATCTTGATGTGATAGGAGTTTCATACATTGTATTTTACCCTTTTATTTTTTCATTTTCTTGAAAACTACTATGAATGAATTGTAAAATGGAGCTTATTAGTTTTTCATATTCTCGTGAGACATAATCGCGAGTTTGGGTCCACTAATTTCAATTGATTTACCCAAAAGGAGTAAAGGACCTATAAAAATCCACTAATACGACTAATCAGTGAACATTTGATGATTGAAATTCACAGAAATAGACAAATTGGAAATTGAGAGAAAGAATGATGAAGATTTAAGGCCAGTATGAGACATGAGATGAGTGGGCTCCTAGTAAGTTATATTGTGCTTTCTTTGACCATCTAAAATGAAAAGCACAGGAGGCTTCCTTTGAAGATCATGCACCTAGACCCACTTGACTTTTCTGGGACAAACAAGTCACGGTCAATTTACTTGACCTTCTATTAGTGATGGTTGGTATTATAAATTATGAGTAATGTTAGATAGACTTAAAAATTAAACTGATAATTTCAACTATTGGATAGGTAGTGGATTTCAATAAATATTGGGACCCACAATAAAATCAATGATCGTAATTATCAAGTCTAATTTTTAAGTTTATGTAGCATTGCTCGAGTAATGTTTCAAGCTTGGTTAACACTTACAGCTTATCAATTTTCCGTAGAGAAACAAAATTAGGTTCATGCCTAACGAAATCATATGTCAATGAATTACCCAAAAATATATATATATATATATATATTGTTACCTAATGATATATATTATAATCTTGTTCCCCTATGATATTCTACTT
>CM042190.1:3026849-3037511 GCA_023539305.1 Ilex asprella | reverse complement strand
CTCCTCAGCTAGTTATCTCTCATCATTCCAGCCATAAAATGTTTCTTTAAATAAAAAGTTAGTCAGTTAAATTTAATCTTCCAGGGACAGGTTCCAGAAAAGCCATCACCCAAAGCCACGTCTCATCTTGGTGACTTGAATAAGTGTATTAAAATAATCAAGGTGCCAAACATAGAACAACTCCTTCACTTATAATTAGGGGTGATTGTTCTTGACGCGAGATGTTAACACTACACAAATTCATTAAGACGTAAAATTAAAAATAAAATAATCAATTACGATGAATAATTAAAGAGTTAAATTAATGTTCAATGCAAATAATAGAAATTTTTACACAATACATTGGTTTAACTTGTATTGTACAAATAAACGGTTGTTAATAAGTATTATTGCTTTTCTAAGTTTGACTTCAAAGATTGACTAGCTCCGAAGGAAGCAATTAGTCCTTGTCTGAAACTTTGTATAACATATATGAACTGTGTAAAAAGTAGGTCAGTTTTTGCTTTCATTTCTCTTTTGTCCTTATTTTTTGAACATAGGTAGAGGCTTCTCTCAGGGTTATGCCATTTACCCAGCTTTCATGTGGGGCTGTTCCTTTTGGGTCTTCAGCTTAACAGTGAAGGAAGGAAGGAAGGAAGGCAAAAAGGTAAAAAACTCCGACATCCGAATGAATCATGTCTATGGTTTGACAAAACTGACTAATTGCAAGTTTTTTTCTCTATTCATAACTCAGACAATCTGTCTTCTGTATCAGAGGCATGAAAACAGAAATTTTGATGATATAACTGGTGTTCTATTTTTAGAATTAAACTCCATGAAATTGAGGCTCCATTCGGGATTGTGACACAGAATAACGAGGAGTCTGGGTATTTGTTCTGACTTCTGCTCACAAAGGAGTAAAATTTGAATTTGATTTAACCCGTCTATAATCAATAAGAACATCGTATACAATAGATGAAATGGTATTAAAATCAAATTTACTTAAAATATGAAATTCGGTTATATACACATATGCTTCACACAATCATGGCCCTGATTTGCCTGAATGGCAGGAGCTAGTTGCCTGAAGCTTTCAATCCTAATTCGAAGATTGTCATTTGTATATTACCACCTACTTCCAGAAAGTTCATTGGAAATTAATTTTAAATTTCTTTTCTATATTACTGAGCATATAAATATGGAATCCCATTCATCCTAAATGTCAACTGCACAAGTCATCCTTCAATTTTTTTTTTCATCCTTCTAAAATACTAATTTTTGATTGTTAAAAGATTGATTGTCATCAGAAGATGACTTGCTTAGCCGGAATTTGTTGACAAAACCCAAGAATTATGCGATATGCATATGATGAAACATGAAGAAAGTGACCTGGTTTTGGAAGATTTCGCTGTTATATATAGACAGGAACAGATGCAACAACCCATCGTGAACCATGATCGGGTCTTCGCCTTCATCATGCCGATGCAACGCAGGAAACAGTCCGGTTGCAGTCTCGTGCAACGGTACCAGATTCCTGCAACCGGGTTCCAACCCAGCAACCGCTTGAGCGCCGGAAAAGGCAACATAAGTCACGGCCCCGATTCGATTCGAGATAAAACTTTGTGGTGCTGTGGCGTTGGCAAGGCTGCAAATGTTCCAGGACTCAGATAGCAATGGTGTTGAGGCCAGAAAGGTTGCCAGTAATTCACTAGTCTCAAACCTGCCATGGGTTTAAAAAATGATCAATGAAAGAAATTTCTAAGTCAAGTTTCATGAGGAGAATTTGGGTTTCGAGTCACTTACAATGAAGCTTCGCCTTCCATTGATCTAGAATCGTTTCTTCTTTTGTTCCAAGACGAGTAATAGAAATTGAAATGGGACTCTGAATTTTCAGTTGGGGTGTTGAAATAAGGACCATATGGTTTTGGTGGGTGGTTGCTTTTGTACCTGTTAGGGAATAAAAAATTTTCTTTCAAGATCTGATCAAAAAATAAATAAATAAAAAATCAGTGTCAAGGTGTGGTTCTTTTCAGAAAATTTCTTACATATCCCTTATAAGTTATTTTATTTCAATAACCCCCTTCTATTATCCGAAATATGATTTACATCCCTAGTCAGCATTTGTCATCTAACAGAAATTAATAGAGATGGCAATTTTACAAAAGTATCGATATTTATCTACTATATATATAAAGCATTCAAATTAGGTGGGAGGTGTCTTGAGAAGCCTTCCCTCCCACTTTTCTTTTTTCTTAGAATTTTCAATTATTTAATTATCACTTAATCAATTATGTTCTAACACATGTCTCATGTAACAATTCCTTTACCCTACTAATTAACTATCACTGATTTATTTTTCTTTAAAAATTGAGCCATTAATTTAATTTTTTTAGCAACATAGCTTCACTGTCATAGCTTTACACACTTATTTTATCACCCTAATTTTTTTAATAATTTTATATTCAACTTTTTAAATGGTATGATGTCAATAGAAAAAAAAAAAGAAAGGAAAGGTGGATGGGGAGGGCTTAAAGGGATGTGTGCAATTTTTGTGCATCACACGGGACCAACTCTAGTAATCAATACAATAAAGTATAAAAGATTTTGAATCTCCTGACTTATAAAATTGTTCAAACATCTCAAATTATTTGGTAAATATTGATTGTTAATCTAACAAATGAAATTCGATCTCAAAAATATGTTTTTTTGCCCATAAAATTTTGGAGAGATAGAGAGAGTTAGAGACGTGAGAGAAAGCTCTCACTAACAGATCCAACCACTCAAACACGTCTCTACTCAGTCCCCCATTCTCACATGATTGTCATATCATACGCCACCATCTATGAGATTGTCGTATCTAACCCTTTCTCATCTCTTTCTCACGACCCATCGCCAACAACCCTCCTATCTCTCTTTCCCATCTCTGCTCTTTCACCAACAACCCTTTTATCGACATCGGCGAAGAAATGGCAAACCACCGACGAGACATAGCGGTAGGTAATCTCCTTCTCACCAGTGATGCCTCATTGACATATAGTCTCTCTTCACGCTCTACAACTCACACACACTCACGCACACAAATTTTTCCACCCCAATATTAAAAGGAATCATATAATAAATACAGTGAAATTTTAAAAATAATAATTTGATTCTTTGTACCAAAATTTATTCATGTTTAATACAAACCTAGAAACTTTAGATTTATAGTGAAGATTAAGAGTTACCCCTTGAAGCGTGCTTTTAACTATCTTTAAGCATTTTCAAAAACTTTGAACCTTGAAATTTGCATTTGATCTTTACCCTGAGCCTCGCAAATGTTTGGTCTCTATCGGTATCCACATGAATTGATAAACTTGAATGATCTGCCTCAACAATTGATAAACTAGTAGAGAGGTTGAATGAAAGGTGTTTCTTCTTGTGTTAGCAAGAAAGTTGTTATATCTTATATCCACCTCCTACATAAAGGTATCTATAGAGCTTTAACGACTTTAAATCTAGTTTGGGTCAAGTTACAATTGTCTCATAATTATATATAACATATTTATTAACTATTAATTATAATAAAGTCTCCTATTAAATCTTAATTGGGTTTTCACCCTAATTAACTTTTAATTGGTTGTCTCTCGTTTATTCTTTAATTTTGAATCAATTATATTGTGTATCACCCTATATGTTCAAGTATACTTGGTTGTAGGCATTCGATACTAACTACAAGTAGCATCTCAAATTAGAACTCTTTCTAATTTAGCTTGAATTAAAAATCTTTAAATTCTCCTTTTATTAAGAATAATTAATATATTTATATTAATTTCATTCTTCAGGTTTCTACTAATCATGAGTGTCATCTAACAACATATCATGATCAACCTCTAAATAGCACGGAGTAGGTAAAGAACCTATTCAATCTACAATATCATGCAATTCAATCTTTCTATCATACCATACTCTAACTGAATTATTAGGTTATGGAATTACGGTCAGACCTCTAACTCAATCTTATGTGTTTGATCTTAGAACTATGACTCTTAATGATCAATTAGGAACTCTTTATAATTGTCATTTTGCATTGGCCAATGACTCCTTGAGTTATATCCCAAAAGATCACAAAGAACATTATCCCTTTATTTATTAAGGGTGATAGATTCTATTTTGTACACTCATAAGTCTCCATGCATGTCTAACTATATCTAATAATGCATATCCAAGTTACATGGTTAGTATATGAATATGTCGTATAGTTAAAGTATAGAAGTTCATGCACAAGATAATCATAGTGTCTCAGGTATAAGGATCAGTTACATAACTATAACTTCAGAATTTAATATTGACAGGAATTTAAAACTCCATATGAAAAATCATATGTTAATCAATGGTCACGTTCAATATACTTGTTCTCTAACAAGTACCGACACACTTGCTTCATATTAGATGACCATCAAAAATACTCATTGTCTTTGATTTGGTTAAGGACTTGATAGATAGATTCTTTGAAGATAGTGTTTCCTCTTTGGTAAGAGTCTCTTATTCCCTTGGACGACCCATCTCTAATTGATGGGTTGGTAGCGTTGTCTTCCATTGATGGCTCTTGCTTGGAGAAGATGGTAACTGGTCGACTGGTCCCTTGTCATCCTCTACCATCACGTACCGCTTAATATGCTCCTGTAAGTGTGACATACTTCAGGGTGGCCACATGGTGAGATGCTTCCTTAATTTTCTTTACCTAAGGAGGCCCAAACAGAAAGAGACAAAGGCAATATTCTCATCATATTCCTCTATGTTGGCATAGGTATCCAAGTACCTTGTGGCATACTTACAAAAAGTCTCTCCACTTTTCTGGCGTAATACCAAAAGTGTGTCAATCGTCATTGACTTATGAC
This sequence comes from Ilex asprella, assembly GCA_023539305.1. Classification (NCBI taxonomy): domain Eukaryota; kingdom Viridiplantae; phylum Streptophyta; class Magnoliopsida; order Aquifoliales; family Aquifoliaceae; genus Ilex; species Ilex asprella. The sequence goes on along the minus strand of CM042190.1, from coordinate 3,032,655 downwards.
TATTGGCTATGAATCGAGAGACAAACTCCCTAGTGGGCTATTCCCAATAGAAGACTGAGTTCAAGGGCATCCCATGAGACCACTTAAGAGTCGATCTCTCTAAGATGGAAGGAAACATCTTACACATCAACATCTCGTTGCTCATCCATAGGGTCATCTTACTAGTAAAGACCTCTAAGTGGAACAAGGGATTAGATTTACAATCATACAACTCGAAGGACAGAGGAGTGAACTTGTGTGGGGCTCGACTTCTCGTATAGACTGAACAAAAGGAGTAATGGTCATCTTAAGCAAGGTCTGCCTTGCCCTTCCTTTGACCGAATATATGAGGTCATCTTTGTTAATGTTGCAGTGAAGATGGTCGGTATCTTTGTGGGCTGGATCAAAGTGCAAATCCTTTTGTCTTCCATAATCGTCATACCAATCATCTCATATAAAGTGATGAGTTGAACTCCCATGCCTTTCTCTACTCTCCCTAAGGCAATGTTCCCTATGTGACTCGCGCCCCTTCTTTCATGACAAAGGGGATGCCATATGGGTGAAGGGTCCCTAAGAAAGCGTTTAGAAGTATTGCGTCTCGGTGAGTACATACATTGACACCGATCATTGGTCAAATAACTCATTGTGGGAGACCTTCTTCTCATACGACAGGTAGATTGAGCCTTATGCGAGTGACCATTGTGGTGGTCACTTTGACAAGACAGTTGAGGGCTTCTAACTTCTATGTCTTCTTTCTTATTGCTTCATAATAGGCCACCTTGTAGCTATTTCGCCATCCGCATCTTGAAGTGGTAGGTTGTGACATAGAGTATGTTGCTCTTCTGAGCGCTTCTGCCCATCTTGAAGCAGCGTTTCCTCGGGCAATTGGAGGTCATCACTCGAAGATTTTCACAGATTGGGGGTAGTATAAGTGCCTTAAGGCTAGTTACTGGGTAGTTAGTTCTCTTGTTGGACATGGTTCAAAGCTTCTAGATTGTCCAAAAATCTATTTGTTTTCCACAGACGACACCAATTCTGCATGGAGAATTTTGCACAATTTGTAATCCCCTCGAACTGATAAAGATGAAAGTAAGGAAACTTTGAGTAATTTGCAAAACAAGAAAACAGCTAGGTGAACCAATGACCGAAGATGGCCAAAGGGACTCCAATGTTTGAGTCACATAGCAAGTCGAAGAAAAGTATGGGAGTGAATAGGCTAGGATTGAATGCTCTTAGCTAGTACCTGGAGGCCTTTATTTATAATAATAGGAAGTTGTGTCCCAAAAGAATTCGAATTCTAGGTGATGATAGGATCAATCTCATTACTAAGTCCTCGAAGTTTGTAGTAGTGTTAGACTAGGACACTTGTTTCTAGGTGCTTTATCACCAACTCCTAAGGGTGTATTTGGTATGGGGGTTTGGGGGGGTTTGGGAACATGGGTTAGGGGGTAAACCCCCTTAAACTCATGTTTGGTATGTCTCAAGTAGGGATAGGATTCTAAACCCGACCCGGTCTTGGCCCGCTAATGAAACCCTCATTCATGAGTTTCATGAAACCTAAGGGGGGGTGGGTTTCATATGTGGGTTTGAAGGTTTAGTATAGAAATGACATTTATATCCCTATATATCATATATCTCATATATACAAATTGGGTAAAGCCCAAAAATATTCGATTGAAGTTGAATAAATTTTATTTTTTTTAACGTATTAAAAATTAAACCTATTAAAATTTATTTTTTACATATTAAAATTTGAATCGATTTGAGCTTTACCCGAGTTGTTAGCGCCAATTAAAATTTACTTTCGAGTCGATTAAAATTTATATTTTTTTACTTATTAAAATTCGTGTCAATTAAAATTCGATTTATTAAAATTTGAGTCGATTAAAATTTATATTTTTATGTATTAAAATTTGGTTAATTAAAATTTAATACGAGTTGATACATTATTTGACTTTAGTAAATTAAAAATAATTTTTAATTTTCTCAAATAGAATTTTAATTAGCCAAAATTTAATTCGTAAAAAAATATTATTTTTAATTGGCTCAAATTTTAATATGTAAAAAAATAAATTTTAATTAACTTGAATCGAATTTTAATTCACTCGAAATTTTAATACTTAAAAAAATAGAAATTTTAATAATTAAAAAAATAATTTTTAATTGGCTCATTGTATGTATCCCCGTATAAATAAATGTTAGAAAATTGCACTTTCTTATTGGGTTAATGCTTTATTGTGTTTTATTATGGTTATGAATAATAGTTATATGTTATCAACATTCATTATTTTTTTCATAAGTTAGGAAAAAATATTTAATCATACATTTAACCCATAAGAACACATATTTACTCATATATGTATCCAAACTCATGTTTAATGTAAACAAACATGGGTTTGGATTAAATTGATTTAGGGGTAAAATAGTTATATATATACAAATACATTATCATAATAGTCATATCCTGCACATACTAAACATGAGTTTGGACAGCATTAACCCCCTCAAACTCATCTTTGATTCCTATCTTTGGGTCGAACCCAAGTTTGAATAATCTAATCCAAATTTCTCTCAAAAAACATACCAAACAGACTCTAAATATTCAGAGTAGAGTTTGAGTCAAACTCTTGGTTCTCGGTTGACCCGTATTCAAGTAGGACTCGTCTTGTGGCCATGATGACTGCCAGCCGACATTGCTTTAAGTTACTTGTAGCCAACTGCCAGCTCGGTCTAACAAGGTTGTTTGCCGGTCGGCTAGGTGCAGTGAGGTCAATGCCGGTCAGCTAGGTGCCTTCTTAAGTTTGACACTTCGACATTGGGTAGCTTGCCGGTCGGTTAAATGCCTTCCATATGTCCCCCACAACTTCCCTCATCATGAGTTATTTTGATGAGTTTACATGTTTTCACCTTATTTCAATCTTGTCATAATTCATTTTGAAATTATCAATAAATTTATTTATATTTAATGATCTTCATATTTATTTTATATTTATTACTTGGTACAAATTCAAATATCAGCTGATGACTTAAGAAAGAAAGAGGACCTGTTTTACCGAATGCTAATGAAAGGATACAAGATACACTCATTGGGTACTCATAATTTCAATGGTAATTGCCTTTGAGGGACAAGAACGTGTGGATCCCTCTTTTACCATTGTCTATTATTATGTTCTTTTAACAACTGATTTTTTTTTTGGGAATTGCTTCCTTAAATTATATCCTCTTGCCTCTTTTTTCTTATAAGAAGTGAGTTTTCTATTCCATTGAATTTTAGCTCCAATGTAGTTCTAAATGACATGGTGATTGCATTTATTGATTCGGTGCATTGCATGAGTTACCACTAATTATCATTAGATGAAAGTGGGGGTTGACTTAGGTATCTAATAAGGTACTAAAATTTATTACATTTGGGGGTCAAGTTATAACCAAAAAATTATGATCGATCCCAAAAATACAACTTTTGAGGTCAATTTTCAACGTTTTGCGGTATATGACATTGATCCTGAAATATTGAAATCGATAAAAAATATCTCAAAGCGTTGTAACATAATTTTTACGGATGGATTTATTACATTCTATACGTTTACTTTACTACATTTCTATTATGCAGTTATCTAAAAAATAGTGACCACTTACCATAGTTTTAAAAGCAAAATGGTTGTGCTACTAAGTGTGAGAGCTAAGGAAAGAATTTCTTTGAATATGTTTATATATTTTTGGGCAAAATTTGATAGGAATTTATTGAATTGACTGGGTGTTAATATTGAATAAATCAAAAAATACATAGTGACAGTGCATTATAGTAGACTGTTGTGTTTATTATGGATAGAGAAATTCAGTGTGCTGTGATTGCTGATATGGATTAAGATAGGAAGCCATCGTGAAATCAACATCACCAACACCGGATGGAATTGTACTAGGCTATTGCACCAATTAAGCTACTTGGCCCGATGGTGTTTTTTTCATTGTAATTTTTTTTCCATTTTTTCCTTCCTATTTTTGTGTTTAAAAACAAATCTTTCTTTAATTTGATTCTTAGTTTAACGTTTAAGTATTGGTTCTATTTATCTCACCAATCTGAATTAAAATTATGAGTTGTAGTTAGCCATGAAAAAAAAAAACCGTTCTTATTAGCTGAAAATTATTGATATTCAACGATTATAGGTTAATTTTGTGTGTTAGGTAGTGTTTTCAACTATAGTTTGACAATCGAGTCAGTTTTTAATGTATTACTATTTTATTCTTAATTGTATAATTTAAACCATAAATTTCAATAAGAATTTCACATATATGAATACATCCTCTAAAGAGTGTCATGTTGAAATCATCTCCTTTTAGGTTTAGGAGTAGGCTATGGTACAAAAATTGAAAGTAAAATATTTTTTTTGAAATTTTAAAATAAAAAGTGAAATATTTTGAACAAATCCAATAAACTTTTTATTCTAGTAGAAAATTAGTTTTATAGTTATTAACATTTAATTAAGAATGTACATGTGTAATGTATTCATTCAAATAAAAATAGAATAGAGAGTCAGTTGAGCTCTCTAAATGTATATTTATTTTAATTAGTCTAAATTGAGAGTCTATTCAAGCTTGATTTTTATGATTGACTCTTTAAAATGGAAAATTTGAATAGATTAAAGAACCTATTGAAGATGCTCTCCAATCATGACTCAAATTTTTATCTAAATTTAAGTTAACATTTGAGTAAAAAATTTAATTTAATACAAATGGCTCTAATGGACAAACTCAAATTTAAATGAAGGCAAACCTACATTTAAAAGAAAGTAAAGATGATCATTAGATCTTTAAAAGATGGTGAAATCTCATCATTAAAAATTTGAGTAAGGATTGGTGTCTCTCTTAATTTGAGTAAAACAAGAGTAATACTATTTGGACCTAAAAATCTGACATAATTTGTTGACCTAATGATGTGGGTTCATTGGAATCATTGGATTAACATCAAGTTTCAATGTTTGATGGAGCCCACCCAATCCAATGGTCACAGTGAATTAGGTCAGCAAATTATGTCAGATTTTTAAGTCCCAATAGCATTGTTCGTAAAAAAATGAGTCTCCCTTGATTTGGTATAAGTTTAAGTCAAATATTAGAGCAAATTATTTGAGCTATTTTACTCAAATTTAAATTTGAGTCAGGATTGAAGATACACTTAGAGTTTAATTTTTGGGTTAATAGCACTTTTAGTCTCTAAAGTAAGCATTTTTTTGTCAGTTTAGTCCTCATTATATTAATTTTATTAATTTGATTATTAAAATATTTAATTCATGTCATTTTCGTCCCTACGTAGATGGATTATTAAGTTTTTAATGTAATGATCAAGTTTTAGGCACACGATACCGTTTAAAAAAAACACACATAATCACTTCCGTCAAAAAAACTTGACAGATTGTCTAATTAGGGATCAAAGTGATATGAATTGAATATTTCATGGGCTAAATTGATAAAATTGATATAATAAGAACTACACTGATAAAAAATACATATTTTAGACATAAAAAATTTTATGATAAATTATACTTACACCCCCTAACATTTGACTAAATAACACGAAGACCCCTTGACATATCTAAATTACACTAGGACCCCTTGTCGGCGTTAATATATGACTGGTGTTAACGTAAGAGATAAATGACTATTTTAACGCTTTAATTTAATTTAAAATAAAAACATAATAAATAAAATATATTACAACAAATTAAATTAGTAAGTAAAAAAAAAACCTTTCTTCCTCTAGCATCTCATTCATACCTTACCCCACCTGACCCCCGCCTCTTCCCCCCCTCCTCTCCTCTAAAAAAAAAAAAAA
>CM042190.1:2936739-3013143 GCA_023539305.1 Ilex asprella | reverse complement strand
AAAAACCACCCCTTGATACCCCTGAAATCCACCTCCAACAACCTGAAACCCACCTCTCTCTTTCTCTCTCTCTCACAAACATACATTCACACACAAATCTAACCAAATATTACAATTTTTTTCTTCTTTCAAATCAACACTTTATTTCATTTCTTTAAAACTGTTTACAATGAAAAAAATCTAGCCTTTAACAATATTCGAATTCCAAAAACAATAAAAGAATCAAAGAATTCCCGCATTTCACAGCAGCACAATGATCACAACCAAGTCGGGAGCATTCTCCTAAACACCTTACTCAATCTTTGTCTAACCAAATATAACAATAGATACATAGATCTAGGGCTATATATGTGTGTGTATATATATACATATATATACAGACACTATATATATATATACATAGATCTCAGGCTTGGAGGTATAGAGAGAGCTCGATGGAGGTGGAGTAAAATCTGACCTTGGAGATAGAGTGCTAGCTTCTAGATCTGAGAGCCCCTTTGCAGCGTTTGGCAATGGCGTTTTACGCCTGCGTTTATCGTTGGTAGAGAGAGATACGATCGAGAGAGAGGAGGCAAAAAAGGGGGTAAACATTCTTTTATAGTTGGAACAAAAAACCCTCATTTTTTTGTTGTTAATGAGATTCGAAGAGCAAACCTCATTAATTGATTTGAAGGGCATCTGTTTCGTTTTTAGCCTGTTTTTAAAAACATCAAAATCCTTATTTCTAAAATTTAGGGTTTTTACAAAACATATTGGCCAAAAAATAAAAAAAATGAAAACACAATCCAAACATGTTTTTAATTTTTTTTTTAGGAAAAATTGAAAACAGAAATAGAAAAAAATGCAAACGTTGTGTTGCCAAACGACACCTAAGTCACTAGTCATAATCCGTGCCTAAAGGTACGATAAAGTATAAAATTCGCGTTCCAAAAATCTATCTCATTATATTAAATAATATTTTTTTCCTTCATTTCTTTTATTACATCATTCAACATTTATTTTTTCCATTATTTTCTTAAAAATATTGACAATTTTTTTTCAACATATGTATACTATCGTGTATGAATAATATCTGAAATAAAAACTATATTAAACTACAAATTAATCAAATACTAAATAATTAAATATGTAATAGAATTAGATGATGTGATATTTTTAACGAAAAAATATATATAGGGAATAAACTTTCAAACTTTTATGTGTTTTATTATATAAATTGTATTATTCAAACAAATAGGTCTAGAGTATAAACTTTTAATTCATCTATAATTAAAGGAACAAGTTCCTCTTTAACTTACCTACAAATGAGGTAGAATGCTTATATTTTGATATTTACAGTACTCTTGGGAACACTAGAGAAGTTTGGTGGTGACGCCAAGGACTTCAAGTCTATCAAGTATGACTACCTTTTTTTTTTTTGTTATTATATATATAAATATATTTGGGTCTCTAATGGTTCCACGGTTTGGCTTTGTCAGCATGACAATTTCATAGCAAAATCATGCACATGGTTTCGAAGTTTACATCTTCTTCTTTGTTGTAAAAAATCTAGTTAATTGTTTTTTTTTTTAATCATCTTCTTGATTGTAATCACAGTTTTTTTAATTCCTTATTTTTATTTTCTTATTTTTGGCTATAAGTGAAGGTGCAATTGATTCGGCACCTTCCTTGCTTGAGGTATACATCAGATTTTTGTTTTGGTTGATATCCTAATGACCTATTTGACAAAAGGTATTCCAGTCTATTCACAATGACAAAAAGGCGTGATTTTCTTTATATATCTTTCTATTACTGTATCTTTTCTTCTTTTATTTTTGATTTTTTTTTGGCAGCTTATGTTTTTTATGTCTTTCTATCACAGGTATGTTTGTTATACGTACAAGCTTTTATTTATTCTTTTTCGTCTTGCTTAGTCACTATGAATTGACCAAGAGGATTGATTCTTGGTTACCATGGGTCATTCAATTTTTTTTTTCCTCTCTATTTTTATTCATTGAGTCTGGTCTAGTTATTTTAAAGCTTTTTGTTTCCTCACCAAGTTTTTTTTTCGGATTGGTTTGGTGACAATTAACCAATTAGTATGATGGTAAGCTTTAGTCATCTTTTATTTTTATTTTTATTCTGTTTCTATTTTTTTTTTTACATAGGCTTCTTAGTTCAAGTTTTTATCTGGATTATCTTACGTGTTTTGCTCCAAGAATTGATCATAACCCATCTGTTTGATTCCACCGAGCAGACAATCACTTTTTCTTTTTTTTTTTGGGTTGAACTTTTGTTGTATTACTATTTAGCAGCATGTGTACTTCTTTATGCCATATAGTTTCATATGGTTTATTTAATCCATGTTTTACTTTGCAAGTGAGGAGGACAAGAATTACAAATACAGGCCGCCATGACCTTGAAACCCAATAGCCTTGATTTGCCGATCGGCCCAAGGAAAATGTCCCTTGTTAGCCCACATCTGGAGGAGAATAGGCAAAGCCCAACGGACCAGCACCCTTTCCCAAACCAAAAAGAGCCAAGGAAGGAAAAGTCAAACTCTAACCCTAGAAGCACTCCATCATTCTACGTATCCCAAAGGACAGGGGGACCACATCTGACACCCATGACAGTTATCATCACCTACTAGGAGTAGTGGGGCAAAACGACCCAGAGATGGTGGGTTCAATATCGCCTGCTAGCAGAGGTCTTGACAGAGCAAGAACAAGAAGTCCCCACAGGATCAACAAACAAACAGAAAATGTCGTCGAGGACCCAAGGAGACGAAGGATAAAAAATGGAACAGTCTTTTCTTGTCAAGGATATAGAGATTTCTCTTGGAGATTGACTAGCCAGTTCACCTTCTTCCCTATCTCCCCCTGGACAACGCCTTCCCTAGGAGTAAAACGAGCTAAGCGTAATCCCTTCTAATGGCCCAGCACTTATGATCTGATTGTATTCGTTGACGAATCAATATATAAACCCCCAAGGAGCCAGAAACTCCATTACAGTGGACATAACCTCAGCTCGCCAGTTGGGGCGAACCATTTACCTCCTGTGCATCTTTCTCTATGTCGATTAGTCTTTGATTGTCGTAACTTCGTTAAACTCATCAACCCCATTACGACTGGACTTGGGCCATTACTTCCGAGATACCATCAGTTGGCGTCGTCTGTGGGAACAGTCTTCATCATCTATCCTTTTTGATTCTTTGTTTATTTGATGGTCTCAACTCGGAACATGAGTAAAGCTCCTGTCAACCATCAAGTCCACCAAAACTTACCAGAGAACCTTCCAGCCAAGGAAGAAGGCGTCGAGGACCTGCCCCAAAGCAGCGGACCTCCCTCCCCCAAACGAACTAGAAACTTACCGCCGAACCGCGGTGCAACTAATGAAGCAGAACCAGGAGCTGATGGAATGGATACAGACATATCAACTCCCCCGGTTCCTACCGGCACATCAGGAACCTCCTCCACCCAGGAGGAACACGACGCCCCTCCTCAGGAGCACCAAGCACCGCCAAACGGAGTCACCGAACTCCATGAACGTAGCCACTCTGGGGAAAATCGTAGGAGGAGACACCTGGATGGACACGATGAAGACGAGGCCCACAGTAGGGCTAGAGCTGCATACCGAGAAGATTATCCCCATCCCCCACCGGACGCCATAGACCACCTGTTAGAGCGAAAACTCTGCGAGCTCCAATAGGAGTTGGGTAACATGAAAGAAATAGTCAAAGGGAAGGGCCCAGATATTATGGACGCCCTGGTCCAGCAAATCGAGTCACCCTTCACCCCCGAGGTCCTCCATTTTTCCCTTCCTCAAAAGTTCTGGATGCCATCAATAGAGGATTTTGATGGGACCAACGACCCGGTCGACCATTTGAATTCCTATAAAAATTAGATGGAGCTCCAGGGGTACCCAGACCCGATCCGCTGTTGAGTTTCGCCATCACCCTCAAGGGTTCGGCCATAGCTTGGTTCAACAAGTTACAACCGACGTCAATTTCCTCTTTTAGAGAGTTATCTATACAATTCGCATCACACTTTATCAGAGCAAGAACATACATGAAGCCGTCTTACCACCTCCTTAGCGTCAAACAGGGACCCAACGAGTCCCTTCGAAGCTATGTAAAACGCTTCAACCAGGAATGCCTAAAGGTGGAAAGTGTAGACGACAAATTAGCACTAATGACAAATTCGACGTACTGTCCAAGGACATTCTCTTTTCGATAGTAAAAAACCCTCAAGCAACCATGGCTGAGGTACATGCAAAAGCTGAGAAATAAATCAACGGCGAGGAGGCCCTCCGCCTGAAAGGAGACTCAACACCGATTGAAAGAGACAAAAAAAAAAGGGACCATAGTCATAGGATGGAAAGAAAACATGATAATTCCTCGAGGCGAGATCGTTCACCAAGGAGGAGATGAGAACCATCTCCTAAAAGGAGAGGCAACGTCCGAGATCGCCTGGGACCTCCTCCACAAGATTTACAACAGCAAAACGTCCCAGCACGGTTCCCACCCCTTGTAACTTCTATCTCCCAAGTCCTTCACAAAGTCCAGAAAGAGAGGTTCATCCGATGGCCGCCCCGGATGAAATCTAACCCTAGTAGGCGTGATGCCACCAAGTACTGCGAGTTCCACAAAGACACAGGCCATGAGACGAATGACTGCATCCAGCTCAAAAGTGAGATTGAATACCTAATCCAAAGGGTACACCTACGACAGTACTTGGCAAGAGAAGGAAGAGTTCAGAACAACCAAATAAGGGGGACCCAAGCTGCCGCAGCAGCACCAACAAGCCGTTGGTGAAGTCCAGGTCATCTCGGGAGGCTTCGCCGCAGGCGGAGAGACCAGCTCAGCATGGAAGTCACACATCAGAAAGGCTAGGTCGGAAGACTTCCTCGAGATCCAAGCCATCACAAAGGCACCCCGCCGAGACGTGGAGATCACTTTTTTCGATGCGGATCTCGAAGGATACCGACACCCACACGACGACCCCCTGGTCATAAAGGCGATCATCGCGAACAAAAATATACACCGGGTACTCGTCGATAATGGGAGCTCGGCGGATATAATTTTCTTACCGACCTTTGAACAGCTCAGTATTGATAGGTCCACACTTGAGCCCGTGAAAACCCACCTCCTAGGTTTCTCAGGCTAAAAAGTCCTGCCAATCGGTTCTATCCAACTCGTCCTAACAGTAGGAAACCAACCTCGTCAGGTCACAACCACCACTCGATTCTTGGTTTTGGACGCGTCTTCAGCCTACAACGTCTTGCTGGGAAGACCATTGCTCAACTCAATCAAGGCGGTACCCTCGGCGTACTATCTGGTGATGAAGTTCCCCACTAAGAATGGGGTCGGTGTGGTCAGAGGGGACCAACGCCTCGCCAGGGAATGTTACGTGGCATCAATGATGCACAAGGAGGTGGAATCAGTCCAACTAGAAGACTTAGACATGAGGGACGAGCTGGAGACCAGACCCACTCCCACAGAGCAGCTGCAACCCATGCAACTAGACGACAGTCTAGAGTACGTAGTCTTCATGGGATCCACGCTGCTACCTCTAATTAAAGAGAAGCTCATATCATTTTTAAAAGATAATGTCGACGTGTTCACCTGAAAACAAGAAGACATGGAAAGAATAGATCCCGCAGTAATCATGCACTGCCTCAGCGTTGATTCGAACTGCAGGCCCGTAAGGCAAAAAAGGAGGAGCTTCACCTCGGATCGCCAGAGGGCCATCAATGAAAAGGTGGCAAAGCTGTTACGAACTAAAGCCGTCAGAGAGGTCGACTACCTGACCTAGCTAGCCAATGTCGTGCTAGTGAAGAAAGTAAATGGCAAATGGCGGCTTTGCATCAACTTCACCGACCTGAACCGAGCATACCCTAAGGATAGCTTCCCGCTGTCCGAATCAACTTAATAGTCGACGCCACAGCAGGCCATGAGCTCCTCAGCTTCATGGATGCTTTCTCGGGATACAACCAGATCAGAATAGACCCGAACGATCATGAGAAAACTTCATTCATCACCGAGCAGATGATCTTCTGTTATCAGGTTATGCCCTTCGTTTTAAAGAATGTCGAAGCTACCTATCAAAGGTTGCTTAACAGGATGTTCCGAGATCAACTCAGCTCGACCATGGAGGTATATTTTGATGATATGCTAGTAAAATCGCTCAAGGCCGAGGCACACATCTAACAACTCGAGAAAGCATTTGAGATCATGCGACAGTATAGAATGAAATTGAATCCTGTGAAGTGTGCTTTTGGAGTATTAACATGGAAGTTTCTGGGATTCATAGTCTACAGCCGAGGCATTGAGGCTAACCCAAAAAGGTAAAAGTCGTCCTCGAGATGAAAGCCCCGACCAACACACGAGAAATTCAGCACCTAATCGGGAGAGTAGTGACGCTTAACCGATTTGTATCACACTCCAGCGATAAATGTCAGCCATTCTTCAAGGTTTTGAAGGCAGCCTTCCAATGGGATGAGAAGTGTGAGGAAGCCTTTCAGGCCCTCAAGGCCTACTTGGCTTCCACACCAGTGCTGGTGAGCCCCTAAGAAGGAGAGGTCCTGACCCTCTACCTGGTTGTATTCGATTTTGTGGTTAGCGAGGCATTAGTCAAAGACCAAGATCGAGTACAATAACTAGTCTACTTCTGCAGCAAAGCTCTGCAAGGAGCTGAGGAGAGGTACCCGAAAATAGAAAAGCTCGTTCTAGCTCTCCTGGTAGCAGCTCGAAGACCGAGACCATATTTCTAAGCCCATACCATCGAAGTCTCGACAGATCATCCAATGAGACAAGTCCTACACAAGCCAAAATCCTCAAGAAGGCTGGTGAAATGGGTGATGGAGCTTAGCAAATTCGATATCAAGTTCAAACCCAGGACAGCAATCAAGGGACAAGCCCTGGCGAATTTCATTGTTGAGTTCACCTCCCCACTCGAGGAAAGCCAAGACTATATCCCCGATGTGTCGGCCTAGAAGTTACACGTGGATGGAGCGTCGAATGCCTACAGAAGCAGAGCCGACCTCATCTTGACTTCGCTTGAGGGATATGATTTGGAATATGCCCTGAGGTTTGAATTCCAAGCATCCAACAATGAAGATGAATATGAAGCCCTCATAGCCGGCCTGAACCTAGCCTTGTCGATGGATGCACAATAGATCGTGATCTATAGCGACTCACAACTGGTAGTTAGGAAAGTCAAAAAAGAATACGCTGCCAGAGACAAGAAGATGGCACTTTATATGGCAAAGGTGCGCTGCTTGATGATGAAATTCGTTTTGGCCGAGCTGGTTTAGATACCAAGAGAAATCAACGCTCGGGCCGACACCTTGGAAAAATTAGCCACAACCATCGACCATGATGCACCTGGACGCATGCCCATAGAAGTCCTCGATGAGCCCAGCATACAGCTCAACGAGGAGCTAGTGAACGAAAACTGAGTCATGCCAATTGAGGAAGGATGCATCATGGATGGACCTCATCATACCTTTTCTGCAAAAAGGGGAACTGTCGAACGACCCAAAAGAAGCATCAAAGCTGAGGGTCAGAGCTGCAAGGTTCACGATAGTCCGAGGCAACTTATACAAAATAGGTTTTTCTTTTCCCCTACTGAAATGTGTGTCAGAAAAGGAGACAGATTATATCCTATGGGAAATCCATGAAGGCATGTGCGGGAACCATATCAGCGCGAAGACCTTAGCGAGCAGGGCACTTCGGCAATGTTATTTCTAACCGACTATGTCTAAGGACGCCAAAGAAATTGTTAAGAAATGCTGAAGCTGCCATGTCCATGGCAACCTGTCGCACTGCCCGCCTGAGCTACTAACCCCCGTGGTCAATACCTAGCCCATCCAACAGTGGAGTTTAGATATCTTGGGTCCCCTACCAGTTGGGGACGGTTTGTGCAAATTTGTCGTGATCGTGATGAATTATTGCACCAAATGGGCGGAAGCCAAGACTAGCCAGGATCACGTCATAAAATGTCAAGAACTTCGCCTGAAAATCTATAATCTACCGTTTTGGTATCCCAGGGCGTTAGTCTTAGATAATGGAAAACAATTTGATAATCCTATGTTCATTGATTTCTGCGCCAAGCTGGAAATCAAAAACTATTTCTCTACTCTGGCCCACCCACAGTTTAATGGGCAAGCCGAGGTAACCATCAGAACCATTAAACTGATGCTCCGAACTAGGTTGGAGACATCTAAGTCCCAATGGGTGGACTACCTCCCAGCAGTACTTTGGGCGTATCGAATAATTGTTCGTACTGTAACCGGTGAAACCCCTTTCAATCTAGCATATGGTACTAAGGCAATGGCCCCCGTCGAGGTAGGAATGTCATCAGTGAGATCCAAGATTTTCAATCCCGAGCAAAACAAAAGATCCCTACAAGTAACCTCGATCTCCTCGACGAGAAGAGAGACGAGGTGCTGCAGTGAATATTCTCCTACCATATGGGCACGACATGTTCTATAACAGATGGGTGAGAAGGAAAAGCTTCAAACCAAGCGACTTGGTACTGAAAAAACTGCTCCCAGCCAGAAAAGATCCAACCCATGGCAAACTCGGGCCCAACTAGGAAGGTCGTATAACGTAAAAAGAGTCATCCAACCTAGAAATTAGGAGTTACAGACAGAAGAAGGAAAAAACCTGCTGCACTCATGGAATGAGGACCATCTAAAGCCCTTCTATCAATAACCTCCCCTGAGAGATTTTATATTAGCAAGGAGAGCAATTGTAAAGCCCCATTTCTTGAAAATCAATGAAACTTTTTGAAGTCCTCATAAAAGGGAGAGTCTATAATAAATCCGACTGATGAACACGGATTCCAGGCTTTTCAGCCTAAGAGAGCTCATAAGCTCGGCATCCGGGTTTTTTAACCCAAGAGAGCTCATAAGCTCGGCATCCGGGCTCTTCAGCCTAAGAGAGTTCGTAAGCTCGGCATCCGGGTTTTTCAACTCAAGGGAGCTCATAAGCTCGGTATCCGGGCTCTTTAGCCCAAGAGAGCTTGTAAGCTCGGCATCCAAGTTTTTCAACCTAAGAGAGCTCGTAAGCTTGGCATCCGGGTTTTTCAACCCAAGAGAGCTCGTAAGCTTGGTATCCAGGCTCTTCAGCACAAAAGAGCTCGTAAGCTCGACATCCGGGTTTTTGAACCCAAGAGAGCTCGTAAGCTCTGGGCTCTTCAACCCAAGAGAGCTCGTAAGCTCGGTATTCAGGTTTTCAACTTAAGAGAGCTCATAAGCTCGGTATCCGGGCTCTTCAGCCCAAGAGAGCTCGTAAAATCAGCATTCGGGTTTTTTAACCCAAGAGAGCTCGTAAGCTCGGCATTTGGTTTTGTTAACCCAAGAGAGCTCATAAGCTCGAAATCCAGGCCTTCTAGACTAAGCTTTAAAAGTGCTCAACAACTCATGAACCACTAGGCTCTTCAGCCTAAGAAATCACAAGCTTTGGAATTAGTAGGCTTGTCAGCCTAAAAGCTCAAAACATAAAAAAAAACTCGCAAGCTCACCATCAACGGGATCTTTTTCCACCTAAGTATTCGGAAATCATAAAAACTACTTGGATCATCGGCTTAAGCGTTCAAGAGCTCATAAACCAAGGGACCTACTTAACCTTTCCATACGAGTACTAGAAAGCAAATAAGTTCCAACGATACTTTTTCAAAGCCTAACCCAACACAAAGTAACTCGGGGGGCGCAAAATAGAAGTTCAGAACAAAACAAAAGATACACATCGATCGGGACGTAGAAGTTACATCCTCAAAAATAGAATTCCTCAATCAACGAAAAGTCCGAAGAAGAAACATCACTGGTCCTCACCTACCGGCTCCTCAACGACCCTCTTGAGCTTACGGTCTTCCTCCCCCAGCTAAGCATTCACTTCCCTCAGAAAGGCATTTTCCTCCATAAGGACCGCCTTCTCCTTCTCCGCGTCTGCCTCTGCCTCTGCCAGCCTTTTCTTGAGGACTTCAACCTCAGTATTAGTAGAAATAGCATCTCTAGAAAGGGGGTGCAAATGAGACCTGAGCTGAGTTTCCCCCTATCCTAGAGCGAATGAGATTCTGGGGAGTGACGATGGCAGAATAAGGAATGGGATTAGCCTTCTCAACCATTCTAACGTTAAATGCCTCCAGCGGAGTAAGTCTGCGGATACCTGCACAAGAAAAAGGCCAACGTGGATAAGGTTAGTAAAGCTCCTGCCCACATAAGGTGACCAACAAAGACCACCAAAATGCCTACCCCTTTCCTAGAAGTTCGCCCAAGAACGGGGAACCCAGAGATGACGTTCTTCCCTGACAGCAGGCGCCAAAGAATTCCCAGGGACGAAAAAGAAGCGTTGGGTCCACCCCTCGGGAGAAGAAGAAATGTCAACAATCAACGACAGGTAGAAGTACCATTTGAAAAAAAGGGAGCTGAAGAAGGGGGAAAGCTAAAAGAAAGGTCAAGAAAATAGAAGAACTCAAAGACGGTGGGAAAGACCTCAAAGCCCTGCATGCGCCAGAAGATAAAAAAACCAATCAAGGCAGCCCTCCCCCTGGGGGAGAGACGAGAAGGACACAAGCCATGATGGAAAAGAACACGGATGATGTCTGGATGAAGGGAAAGTCAGAGGCCACATTCAAATGCACCCTCAAAAAAGGCAACATCATTCGAAGAAGGCAAACTGCAAGGCTCATCTGGGGTAGGAGCTCTCACCTTCAAACCCTCAGGGAAGTCATACCTGCTCCCTAGGTTGTCCACATCCGCAGCAGTGAGCAGAGAAGGGAGAAGGAAAATAGAATACCACACGCCATTGAAAGATTCCTGGGCACGTTGTTTGAACATGGAAGAGGGCGCCATGATTTCTTGAAGGAAAAATCGAAGTAAGGTAAAAGGTCCAAAAAAAGAAGATCTTCGAATGAATGGGATACAAAGACCCTGAACACTTACGAATATGTAGCACAAGGATGAATGTTGGGATACCATGAACAAAGCAACATTAAGTGTGGACACAAAGTTCGAAAAGTTTGTTGGGAAACCTAAGGGCTCATTTAAATTTGCAAGCCGCATTGTACGCCACAACATGAAATGAATAATCACCCGCAATTTTCCCAAAATGGAAAAGATCACGTGAGGGGAAGCAGCCAAACAAGATAACTATCCCAGAAGACAACTCTACCCCAAACAGGCCAAAGCCTCTTTGGAGTAAAGGGCAAGGGGGTAACAACAAAGGGCACATAAAAAATACCCCACCACACCACAAATAGGGAGAACTCCATTGCAAAAGAAATCGTTTACAAAGTGTTCAAAAAAAAAGAGAGAGACAACAAGAGGACCTTCAAGATTAGTCAAAGGGAGGAGCTGGAGGAGTAGCATTAGGGGCACCACCGCTTGGCGGGATATGAAACCGTGGTCAAAACTGCTCGACGTCCAAATCAGGAAACTTTTCAATTGCTTGATCAACAAAATTTAAAAACCTGTCAACTAAGGCCCTGGCTGCCTCTAGCTCGGACTTCTCAATTTTCTTGTGCTGATCCCAACCAGCTAGCGCTCTACCACCAAAGAGTTGCTAACTCTTCTCGAAGAGACACCTCGGTAGAGGCGCTAGTGATCAATTGTCAAAAGGTCCGAGCTCGGTCATCAAGAGCTTGCTCCAACTCCTTCTTCATCGATAAGCCCCAACTCAGCAGCTTGGAATTCCGCTGACGTGCGTCACGAAGTTCAACCACCTTCTGCTGCAAGTCATTCCTCAGGACAAAAATCTCCTTCCCAAGCGCGTAGACGTGGGTCGCCAACTGAAAACAAGGGCCAAAAGCTCAAGCATCACAAAAAGCTGAGACAAAAGCAAGACTCTCCTCTAGGAGAGCATGAAGGGCATCTCGGCTTCAAGATCAAAAAAGAAGGTTTTTAGAATGCCTCAGGTCAGCCAGAAGGATTAACTCTATCAGCGCTACTACTCAGACCCACGTCCCTCAATAGACTCCTCTCAAGGTTGATAACGGGAGTAGGTTGAGTATGAGTCAAGATGGAACCAGCAACTCCTGATGGAGAAGAACCTCGTCGGATCGACCCTATTACCTGGCAGGCCGTGACAGTCCCGCCGTGGTAACTAGTACCGGCTCGGGCATTGACACCTCCACGACAGTTGGTAGGAGCTCGAAAGTCGGAACCTCAGTCATCGTAACACCTCCACCAGCGAAACTACTAGCTCGGCTCCTCAGGCCCATGTGTTCCATGATAGTTCCCCGCTTAATAAACAGGTACGAGGGAACTACACGAGAAAAAGAGGAAAGAGTGAGTTCTTGAACAAGCCGAGAATAAAGTAGCGAGGACAGAATGTCAGATACTCATAATAACTCAAAGTCGAGGCCAACTCGGGATGCATTAGTTCGATATAGGAAAAAGGTAGGCGAGCCTGGGCTTGATTAACTCGAGCCAACTCCTCAGAAAATAAAGGGAGGAGCTCGCGTGTAGTGTCAAGGAAAAGTAACTTCGTTATCAAGGAGAAAACAAGAAAGAACAGCTAATTAGTTTTCGTAAAAAAAACCATCAGATAGGAATTTACCTAGATTCTAGCATTGTTCCCACTCTGTTGGAACTCTCACAGATGAAACATGAGAATCAAACTCCCAACCATTCCCAGAAACAAAAAAGTATCTCCTCCTCCATCCCTCAGGCTCTGAAGGAAGATCCAGGATAGGAATTTCCCTTCCCCGTCGGGGAGAGAAGCAATAGAACTAAGACACCTCCTCGAGGCAGTAGAAGTGGAGAAACTCTGAAATGGTGACTCTAGACTAGGGAAATAGCCTCCCCCACGCTGCCGCAAAGGCTAATAAGATTTCCCAGGCCGCTGGAAGGAGCATGGCGAGACAAAAACTGTAGTAGTGCAAAACTTCTTGCACAAAGAAGGGAAGAGGAAACCGAAGCCCTAACAAAAAAGGGGCTTCAAAGAAGCAAACCTCGCCCTGGACCAAGCAATGGAACTTTCGCAAATCGGCGAGACTCACGATCACTTTAGGAGGAAAGTCGAAGCGTTTGGCGATGGAATGAGCTCTTCCCTCATCGTTCTCACTAGGTTCAACGACGGGGAAGAGACGTCTCATGACATTGCGAGGAGAAGAAAAATCTCTAGTCATAGGAGCTGATGTCAAGGATTTTCTCTCAAACGTCTTGAGGTTAAGAAGGTAAGAGTTTGGCACCCAAAGTGGGGCAATTATCCCCTAGGAAGCCTATTTCTAAGACTTCCCAAATGTATGCCTATCGTTTTTACCGAAGGAGTTAATGCATGTGCCTCGCATTTAATAAGAGGGACACGTGGCGTTGTGGAGGCCTTTGCAACCCCACGATTGAGGAGCCACTATCCTACTAACGGTGCAAGTTCATCAAATGACAGAAACCGTTAATTCTGAAAAGTGCCAAAAGAAGTGAAGAAAAAGACTAAAATGGCCTTAGATCAAAAGGTAAGGCAAAGGGCAGGCTTGGGACACTAAGATAACCAAGTCAGCTCGGATACTTAGGACCAGCCCTGTTCAGGGCATCTAAGACTACCATGAGTCTGCACTCATCTCAACCACCCGAAGGAAGATCAATACCTTAGAAGAACCATCATCCTTGAGAGATAAAGAACTAGCACCGACATTCACAATCAAAGAGTGAAATTCCAAAGAACTACTTTGAGAAGAAAAAAGTACTACAAGTCAAAAGTCATTAGCAAATTACAAGGAAAAATAGAAGGGGCAGCCACAAGCCAGCCTCACAAAGCAGTCTAGCTGCCAGTACCTTTAGATGCAGACGTTTCCTCAACACCCAGCACCTCAGCCTCCTCGGTCGCCACAGTCGCCTTCTTAAATAGGTCAGGTCGGATTGATCACGACGGGTCTTCTTCTTGGAAGTGGAGGGCGGTATCATTTTAGACTCCCTCCTCTTCAACTGAGTAAGAGGACCAGAAGGCAAAGCGAAAAGAGGCCTAGCATCTTCTCCTAGGACAGATCCCGATGCCTCATCACCGGCAGAAGAGGGGCGACCACTAGAGGAAGCCGTGGAGGCCTCCTCGATCCCTCTGTCAACAAACTCCAACTCGGAAGAAACGACAAACTTCCCTATTAAAAGCTCAGATCGTGATCTGGAATGAAAAGAAGGCAAATGCGAGGCACAATCTGTTAAAAACAAAGGTTTCAAACACCAGGCTTTGAAAAAGTGTACCCTCGACATAGAAGAGTGACCCACGAATTGTGAAACGAAAGAGAGATCGTCAGAATGGTTTCTGAAGTAACTAAACCTCCAGATCAGAAAACGAAGCCCAAAACCCCACCAAGGAGGATTGAATGGATCTCGATCAAAGAAACAAGAAAAAGGAAAAGGAAGACATACCTAATGGATCGCTAGGAGCATAGAGGATCCAAAAACACAGAGATCTCAAGTCACCCAGGAGCCTAGATCGAAACGCCTCACAAGTCGAAGGGAAAGGAGAAAGCGCGAGGGGGAATTCCAAAAGGCGAAGAGATTTCCCCCTTTCCGCGCAACATTTAAGTCACGACAAGAGCAGTGACAGGTCACGCCAAGGAAACCAAACCATTGGGACCGCCCGCTGATGACACATAAGCAAACCATTCTATCATAATCGACAGGCGTCCACTCAACCTGAATCGGACCGGATCTGACTATCAGACAACTCCGCCTTATAAAGAAATGAGTCAGAATCGGAAGAGGCATTTTCTAACCCTAGGTCAGAGATGATGTCATCCTCGTGACTAGGGGCTGGGGGAAACTAATGAGGACAAGAATTCAAATACGGGCCACCACGACCTTGGAACCCAATAGCACTGATTTGAAAATGTCCCTTGTTAGCCCACATCTGGAGGAGAAAGGGCAGAGCCCAATGGACCAGCACTCCGGCCCAAACCAAAAAAGAGTCAGGGAAAGAGAAGTCAAACCCTAACCCTTGTGACAGTTACCCTTACCTACTGGGAGTAGTGGGGCGGAACGACCAAGAAATAGTGGGTACAATATCATTGGCTAGTAGAGGTCTTGACAGGGCAAGGACAAAAGGTCCCCACAGGATCAGTAGACAAACAGGAGATGTCGTTAGGGGTGTCAAACGTGTCGGGTTAAACGGTTACGTGTCCATTTAAACGGGTAACGGGTGAAAAATATGTAAATCCGTACACGACACGTTTAATAAATAGGTGAAAAATCTCAACGCGAACACGATCCATTTAATAAATGAGTAACACAACACAACTCGTGTAACTCATTTAATTTTAAAATAATTATATCAATAAATTTTAATACTCAACTTTTTTTTTTTACTTCCAAATGTACTTACCTCAAAGAAGATGAATTTTTAACCAAATCTCATAAAAAATCAGACTTGAAGGCTTAAAAGAGGTCATTGCCTTTTTTATAGGCAACTCAACCCTCCCCCTCTCCACGCATTTTTCAATGTGGAAAAAAAATAAAAGGCATTAATTTGTCTTTGTCTTTTGAAGTGCTCCTCATCTCTTCTCCTTTGTCTTTGAACTACTACTTTACTTTTTGTCTGTATTGATTTCTTTACTTATTTTTTTCTTGCTATTTTTTTAAAATAATTATTAATTTATTATTATATTAATTTTATTTAAACGGGTAAACGTGTTATAAACGGTTTGACAGGTCTCACCTGAACACGACCCGTTTATTAAACGTGTTTCACGTGTCAACCCGTTTATCACCAAAACCCACTTAAGTCCTATCAATTCGTTTTGGTTAATCGTGTCGTGTCGGATTTTGACAGCTCTAGATGTCGTCGAGGATCCGAGGAGACGACGGATATAAAATGGAATAGTGTTATCTTGCTAAGGATATAGAGATTTCTCTTGGAGATTGACTAGCTAGTTCACCTTCTTCCCTGTCTCCCCTTGGACAACGCCTTCCCTAGGAGTAGAACGAGCTGAGCGTAATCTCTTGTAATGGCCAAGCGCCTATGATCTGATTGTATTCGTTGACGAATCAATATATAAACCCCCAAGGAGCCAGAAACTCCATTACAGTAAACGTAACCTCAGCTCGCCAGCTGGGGCGAACCACTTACCTCCTGTGCATCTTTCTCTCTATCGATTAGCCTTTGATTGTCATAACTTCGTTAAACTCATTAACCCCATTACGATTGGACTTGGGCCGTTACTTTGAGACACCATCAGTAAGTATTATATTTTTTTATATTATTTTTTTGTTGCTTTTTGGTTACCATTAGATGGGCCTTTTGATTACCATGATTCTTGTTTCTTATTTTTTTTTCACTTCTGTCAAGCGGTACTCCCCTCCTTATTCTTATAGATTCAATTATTGATTTCTTCACTCCCCTTTTAACACTATTATTATTTATGCGTGTCGATTTTTGCACAATATATAAAAATGACCAATCTCTCTCCTGGTGAACTCGTGTTTGTCGAGAAAATCGAGGATCCCCGCGACAAAGGATGAGATGATATGGCCAAAGAGGTCTAAGGAATGATGATGAATTGTTTCAGGGGCTATCTGATTGATCCTAATGGGTTACGTGTTGTTCCTAGGACACAGAAAATAAGTTAGAAGGACGTCAGTGTGTTTTCCGGTGTATCCTTCACACTTGTTTTCTGTGTCCTTGGAACAACACGTAACCCACCGGGATCAATTGGACAACCCCTGAAGCAATTCATCACCTCTCCTTAGGCCCATTTGGCCATATCATATCATCCTTTTTCGTGGGATCCTCAACTTTCTTGATGAACACTAAAAATAAAATTCTTTAGATAAAGTTAACCTATGGTAACATTCTTGATAACGTCTACATAATTAAAGTCTCTTTAAGAAAAAAGAAAAAGAAAAAAAACAACAATATCAATAAAAAAAAAGTCAAGAGCACACACACACACAAATGATAACAACAAAGGAAAAAAAAAGGGAAAAGTGCCTTTTGATTGGGTTATGTATGGCCGAACGGTGATATCTATTAAGGTACATGGTTAAAAAGGGGGTAAAAAATATTAAAAGATTAATGTGTTTGAATAATGTGTGCGTTGATTCTCGCACAATATATTAAAATGACAGATCTCTCTCCTGGTGAACGTGCAAAGAATAAAAGTCAAAATTATATTTTGGGTGACTTTTACACTGATTTGATCCCATGTAAGTTTTTCTAAGAATTTGATCGCATGTAAGGTTTTTTTTTTTTTAAAAAAATAAGTTTTAAATGTCCTCATAAATTAAGAGAACAAGCATGATAGTATTATTAGTAATGTTTTTTTGTTGTTTAATTTCCTTTATTTTTTAAATAACTTCTTATCCAAAAGCTAGATCAAGGAATATTTTGAAGATTTCAACGATCAAGCATACCTTGAGAACGGAAGATTCCAAACAAAGACTCTGGTCCTTGTTGCAGTTTTAAAAGCAGCTTAAAGCGCCAAACGTCATTTTCTTATTGTTAGTAGAAATCTCTTCATGACGGTGTGGAATGAAGAATCGAAGAACCTAGTGGTCCTACCTTAGTATCAATCCCTATAGCAGCTTGCAACACCGAGGTTCACATTTCTATAGCCAGTGACCCGTATGACGAGGAAGACTAAAGGAAATTCTTGAGCCCGTGACTAGCCTTTGCATGAAGGAAGCCTGCAGAATTGGACTTCACGTCCATGCAGTCAGTGTATATCCATTTTTGATGGGGTGGCCCATGACTGGGCCTTGCAATAACTTCTCATTCTTCCAGCCAATGACCTTTGTGATGGGGTGGATTGAAAAATTGAAAGATCCAAGAGTTTTCCAGCTCATGACCAATCATTGCAGCTTTGAAAATGGCTTATAGCACTGGATTTCTCATTCTTATATGCAATAGCCCTTGCGACAGAGTAGATTGAAGAATCGAAGGACCCAAGAGTTTTCGAGCCCATGATTTGTCACGCCCCATCTCGGTCTCCCAAGGATGAGACGCGACTAGGTTTTTGATACACCTGTTTACATTTATGTTTAATCTGGACTAATCAAATATTAAATAATCTCACAGGTGCAACATTACCACCCATCACCTTAATCATTAAGCATACTGAAAAACCTGTACCATATATAAACACGTGTACAAATTGTTTATTTTTCCAGGTTATAGACATATACAAAAGTCCCACACCCACATAGCATACCAAAGTATGCTTGTTGAGTCCATATACAAACATATACTAGTAACCTGTCATAATAATTCTTTATAAAAAAACTATACAACCCAACAAAATAATTACGTAATAACCTGAGTAATAACACACGAACCTCGTTGAAACACTCTAAACTGAACTCAATACCATAAGACACAATTCAACTGACTGGACAGTGGATAGATCCGAAATTTCCTCTACAGTACCTGAAAAAGAGAAGCTATAGGAGTATGAGCTAAACCACACGCTCAGTGAGTATACATGCTGTATATGAAATGGAAGTGATAGTAATACACCGAAATAGGTAGGTACCACATAAATACACGTGTCAAACAACAACATCAATCTAATTCCAAAGAATTCACAAACCACATCACCTCCACACTACCCCTCATCGGGTAATCGATCCCACATGGATCCGTGTCTTCCGAACCTCCCGGGAACACCACAGTGCTAGCACATCACTGCACACCCAATGATCAGGTATCAATGCTCTTGTCTTAAACAGTGCGCCACATTCCATAATACACAATACACAGTACAAAGCATCATCCAATCACATAAACACATAGCACATAATTCTAGAGAATTACTATTGAATTCTTTCATTTACTATCATATTATAATAGCATTTCCAAAACATATAAAGATATACATCCACCTCAAATATACAGGTCTACGACCCTTCGGTTTTATCGGTGGATCCTTCCGGTGTCATCGTATCTGTTCTAACCCCAACTGTCTCACCTGTTCCACCTATCATATTTGTAATTATAATATCAATATTTTATCACATATAATAATTAACCATGCACTAATGCATGCAAAATGATGCATCCCAAAGTGCCCCGGTAACTTTAATTACCACACTATCCATTCACACACTAGCACTTTTTTTCTAGGGTTCACATTTCCTCCCAAAATCTTTATAATTACTCACATTAGTTACAATTAGGATTTAGTAGGTCAAACACATTAACGGGGGGTCCATTTTTACATATTTCGACCCCGAATCCTAAAAATCGCACTTTCGGCATTCTATATATTTTGTACCGGATATTATGTTCATTTGCGTTCAAAATTAATATTATCACATCAAGAATTATTTAAAAATGCTGCCTGCAAAATTCCAGGTCGTTTGGATTAAAATTTACACATGTGAGAAGAACATTTAGAATTTAGGATTTCGGCGTTACCGACACCCATTTCCAATTCCTATCGTACATTTCTTTTAAAACAATTTTACCTAACCTCATACATTCACTAAAACATACAAATCAGCCCCCTAATTTTACTCTTCAACTCTCCTCTTCATGCCCAAAATTTTTCGGTTCCATCCTAGCCCATGAAAACCTCTCAATCATCTTCATATACATCTTCACATTTTTCTTACCACTAATTTAATATCTATTCTTTAACATCCCCCTTAAGTATACCAATGCACTTAATTAAACTCAAAAAAATATATGTTTTGTTCCTAACATAACACAAAATAGTCCATTAATTAAAATTAAGCAAAACAGTCCATTAATTAAACTTAAGCAAAATAGTCCATTAAAGTTAAAATAAATCAGCTCATGCAATTAACTAAAACAACCCACACACATATATATATGTATATCTCAAATTAATCACATACATGCTTAAAATTTTATTTCATATACCTTCTTCTTTTCTCTCTCAGCTTGGACTAGGAGTACCCACCAAACACTTGCTTTTTTCTCTCCCTTCCTTCCTTCTTACTCTCGGCTCAACACACCACACTCACATGAAATTTTCCCTTTTTCTTTCACTCTCGCTCACGTTCGATTCCCAGCAGGCCAGAACACACGCACACACACAGTGTTTATAAATTAAACACACACACACTGTTTTACACCTTTTACTACACACACACACACACACACGTGACACATGCACAACCCCCTTTTTTATTTTAATTTGTTAGACTAACACCTGTAAAGGTGAGTCAAAGTAATGGGCTAATTACGTTTACCTCCCCCAAAGTTTTTAAGTGATTCCGAAATCGACCCACTAGTATTTTCACATATGAAATGTCCATGAATAGGACTCACTAACACATTACCAACGGGTTCACATACCCAATGTATGCTCACACATGTCATGTGTACGAAAGATTTAATTTAATTAATCTTTTAATAGTTTAACATAATTATAATTTAGCCCACATAATTATGCTAATATGCATGTCATGCACGATCGGGTCTCACAACTCTCCCCTACTAATAAAAATTTCGTCCTCGAAATTACTTACCTGCACTAAATAAATGTGGATATTGAGCCCGCGTACTTTCTTCAGTCTCCCAAGTTGCTTCCTCCACTGAGTGACTACGCCACAAAATTTTTACTAATGGTATCGTCTTCGTGAGTAATACCTTCTCTTTTCTACCCAAAATCTGAACCGGTTGCTCTACATAAGTCAAATCCTCGACTAACTCTATCGGTTCTGGGTTCAACACGTGTGATGGGTTAGGTAAGTATTTGCGCAGCATAAACATATGGAACACATTATGCAACCTGGACAATTCTACTGGTAAATTCAATCAGTATGCAACAGCTCCAATTCGCTCTACAATGCTGTATGGACCAATATATCTAGGGGCCAACTTCCTTTTCCTACCAAAATGAATGACCCCCTTCCAAGGTGATACTCGTAGAAATACTCGGTCACCCTCCTTGAATTCCAAGTCACGTTGGCGATTGTCTGCATAACTCTTTTGCCCACTTTGTGCACTCCGTAATCTTTCCTGGATGACTTTAATTTGATCAGCAGTCATCTGCACAATCTTTGGACCCAATAATTTCCTTTCACCCACTTCATTCCAGCACACTGGAGTTCTACATTTCCTCTCATACAAAGCTTCATATGGTGCCATTTCGATGGAACTCTGGTAACTGTTATTATAAGTAAATTCAATCAAAGGCAAATAAGTATCTCAGTTACCTCTAAGGTCCATGACACAAGCTCTCAACATGTCCTCCAATGTCTGAATTGTACGCTCCGACTGTCCATCTGTTTGTGGGTGAAATGTTGTACTAAACTTTAAAGTAGTGTCTAGCGCAGTCTGTAAGCTAGGCCAAAACCTCAAAGTAAAACGTGGATCCCTGTCAGAAACAATAAATACATGTAGGAGTAACTCATGCAGGCTAGGAGTAACAATTATTTATTTATTTGTTTGTTTATATTGTTTTATAGGTTGAGTAATGCATAGTTTTAATTCATGCGAGCTAGGAGTAACATGCAATTTTGGCTAGTGCGTAAATGAGCGATGCTTTCTTTCTATTATTGAAGTGTTTTAGAAACTTCCCACTGATCGGGTCGATCTTCAAGTCTTCTTTGTCAACTATCTTGTACGTGGAAGTTTGTCCCCTCTCTTAAAGTGTAGATGGAGCTGGTTTGAATTCATTTGTTGAAGATGATACTTGTGATTGTGATTCTTCCGTTTTTTGATCAATGGTGACATAGTTCACAAAAATTTCTTCTTCTTTGAAGTCTGCATTACGCACCTTTTTCTATTTTTTATTATTTCTTGAGGGTTGTTGAATAGTAAGGGAAATTTGGATATTATCATTAACATCCTTAATTGTTTCTACAAACTTGGAAGTATGATGTCTACGTCACCTCCTTTGTTTTTGACTTTCTTAAGAGAACTTAGTTCATTTTGGTAAACCAATTCTTTGAGTCGTGTAAATACAGAAGCCCTTTATGGAGAATCTAAAGAAGGAGCTTTCCTACTCAGTTGATCAAACATTGTTTCTCAACCATCTTGTTTACCAAGTCGAACAAAAACAGAAGCACAAGGTTGTGTGACTTCTTCATCTTTACACTCACATATTTGAATCATAGTGGGGTTTGATGAGGCATTTTTTAGCTTGATTAGAATTATAAAAGGAGAATATACTAAATCAATTTTTTGTTGTGTAGAAAACTCTTCCATTATCATTCTTTGCATTACTGTTGATTCGTCAACCAGCTTCGTTGGTAGAACTAAATCAAGTTTTTCAAGCTGCGCGGTTCACCGTTATCATATCCTACATTTTCGAAGAGTTTTTTAACGGGATGATCAAACCTACCATCTTTAGGATCCATTATTTTCTCCACTACAAAAGCTTTTACAAAGCTTTTTAAAGGTGAGTTAGAGATTTTCAGTTTTGATAATTGAGTTACAGGCAATATTATATCTTCCTTCAAAAGCCGGATGTCTTTTTTTGGAAGTTGTTCCTATCTTTATCTTGATAGACTACTCTTTGGCATGATGATAGAAGGGCTTCTGGGATGAGTTCTGTCTCAGACTAGAGCTTGACATCTACAAAGTGAGATTCTTCCATTGATAAAGGTTTGATCTCAGCAATGACTCACCTTACTTCTCCATCATGAAAATATTTGAAGCATTGGTGTAACATTGATGGCACAACTACTGTCTCATGGAGCCAAGGTCGTCCCAATAATAACTCATAAGATATTTTGAAGTCGATGACCTAGAAGCAGACATTAAACACCAATTCTCTAGTTTTGATTTTGAGATGAATCATACCCATGGCACGTTGACAACTCATCCGTGGAGATTTCAAGTTGTTTCATGGTGCAGATTGGCATGATGTTGGTAGCTGATCCACAACCAATTAATATGCGAGACACCTTATAATCTCGAATATATCCTCTGACATAAAGGATTCTATTATGTGGACGAGACCATAGCTGTAAATCTTCATCAGTGAATGAGATTGTTTTCACGCAATCAGATTGAGTAATCTAATCGGCACTAGTTAGAATCTTCTCTTTGAATCTTTTTGGGTTGACCAAAGCTTTTACTAGTGCTTGACGAGTTGCTTTTAAAAATTCAAGTTCCTAGGACAAACTCAAATTTGATGGCATGTCCTTCAACTTTGCAATCATCTTTTTGTCTCCCAATACTTCTTTTTGTGCATTATTGGTACTCAAACATTTATTTGATGGAGTATTTGTCATGCATTTTTCTTCATGAGCACTAATAAAATAAGATGTGACTGATTCCCTTGCAAATAATTGACTGGAAAAGTACTCCAATAAAGTTATAGGTGTGTGAGAAGACAATTTATAGTCTTCATCTTCAATGGTTGCTTGCTGCGAAGGAATTCTTATTTTCGTCCAATATCTTTGATTTCAGTGAGAATGACATCCCCTCTTTCTTTTGAGGTGTACTAGCTTACTAGATAAAGGAGACAAATATTGTTTCTCATAGCATCTATGAGAGTTCACCGTAGTCCATTCCTCCGGATCTTTTTCAATAGCTGCAGAATCATTCAAAGAAGGCCACCCATTTGGTTTGAGTTCCAAGATTGGTGCCCCCAACAAGAGTTCTATGATGCCTGGTAGTTTATATGACTTCAAATTAGCATTTGAAGTTTGGTATTTATCCTTTTTGCTGATGAAAGTTAACCAACCCTCTCCGGTCTCATCTTTCAATTCAAACGATAACGCTCAAACATCTAGATCATCTGTTATTAGCTCATAAAGAATTGGAATGTTGGGATTTTTGTGTCTCGGCATACATGGGTATGCATAAACTATTGTCACCTCATCATCTACGATGAATTGCACCCACAAAGCTCCATTAGGAAGGAAAACGATGTGTTTCTTGTCTTCAATTGACGGTGTTTCTTTTGTAGAGGTGGAAGAATTCAATAATTGTGATGGTTCCTTAAGATGTATGGAAGACGACGATTTACTCCTTTATGTGAGATTGACATAGGGTTGAAAGACCTAAAAGTGACCATTGTCACATTTGTAGTTACTATATCTTCATTGGAATCTAGCTTGTTTTTCTTCTCAATTAATAGACGAAGAATCTCTTCCTTTAAGTTAAAGCATTTCTTAGGGGGGTGGCTAACAATCTGATGATATTTGCAATATTTGGATTATCAACCATTCTTACTTCTTTTAGTCATTTAAGCGTTAGGAGCTCAATAATCTTTAATTTGAGCAACTGATCAAAGATATTAGAAACTTCAGCATCAAATAAGGGATAGTTCTTCCCTTTAGGTTCTTTCAAACTCGGTCTTGTTTTCTGTTGGACCTGGTATTGAGTAAACTTAGCATTGAAGTCTGTTGTATTTGACATTTTATTAGAGATCTTTATTGGTGCGGTGGCAATTGTCATAGCTTCCTCTGCTTTGAAAGGTTTCACATCTTTATTTTTACGAGGATCACTTATCATGTGACTTTCATGTCTGGCGATTTGGATCTCCAAGTCATGGGTTCATGTTGCAAGTTCTTCAAAAGTATGGGGCATGTTTCCCTGTAGGCTGTAGAGTACTCCCAAATGCATTCCTTGGACACACAAATCAATCGAAAAACTTTCACTAATACGCTCCTTGCAATTGAGAACAAGACCCCTCTAATGCTCGATATAATCAATGACAAATTCATCTCTTCTTTATTTTGTCCTTGTAAGTTCAAGAAGACTTACCATACATCGAGTGCTGTAGAAATGAGTAAGGAACTCTCGTTCAAGTCGGTCTCAACTGTCAACGATCCTAGTCATAAGATCTGTGTACCAGTTGAATGTAGCACCTCTAAGGAAATGAATGAATTGTTTCACCATCAAATCACTATAGGTGTCAGTGTTATTGCAAGTTTTGCTGAAATGGGTAACATGTTGTTTTGGGTTACCTTTTCCATCAAATTTTTAGAACTTCGGGGACTAATAGCCCATAGGCATTTGCATCTAATCAATTCATCAGCATTATGGCTTGGCATATACCAAAATATTATTGAGCTCCTCTATTTTGGGCTCGAATCGTATCTACAATCATATGCTGAAGTTGTTGGATAGAGAATGCAGCTACAAAAATCTAAGAAGAATCTTGCGTGACATTTTGCGTCACAACTCGATCATACTGCTCTTACTTCTGATGATTTTCTAATGACTTAGGATTTTCTGGTGTTTTGATACCAGATGGATTTGGAGTTTCTTCACTGTTTCCTTGTGAAGGTTCTTGTAATTTGAGCCGATTCATGAGTGCAACGATCTATATATCTTTACATTACAGAGCTTTGGTCAATCTTTCGATCATAATAGTGATTTGTTGAAGATATTCTTTAGATGAACTGGCTTCCGTCACCATTACAGGTATAGGCGTATCGGAGGCCGAGGAATAATCACCCCATTTCTGCTTGGGAGAAGTCTCGAAGTAAGATTCAATCCTCAAGCCTGTGCTGGAGTGTGTGTCGGGTAGAAATTCATTGTCTCTTCCTCTAGATTGTTAGAAGAATGGCTAGGTTGTCTTTTTCTTTTTGGTTGAAAGAGCCTTCTTTTTACTTTGCATATAGCGATACTCCATCAATGGCAAAAGTTGAGATTTGTCCACCTTTGTTCTGGCAAAGGTTGTTGGAATTAACTCCTCGACTAGTTCTGCTGACTTGTCAGTTGGAGGAATTACGATGTCTTTGGCTGTCATTATTATCAAGCTTGTTGAATTTTTGACTTGTGAGATAAGAGGGAGAGAGTGTCCCACTAGGCATGCCAAAATTTGTAATGACAAAATTTAGTGATGTAATATAAATAAACACATAATTAATGTCAAAAACTACAATAGTCAATTTGATTGACTTGATTTATTAATGTGGTATTGAATCTCTTCGGCATGTTGCTCACGTGCATTGTCCTTTGATTCTCTGTGGATTAGGAGATGACGAGGGCCTGATCGGCGTGTTTCTCAATCTTTGATTTAGTGTTGACTTTGGTGGATTTTGTGAAGACAAGGGCTTGACCAGTATCTTCCTCAATCTTTGATTTGGTGATGTTTTGGTAGATTTGTTGAAGACGAGAGACGGATTGATGTGGTTCTTGTTCTTCAATCTATGATGAAAATGAGGGTCAAATTGACGTGAATATCATTCTTCGATCTTTGACTTGACTTTGTTGAATCTTCTCCGTTCTTTGTGTTGAATGGCTTGAAGATGATTTGAATTTCTTGAATAAGGACCCTGGTGGTGTTTTCTTCTCCTTAGAGATGGAATTGCAAGACCTCAATTGGGGTAGACTTCCGTAGAGCTTCGCTGCTAATCTTCCTTTTCCTCTTGAGATGGACTTGGGCAAAGATTTCTTGATCTCTCCTCCTTCTTGACTTCTCTTGCTCTTCATTCTTATCCCCGTCTTTGGCTTATTTTCCTCCTTCTTGGCCTACTCCAGACCTCTATTTATAGTGGTAGGAATAATTATCCATATACGGCTAGTAGTTATTCATATAAGGGTGTTTTTACCCGAATACCCGTATGTGGGCTTTAGGTATTGGGCTATTCATAAATTTTTCGGTCTTAGTTCATTTATAGAATTTGTATTATTTAGGCTAAGGAATGTAGGTCTAGTTTAATTTAATTTAACAAGTCTTGTTAATCAATTTGAGTTTGTAT
Organism: Ilex asprella; assembly: GCA_023539305.1. Lineage (NCBI taxonomy): Eukaryota > Viridiplantae > Streptophyta > Magnoliopsida > Aquifoliales > Aquifoliaceae > Ilex > Ilex asprella. The sequence continues at coordinate 2,986,593 of CM042190.1, read as the reverse complement.
TATTTATGTTATGGAATTTAGGTCCAATTCAATGTAATTTATCTAATTGATTTGAGCTCAATTATAGGCATTAATTTGTTAATATTTTAATGTCTACGGGCACAGAATGATTGCGCATGATAAGTCAATTTAATGATTCCAATTAGCACCGATATGTGACCAAGACAAGAATGTGATAACGGACACGTGGCAACAAAAGCGTTAATAGAAATAGAGCTCCAACTAGGCCAGTAGTTTTGTTAATTGAGCCACAGGCCGAGTTACCTGATAAAATCGAACCAAACTGACTATTTGGAAAAAAAATTCGATAAGCAAGGATATTGAGCAACTAGCCAAGTCAAAACTAGGAAGCACGGTCAATGACACCCGACCGCCTCATAAAACGCAAAACATCTGTCCGTCTTGAAATTTGACGAAAATTGACAAGGTAACTTAATTTCACGAGATGAACCCAACGGTGAAGTCCGTATCGTCATCCAAGTTATAGAAAATTTTGGATTTTTAACTCGTATCGAAGTGACAATTTACCATTTTGCACTTTTTTATAAAAATTCAAATTTATCCGAATTTTACATTCTTTCGCCCTTAAAAGAATTTTGTCCCCTTAATTTACAGACTTATACACTCTTAACCACATGCATATGCAACAAGTAATTCAATACTTAAGATTATAAAAATATACCTCTATCCTCGAATAAGGACGGATAACTAGTACATACAGTGTCCTCACGCTCTCATGTCTCCTCCTCTACACCTTGGTTCTGCCATTGCACCTTCATCAACCTCACGATCTTGTCTCGCAAAACTTGTTCTCGGCTATCCATGATACGCACTGGTACCACCTCGAAGGTCCCATCCGCATCAACGATTAGTTCGCCTCAATCTACCACGTGTCGGATCTGGAGTATATTTCTAGAGCATAGAGATATGAAATACCGCGTGAACATCCGATAAATTTGGTGACAACTCCAGCTGGTAAGCAAATTGTACCAATCCTCTCGAATACCTCGAAAGACCCAATATACCTTGGCGACAGTTTTCCCCACTTCTCGAACCTGACCACTCCCCTCTCAGGCATCACCTTCAAGAAGATATGATCTCCCACCTCAAACTCTAGGGGTCGCCACCGTCTGTCAGTATAGCTTTTGTGTCAGCTCTAAGCCATGAAAAGACGCTTCTGTATCAAGTACATCTTCTCTGAGGTGTCTCTAACCAAATTCGGACCCGTATAAGGTCTCTCTCCAACCTCCGTCCAACAACTCGGAGAATGGCAAAATTTCCCATAAAGTATCTCATAGGGTGTCATTTGTATGCTCACCTGATAACTGTTGTTGTAGGCGAACTCCACTAAAGATAAGTGATCTTTTCAGCTACTCTTGAGATCTAGGACGCATGTCCGAAGCATGTCCTCTAAAATCTAGATGGTCCTATCTAACTGATCGTCCGTTTGGTAATGAAAATTTATGCTCATCATCAACTATGTCCCCATGGTTCACTGGAAACTCTCCCAAAAATGGGCCATAAACTAGGGATCGTGATTCGATACTATAGATATGGGCACCCAATGCAACCGAACTATCTCTTGTATGTATAATCTGCAGAATTCCTCCAGTGTGAAGGTCATTCGCACTGCTAAAAAGTGTACTAACTTCGTAAGCCGGTCTACTATTGATTAGCACAAAATATTTCATATTTGAAGACCTCATTACATGCATTTTAACTCAACTTTTGCATCTAAGTATTTAGAGTTAGCCGATGTTATGAATAATATTGAATTTTTTATGTTGCATGTATTTATAGCTTAAATGATGGATTTTAGGACCTTACAACTATGTTGGATGTGTGGTGAAAGCATAGACACATTACATGAGGATTTGGAGGCTTAAAAGTGAAGAAATCAAGGAGGCAGTGCTGTTTGGCAACAAAGGCACCAGCAACCACGCCACTGGGTTGCAGAGCCTCGGTTGTCCTCCATTTTGACCATGATCCACTTCGAATCCCAAAGAGTGCAAAACATGAAAGTTGTAGATCTGGATGTATTCTATATTGTGTCAAAATTTCACCACAATCCAATGGTTGAATCAAAAGTAATTCTGATTCTAAGAAAGAATGTCTGGAGCATAAAAAGTGTATCGATACACGTAACGGTATGCCAAACTCCAGTAGCTTTAATGTATTGGTTCGCGTACCGGTACGCCCTCCAGAACAGCCCAGAGACCTGCACACATATGCTAGGGACCCTCATGGATGAAAATTTAAGACACACACTCCATATATTCAACATTCTTCAGCATTACAATGGGTGGCTACCTAAGCTAAGAGTAGTTTAATGTAGAAGAAGATGAATAATGCTAGAAGTTGATGTTTTTGCAGTTTCCTTTCCATTTCAGTTGTAGTAAGTTTTTAATCTCTTGTAATCCTTAAATCTTGCACTTTAATCTCTTTCATTTCAAGTTTTTTGCAAATTTAGTTACATGTTCTTGAATCTACCATTGTTGTATTAAGTTTTTCTTCATTTCAAGTTTAAATTGGGCATTGCATATTTTTCTTTATAGTTCAAGTTTTCTAGCATTAGGTTGAGTTTTAATTTTTGTTTCTTCATTATGTCTATTTACATTGTGCTTGTATTTCCTTTTACCATAAGTAGCTCGACTTTAAGTTGGTTAATCCAAGGGAAACCTCCTCTTGGGGATTCCATTTCAACTCTTCTTCTTTCCTCCACTCGGTGTACGATGGTTTGGTTTAACTAGGTGAGAGTGGATGTGGTGGTGAGTCTTTGATATTCCGTAGGCCTAGTCACAGTTTATGCTTGGATCCTCACCATTTCGTCCCTAGCTTCCTACGAATCAATCGTTCATCTATGCACCATCGGAGGAAGGTTTCAAGTTGAATTGATATCCCCATTAGAGTGAACCTTTTGATTTAGCCAGCATTTGTTTTCTTACATTTTCATTCACAAACTTCACTCTCCGCTCTATAAAACACAAACAAAAGATTTTGCACTTTCTCTTTTTGACAAAATCACCTTCACACACTTAAACTTTCCTTTCCTGAGGAGACAACCTTGGAGTATTTTCCAAGTAAAACACGACAATCAAAAGACTCCTTGCGCTTGGAGAGCACTTTTGTTCACACACATTTTATTTCACATATTTTGTTCATTTCATTTATCTCCCATTTCCTTATTCTTTCTTTTGACATCATCCCTAAGGGAGAGTGACACTCTCATTCTCACACACATCATACACATGCTAAAGGGTGATGTTTAGAGGTTAGGAAACAACTACAAGTTTTTTCACAAAGCAACTATCACCCACACCGCGTCATACCCCAGCGATGTTCGTGGCAAGTGGGACACAAAATTCATTGTGACATGTTTCCACTTCCACTTAGCCAATTCCAAAGGCTGGAGCAACTTCGCTGGTCTCTGGTGCTCCTCCTTGACCGACTGATACGTGAAACATCGACTGACGAAATCTTTGACATGCCTCTTCATTCTGCTCTAATAGTATTGGCAACAAAGATCATGGTACATCTTCGTACCTCCTAGATGCACAACCAAACGAGAGAAATGGAACTCCTTATGGATCTTCTCTCTTAATTCCGTAGACTAGAGAACTACAACCCTTCCCCTATACTAAAGACTACCATCCGTATGAATGACCCAACCCTCGTCACTTATACTTCACTATACCTGATCCCTGATGGACATTATCTCCATGTCTTGCCCTTGGGACTCGATCACTCTGCTCAGTAGGGAAGATGTAGCCACCAAACTCTCAAAAGTCACCTGAGCCTAACCCCTGTAATGTAGTACGAATTGTCCTACGGTCTCGAGCATTTGCCACTCTCAGGAACTCACACTAGCGAAGACTCATTGTGACTTTCAGCTGAGTGCATGAACCACCACATTTGCCTTACCAGGATGATAACGCAAAGTAAAGTCGTAGTCCTTTAAATACTTCATCCACCTGTGTTACCTCATATTGACGTCCCGTTGTATAAAGATGTATTTTAGACTCTTGTAGTCCAAAAATACCTCAAACCGCTCATCATACAAATAGTTGTGCCTAGCCTTTAAAGGAAAGACAATGACTACCAACTCTATGTCATGTGTGGGGTAGTTATGTTCATGGTTTTATAACTAACGAGAACCATAACCCACCACTCTTTGAGACAGCATCAAAACACATCCAAGTTCGGCTTTAGAGGCATCACAATAGACCGTATACCTCTGTCCGCTCTTCGAAACTATCAAAATAGGAGTTGAAGTAAGTCTCCCTTTCAACTCTTGGAATGCCCTCTCACACGAGTCATCCCACTGAAACTTGACCTCCTTCCGAGTCTATCTCATCATAGGTGCAGTCAGTCGGGAGAAGTCCTCAATGAACCTCTAGTAATATCCCAACAGTCCTAAGAAGCTATGTATCTGAAAGAATGACTCCAGCCTCTCCTTACTCATAACCGCCTCAATCTTCTCTGGGTCAACTGACACACCCTTAGCCAACACCACATGTCCCAAAAACTTTACTTCCGTAAGCCAAAATTCACACTTGCTGAACTTGGCATACAACTGATGGCCCCTCAAGGTCTGGAGAACAACCCTCAAGTGACCCTCATGTTCCTCCTTAGATTTGAAGTAGATCAAAATGTCATCAATAAAGACCACGATAAACTGATCTAGGTAGGGTTGGAATACCCTATGCATGAGATCCATGAATGCCGTCGGAGCATTGTCAATCTGAAAGGCATGACACTCAGCTAGAAATGCTTATACTGCATCCTAAATGTCGTCTTAAGGATATTCGCCTCCCTAATCCTCAACTAATGGTAACCTGAGCGTAAATCTATTTTGAAGTAGACTTGCACCGTTCTCAATTGATCAAACAAATCATCAATTCGTGGCAAAAGAGTATCTATTCATGATAGTAACCCGATTCAACTACCAGCAATCTATGTATAGCCGAAGGGTCTTGTCCATCTTTTTGGAAAATAACACCAAAGCGCCCTAAGATGAGGTACTCAGTCTAATGAAGCCCTTGTCCATAAATTCTTGCAATTAGATCTTGAGTTCTTACAATTCTGTAGATGTCATTCTATGCAGTCATAGACATGGGCGATGTACCAGGGTGTAACTCAATGGTGAAGTCTACATCCCTATACAGAGGTAATCCCGATAGTTCGTCTGAAAAAACGTTCTCATACTCACAAACCACCCAAGGTATACCTAACTCATGTCTCACCTCGTCCTCTGGGGTAAGGCTTGCTAGCCAACTCATCAACTGCCCGTGCCAACGGGAATCATACACTACAAATGTCATGTTTCTCCCCTAAAATTAGAAACAAACACCCTCTGGTGTATAAGCAGTGACCCTCTTCTAATCACAATTGATGATAACTCAGTGTGCCGTCAACCAGTTTATCCTGAGTATGACATCAAACTCTGACTTGTTCATAATCCTAAGGTTCATAGTGAGTAGAATCCCTGAGATTTGTAACTCACAATCCCAACATATCCGATCAATACTCATCCTAGATCTTAGAGGAAAACTCACATGCAATAGCTCTTCTAATGCCTCAACCTTTAAGCCCAAATCTCTCACACATGATGCAGAAATAAATAAATGATATGCACCAGAGTCAAATAATACCCTTGCCCATAAGCGTGAGAGTAAAAATGTACCATGAATGACCGACTGATCCACTAGCTTAGTCTGAGGTGTGATGGTGTAGACTCGCCCCTAGGTCCCCGAAGTCCCGGCCTGTGAGCCCTGTCCTTAGCCTCAACCCATACCCTGGCCTATCTGGCCTGATTACGAAGTCCCTGCTCGTGAAGTAGCAAAGGCCTATGTAGCACTCTAGAAGTGATACTAGCTTCACTGGCCCATAGTGGAGTAAGGAGGAATGAAATGAGCCTGTGTATGTCCCACCGATGAATGGGACTAGGATGCCCCATAGCTCTGGCATTCTTGCCTCTAAGGACAATCCCTCTTTATATGACCTAGTTGGTGGCAAATGAAACCTGTCCTTTGGCCTGCCGGGTAGGAAGGCCTCTGATTTTTCCCGTTTGGGGAGGATTGACTTTGGCCTTGGCTTTGTTAGGCGTAGCCCTGCCCCTGATATCCTTGTAGAGTAGAAATCCTCTGTTTCTTCCCCGAACTTAAAGAAAAGGATTGCCTTTTTATTCTTATCCTAAGCACTCTACTCTCAGATACTCCTTACGTCGTCTACCTCTCTCTCAATGGCCATTGTTGTCTCAACCATCGAGTCTAAATCTTATAAGCGATGACCCACAATCTTCCCCAGGATGGACAATTTCAAACCATCCTTGAACCTCCTTACTTTAGCCATGTATGTGGCCACTTAATCATCAGAAAAATGGGCTAATTTTGTGAACTTAGTCACGTATTCCATCACCGTCATATTCCCTGATTTAAATCTAAGAATTCTCGGGCTGTCGTACGTCGAACAGTCGATGAAAGGTACTTGCCCATGAAGAGCTCCAAGAACTCTTCCTATATCACCACCTCAAGGTCCTTTGAGGCCTTTGCCCAATCCTACCATAGATAGGCTTCTCCTTCTAGTTAGAATGCAACTACCGTTATCTTGAGCCATCGAAGGTGATCCCCATAGCCTCTAGAATCTTCTCCACTTGCGGGAACCAATGGTTGGCCACCATTGAGTTCGCCCCTCCCATAAAAGTTGGAGGCTTATGTGCATTGAAATTTTGGAGTTTACTTGAGCCTCTTTAGCCCACATTAGCGATAACTTGTCCAAAGATAGCCACCATAGTGCCAATAGCCTCCATAAAGGTTTGTTGGTTAAAGGACAATGGTGGTTGGTTGTTGTTTTTTTGCCCACTACCTCGGTCGCGTCCTCTTCCTCTATTTGCCATTTACACTCATGTCAAATAGCAATAGAGCATTAACTTAGTATCCCAAGATAGGGATCAAGTTCAAACTTTTAGATTTCTCTCCTTGTCACACTAGAAGAGCATATGCCACCCACTAGTAGACACCTACACCCTAAACCATTATGTTCATACTTTTTTGACCCCTGAGGTTATGTTCACTAACCTTGGAGTCTCTTTTCCATATATATGTTCAATCATACATATTTTTCACATAACATATAATACATAACATGTAACATTTAAAGTACATAACATGTAATGCAAAAATGGATGCAATGGTCTAAACTCATGCCCCGTAAGCCTTAGGTAAATCGTAAACCAAAGCTTTGATACCAAGTAGTAACGCCCCTAAAACTGGGGGTCCCTTATTAACCCGTTGATCACCCATCAACTAGCAGAAGTACCCATGAATGTCGCATAACCTGGCACCACATCACAAAATCCCTTTTTACTGGGATCACAACAACTCAAAGTTTAGGCAGAGTCTCCCTTGTGCTAGGCACTCCCCAAACACATAATATGCATACACTTCAATCACATGACCCATTCGAGGCCCAATATACATCAATTTATCCTCATTTAATGTCCATTTGTATCATTTAAACAAGAGAACCCAAGACCCAAAGGCTTAGAAAAATATTTCAAAAAAGTTGAGATTTTAACAAAACCTCTCCATTTGAACGTGGACTGGCATTCGAATGAAGGTTGTTACCAGTACTTTGGTTCTCGGCAGAGATGAAAAAGTACTGTAAACTCCTTACATTCGCACGTGGAAATGCGTTTGAATGCTGAATGGCATTCGAACTAAGGTTGCTACTATTACTTTGGTTCTTTTTAGAGCCTCAAGTATTGTTAGCTTCCTACGTTTGAACGTGGAATGGCGTTCGAACTCTAACAATAGATGTGTCCAGTTTTCCCCCTTTTCATCTGTTTTCGATTCCCAATTCATCCGAAACATGTACAGCATCAACCCAAACTCCCATAACGTGAAGTGTTACATACAACATGGTTCATACAAGTCCATTGTCGTCATTTTAATATAATTACATGCCAAAAACTAAATTTCTACTATAGTTTTTCAAAATTTGATTTAAAACCCATAAATTGACTTTTTTCATCCTTGAGGCCCTGAATGCAAGTCATCTACCGGTGTATAACCGACACCTGAAAAGTTTTCTCATAAAGGGTGAGTCATGCTTAATAGGGTGTCTCTTAAAGAGGCTACTCCTCAACCTAGATGCATATGAAATATTCACATGCACAATTTCACAAGCCACAAACCTTCTAATCAAGTATATGCAATTCAATGATAGGAATTATCATGTTATGTCATGAAATGAGATGAGACTCACTCATGCAATTCAACTTGAGCCTTTACCGGCTCCCACAACCCATGTAATGTCATGAGTACAAAACTGGACATTTTAAGTCGTTGACATTGATGTTGCACATCCAAAAATAAATCATGTGTTTGTCGTTGGGTATTCAAATTTAGAAATCTCACCTCCGATTCTGTACAATGTTACACTTTTTTTGAACTTACATCGACAGAAGTGTATAAACCAGTAATCGGGTCTTGCACCCGAGTGAGTGTCTAACCCTTCTGACTATACTCGACACAAGTTTTTCTTTTTCGTGCAACCATGCGACTTTGTTGAACCTTGGTCCAACTACACTGAGCCCACTTATCAACCACCAAGAGTGATGTTTGATTCAAAGACATGCACACACACCCCCACTCATGCCTAATGCCTATGAAAGTGATGTCTCCGTGCATATGCAATGTAATGAACAATTTTAATATCAATATCATAGCCATAGGTAACGAATGTCATGTGAACAATTTCAACCACATTTCAACACGTTCCATGAAAAATTATATCCAAAGCATATAATTGTCCATAAATCATCACAATGCCAATATATCATAAGCATATATCAACATTTACATTCAACAACAATTTTTTCAGTCATTTTATACATAATCTACGCAATAACATACTTAATTTCACATAGACATTTAATCAATCACTTTCAAGACACCAAATCATGTAGTCATATAAAATGCTCAATTTCATCATATAACTTAAAAAATTACATTAAGTAATTCCTACATACTCAATTCAAGATAGAATTTATTCTACCCATTTCTAATACCAATTTCATAAATTTTACAAAAATAGACAAGTTTCATATACCTCTAACAACTTACCCATTGTATATAAACCTAGTTAGAATGAAAACCCTACCTCTTGAAGCGTAAAATCAACGGTAGAACCTTCAAGAATATGACCCTATTCCCAACCCTTGATTTTCCAAAATCTAGTCTCAAAAAATTCAGTGAAATCCATTCTTTTTGGTATGTAGGCGTAGCCCTCGTCGCGTAGATCAACTTTAATATTTGGCCCGAAGGATTCCGACTGACGAAACTCTGTAGATCGTAGAGAGAAGTCTTAAACTCTCTCTTTTCCGTCTCTTCTTCTCTGCAACTTAACCTAGCAGAGAGAATGCAGAAGAAATTTGATTTTCTCCCCTATTTATACCCTCTAAATGTGTGGTCAACCTCACGCCACACATTCCCTATTCTCGGGTCTCATTTTATCCCAAAACGATTAAATTTCGTCCCGGTTCAAGTTTAAAATATTTTTTTATGAACTTCCATTAAATTATTTTTCAATTTTCAAAATTTAAGTCCCAGGTTCGTTTCTGAGGCCACCCAACACCCGATCGACTCGTAAAATGCTAGAAATTTGACTATCTCGAAATTCAACGAAAATTGACAGAGCAACTTGATTCAAGCATGAAATAACTAGTTATTTGACTCGCAAGAAATCTCAAGCATTCGATGTACATGACACACCGTATGAGAAAATTATACAAAGTAAAAAATTTATAGAAGATAACAATTAAATCAACAAAATTAAGTCAAGCAATTAAAACATTGGATGAAAAATAATACCGTATCTTATTGAAAGTTTCTCCCCTAACCTCAGTTGGACTGTTAGCCAATCATAATTAAAATACAATAACAAGTAAAAAATAAAACTATGACAAAAGGTGCCTCCATTGTAAAACTATCTCCTTATTTATAGGTAATGGAGCCACAAGACCAGGGCAAAATGCAAAGCACAAAAGCTTGAACAACTTACAAACATGCGTCTGGACGCATAGCTATTCCCGCCCAGACGAGTATGATGATTTTAGCTCTTTAAGAAACACGCTTTTCGGACACATAAGATGTTCTGTCTGGACACATCTGGTAGTGCTTCCCTTTATAGACTTTGGAATCCTCATGTTTTCGTTGGCATGTTTTGGAACACCCGTCCAAACGCAAACCTTCTTATGTTCAAACGTGAATTCTATAATACCATCCTCTCTTGTGTTCTAATCCTCCTCTTCTCCTTGTAAACTTTCTTATTAATCTTCAATTCACCTTATTTACCTTCAAAACAAGACAAACACTCCAAAAGAAAGATTAGATCCAAACTTAGCTAAAACAATATAGTTAATGCTTTGCACAATCTAATTCACCACTAATTATCACCAAAATAGCACACTATCTGAGGCTAATCAATTAGCATAGTAAAACTACTAAACTAAAATTTAATAGCTAAACATGGTAAAAAAATTGAAAATTGATTGTCACATAATAAAAATTATAATCAATACTCGAATAGAAACAGAGACGATTTTTTATAGAAAAAATAAAAGTCAAATGAAGGTTATTAGCAAAAAAATCATAATTAATAAAATTAAGGTCATCTGGAAATATAATTAATACAATAAAAAAATTGAAATAAACAAAAATTATAGAGTGGGCACAAGTAAAACATATATTGTTGGAATATTTTAATAAAAATAAAGTAGCCTTTTTTATTTATCCAATTTATATTGCAAAAATTGCACCTTTAATTGTATCTTCATTTTAACTTGATTATACAAATTTATTTATATCTTTATAAGCCATATGAGTTACAAGTTTAACCATTAGTATCCATATAATGAGAATTATAATGGTGAAATTACCTATGTTTATTGTGAGAATTATGTTGAATTTGGTCAATAAATTACAAAGATCAAAATAATGGAGTTTTATGATATGAGTTAATGGGTCAATTATTTTGGCCATGAGTTATATATTTCATACACCTATATATATGTTCTATTGTGTAAGTGTTAGTGTATGAAGTTCATGTCTTCTTCTTCTCTTTTTGTGGTGTATATTATGTTAGATTCTTGGGCAAAGAAAGGTGTGTGTGAAGTTTCTACTTCTCAAGGTTATGTAGACCTAGAGAAGTTACAATGAGTTGATAGGTTGTATCCTGGAGATGGCATGTTGTGATTTACTACACCAGACAGATTATCTGTAGAGGCATGAACCGTCTTGAAGAGAACAACCTAGTCCGCATCTCAACCCAAGCTAAATACTTTATTTGCAGAATGATATCTATTTTTATCTTCTTTTGAACGATGTTCAAGGTAAATGTGATAATTCTCCTCAATTTCATAGTTAGAAAATTTGTCGAATTGGTATTTATTTATAATTGTATTCAGATCGAGTTCCAATATATGTGTATAATTTTTAGAGTATATAAATATAAGTATACATATAATATTTTTTTTAAATGACAATGGGCCCCTGCCCACCCTCGTCCCTATGTAGCTCTGCCCATTGTCGGTCATGATCACAGAATATAAAAAATGTCCATAATTGTCACATCCTATCCCGGAAAAGGGATAAAGTGTGGTTAATTACAAACTCATTAACCTTTAATCCATAATTAAATCAAAGTAACTAATATGTGAAGTAGTAAAATTAACTCTTTTCCCACAAAACACAGTGTTACAACAAACTAGGATACCATATCCTTTACGTTCTAGATAAGAAAGAAAAGATTATGTACAATTATGTTACATATCATCATTTGATACATTCGGAAAACAACTCTTATATGTCAAACTAGATTGCTTAGTGGACCACCTTCAACATCTCGCAAATCCTAAAAATAAGGAACTGTGGAGGGGTGAGAAAAACTACACGCTCAGTGAGTATATTTGAATCATATAAAAAGAAAATACCCAAACACAGTACAGTAATAACACATTCCATATAATAGGATTAAATATTATTATTCAATCATCCATCAGTAATTAACGCTACCCATCTCCACTCAGGAGTCTCGGCAATCTCACGTTACTGTTTATGCCTAGCAGTGTTTACAATTTTATCACTACCATTTAAGTCTGGCAATATCAGCTATTATTTCGCTACTACTTATGCCCAGTAGTCTTGTGAGTTTAAAGCACAGTTTCACATAATTCCTCAATTCAAATTCAACCATCATCACATAATACAACATCCTTCGACACATAATTAGGATATAATCACATATAAATATATAGCTTATAATATTCAAACTAATTTTCGGTCAATATGAGATAATACACTCACTTTAAGTCAAAATATCAACCAAAGTTAGTGCAATACCTTAGGTGAATCTGACGCTGATACCATCATCTCCGCACCTAACATACATCGTCACAAATTACATAAATACAATTTCAAACAAAAGACATTATGCTACACTTGCACAAGTGATTAATTGAGCTTAACTCGATGCCCTTCCAAAATCCCTTTTTGTTCACTTTATTCCCAACCCTTAGGTTAAATGATCTATTTGTAGGTAAATAAGATCAACTACAATTCATTCAAATCCATTAAAATATTTATGAAAAGGTTTGAGGTTGAATGGATAATGAGTTATAGTCGTTACAACAAAACAGTGAAAATTCCATGTGTTCAACTGATAGAAATCTGTTTAGATTGTTGCTCTACCCAATGTTATTAGAACCAGACCGGTCATCAAACCGGTAGGGGGCCGAGTCAATGGTCCACTGGTTCATCCGTTAAGTCAACTGGTCGGACCGGTTATATAATAAAAATTATAAAACATAATAATTTAATTAAATATATAAAATACGTCTAAAATATATTATATACAATTTGTTATAAAATTAACACAATAAACACATAATTTTATATAAAAAAGGTAACTAAAGCTTTTCATAATGATGGAGTAGCAGACCTCCTCTTTTGCCTTCTCAAGGCAATGATATTCTTTAAATTTAAAATCAATGTTAGAAAACAAAATACAAATGAACCGGTGTGTGAGTGTGTGTGTGTTCAATTCTGTCATTTGTGTCGTGTATGAGAGAGAGAGAGAAAGAATAGAAGAGAAGATTTACAGGCATAAGGAAGAAGGGAGAGAGATCAAGTAGCTTGCTCGATTGCTTGAGTTGAGTCTTTTGATGTTGTTGTTGTTGTGTTGCTGATGTGTTGTTGTGTTGCAGTTGTGAGTTTGACAAAAACCCTTTACGCATCCTGTCTTTTACCCAAATCCTTTTCTCTCAAACCTACAACTTCTAGCATATATGCCAACAATTACAATCCCAAACACATATTATTTCATATCTTTTACAAACCCAACATGCAAAATTCCACAAGCCAAATCCAATATCAAAACCATACCCATAACCAAAATTTTCATACACCAAAATCCAACATTTTTCCTATGTTTTTAAGCAACCAAATACCAAGAATTATTAATAGAATTTCTTACCAAAAAGTGTTACTCCCTTCGAAATTCTTCAACAAAGCCTATGCGGAATCAAAGAAACCAAAGAAATTGGTTTGTTCCACACCAATTTCAAACTGAAAGAATGAAGTTTCTTTACTAGATTTCCTTCCCTCCTAACCAAAACTCTTCTCTCTTTCTCTGTCTCTTTAGTCTCCTTCTCTATCTCTATCTCTCCCTTTCTTTGGAACTCCAGTAAACACACACACACACACACATATATACTCATGTATACCTTATGTATATATATGGCTCGTTTGGTAGACGTATTATGAGGAGATTAAATATTGGATTGTACTACTTTTTTTTAATTGGGCCTAATACTTTGTTTGGTAAGTAAATTTAATAACGTATTAGTTTCAAAAACGTATAATAATCGTATACTTATCGTTTATTTTTTATACGTTAGACTTGTATTATGGAAATATTTTAATACCCCCAAAAGAGGTGATATTATAATCTAACTCAAACGTATTATTTTACACATTTACCATTATAACCCTCTAACTGATACAATCAAACTGTCGTCAATGTAACAAACACTGATTGAGAGTATTTTTATTAATTCAACATTAATACGATAAAATAATTCCTTAACCAAACAATCGATTGGATTAAATAATTATTATCCAACGTTTATGTTGTGTATTACCAAACACTAGATAAAATTACGTATTTTTTTATACCCTATTTAGTATTGTCTTTTGTCCTTCTGTATTGTATTAGACTGGATTATTTTATCTAATCCATCCATTTATAATACAACAACCAAATGAGCCCATAATGTTTAAGAGAAAAGCTAACACTTGCACCACATAATTCCCGACTCTTATTAAATTACACTCCAAAAACCTTTTCCCTTTTATGGTTTATACCCACACACAAATCTTATCACAAAAATTCAATCCTTAGGGTTATAATTCAAGTTTTTCACCAACTCTTATAATTTCTGTAACTACAATTTAACCCAAGATTAATATCGCAAATTATCAAAAATTATGCATTAGCCCCGAACATTTATCAAAATGTCATGCAATGCATATACCGGTCGCACAATAATTTTAGGTATAACACTTAGGTGAGTTCATCCTCCTAATAAACTTAACATCTAATTTTTTTTTTCACAGTACTTGTGAGTGTAGTTCTTTGTGACAATGCCACAATTAATCCACTACAATTAGCTTTAATATGAAACAACCATCAATCCTTCAACTAACATTAAGCCAATCATCAAATTTCAAGGAAACAAAATATTCAAATTCAACCCAGACCATTCCATAATCTTCAGAAACAATTGAACTTGAAAGATAAATCAAACCACAACGGTAACGCCCCATTTCTCGATTGCGTTAATTAATAGAGCAACCCCAATATACCATAAATATATCTCCAAATGTAGGACTAGAACTCTAATTACCTCAATAAAAATAAAGATCATCTCCAAAATATACAATGGATCTTTTTCAAAGAGTATATTGCAACAATAAAATTCAATGTTATAGATTTGCAATTCTTTGATATTTCAACTTTGGTCCTCTTCTCTAAGACAATCTTGAAAAATATTAAAATCGGGGAAGCATACAATACGATATGAATAATATGTTCAATGATAAAATAAATATAAATGATCAAATACAAAATAGCTCAGATGATAGGAAACATGAACATTAGAATCATCAATCAAATTGGACATGCCACATAACTCAACTACTATGAAATATATCATTATACTCAGTTCATCTTAGTGACATGATAAGTGATATTTTAGCATATAAATTCATACTTATACTAACTAATCACATCCCGTAGGGCCATAACCACAAACCCTTAGGGCCACAATCATATTTCACAAATATATGCTCCAAGTACACTTCATACATGTATAAATGAATTCAAAACTATATAGCCCAAAACACAAGTCAAATTAATAACAATTTTATAATGCCATATCAACTGAAAATAATCAATAATAATATAAGTTTCAAATGATGAAAAGGATAATTTTTTCAAAGTAATTTAAAAGACAAAAACATATTATTTAATATCCCGCACCTCAGAATCATTGTTGATTTTGATAGATATAAAATTCAAAGTACCACGAACAAAATACTCAAATTTTGTAGAAGTAAAATCACCGTTCGATTTTTTACCCCAAAATCTCATTAGTTTTTTCTTCTATTTTTTTCTTCCTCTCTTTGTTTCGTTCTCGCTCATCCTTCTTGCTTGCTCATTGTCCAAATATAATATTTATAATCAAAATGTTAGTTGGCCTCGAAGGTGTTCGTTCATGTCACCTTGCTTAGCTTATGCTCACATGGTGATGGACACTTGTCCATTTTTGTGTTGTCTTCTTTTTTATTTTTTTGTTCAATTCCTTAAAAAAGACACTTGGTACCATCTTTGCAACATGTGACATAATTATTATATATTATTTAATTAGGATATTTTAAAAATTTTAAGACATTTAATTCGTTTCACGCAAAAAAATATATTTTTGAGGTCCATTTACTTAATTGGAATTTTTAAAAATAAACTTTAATCTATGTTTTCACTCGGATAAAATCATAGTTAGTGTTTAAATTAACGTAATAACGACTAATTTTAATGCAAGTCATTACAACTACCCATTTTCAATTAATAACAAAAAACATATTAATAAAACAATTTCTGTAAAACTAATTACCCATCAAACCCTAATTCTAAAAAAATTTAAATCCATACCTTTCAGTGATCAAAATAGATCCATCGCTCTAAACGATGATGAGTTGCGGCATAACATCGATTTTTTATTGATTTTGTAGTCAATGTCAAAGTTCAAATCGGATCTTTTATAAAAATAAAATTCCCATGACTAATTTCAAAAATTAAATTTTGAACTGGCATATATATTAAATTTTTATTTTTAAATTGTAAGAAAAAATCCAAAAAAAATAAAACCCTACTCAAAATTGATTCCTGAATTGAAAGAAATCCATCTAGAGTGTGTGCATAACTAAGATTTATGTGTGTGTGCAATGAGAATGCATGGGTATGGGGAGGCGAGTGATACAGAAAGGGGAAAGAAAGGGGGGAAACGAAGAGAGAGAGAGATAGAGACAAAGAAAGGGTCCCAAACATTGGTGTGGTGGGAATGTGGGTGTGGGTTGTAGAGAGGTGGCTGACTTCGACGAGGCATGAGAGGACAAATGCGGGAGAGGAAAGATAAATCTGTTGTTAGAGCAACTCCAAAGCTGCTATGTAAACTAGCTAGCAAAAATATATCTTTTATTACATTATCTACTTTATTTAAACACTTTTTCAAACTCACTCCAACCACGCTATCTATTTTAGTTAACTACTTCAACTAACTTTAATTAACTATTAATTATCAAAATCTAAAATACTATATAGTATACCATGTCATTACCATATTGATGACAACACATAACACGTCATCAAAAATTTTAAAATTTTAATTTTTATTAATAAGGGTCATATTTATAATGGTCACGAAATTCAAAATTTTAAAATTTAAAATTTTCAATGGTCATAATAATAACGGCCATATTTGTAACAATCATATTACAATGATCATATTTACAACGATCATATTTGCAATGGTCCTATTTTTGGATATGTATAAATAAGATCTTCCATCTCTTATTGTCATACACCTCAAATCTATTTATTGGCATTGCACTCTTCTTTGTGTTTATGTTATGGATCGTCATCTTGCAAAGAAGATGATTCTTGACGATTCTGAATCCGATGATGAATTGGAGATGGTAACAATCTGTGCTATCGAGATGAACAAACTCGTGGTTCCATTCAAGGTCATTCAGTTCTTTTTCACAATTGAGTTCAAGTGCACGAGAGACTGTATCGTGATTATTTTGTTTATCCGCTTGTCTATCCCCAAAATTTATTTCGAAGAAGGTTTCGAATGAATCGAACCATTTTCCTTCATATTCTATCCATGGTGTAAGATTATGATCCATATTTTATCCAAAAAAAGATGTTGTTGGAATTATTGGTTTGTTTTCCTTCAAAAGATGACAACCGCCATACGAATGCTTGCTTTTGGAGTTGCAATAGATGTTGTTGATGATTATGTGAGGATTGACGAAAGAATTGCAATAGAAAGTTTGAAAAGATCTGTGAGGGAGGCAGTAGCAATTTTTTTCGATGAATACCTTAGGTCACCAAACAACGACGACGTTGCTAGATTATTAGCAATGGGTACCAATCGTGAGTTTCCTGGATGTTGAGTAGCATTGATTGTATGCATTGAAAATGGAAGAATTATCCGACAGCATGCAAAGGTATATATTCTGATCACGTCAATGAACCAACAATTATTTTGGAGGCGGTAGCTTCATATGATCTTTGGATTTTGCATGCCTTTTTTGGGTTACTTGGATCTCATAATAATATCAACGTACTAGAACGCTCTTATGTTTTTGCTCTCCTTTCAGAAGGTCGGGCTCCTCCAGTCAATTTCTTAGTCAATGAAAACGATTATACAATGGGATATTACCTTGTTGATGGTATATATCCCAAATTGGCAACATTTTTCAAAACAATTCCATCTCCAAGAGGCAATAAACAAATACATTTTGCAAAATCTCAAGAGTTAGCAAGAAAGGATGTTGAGCAAGCATTTGGAGTGCTCCAAGCACGATTTGCTATAGTGCGAGGACCAGCACATTTCTGGACACTTGAAGTGCTTAAAGATATTATGAAGGCATGCATAATATTACATAAGATGATTGTCGAGGATGAGTCAAACACTAATGAGTTGGACTTTAGTTATGATACAATGGATGAGAATCCTACAGCCACAGTCATACCTGAGCGGAGTTCAGAATTGCTTCAATTTATCAATACTCAATATTCTATTAGAGACAAAGAAAGTCATTCCAAAGTCCAAGCTGATCTAGTTGAGCATTAGTGGAATATGCATATAAACCGTTAGACATTACTTAAAAAAATGTTATTACAATACTTGTAGCATCATTACTACTACTTAAAGTTGTTTGTCTATTAATAAAAAGAACTACATCTTCTTCTCCAAGTTTTTCATTTGGCGGCGCTGATAATATTCAGCTTATAACGGAGGCATGCAACTCGTGTCCATCAACATTATTCGATCTTCCTCTTTTAGTTGCTCCAGTTGCATTCTCTCTTTTTCTTGTAGTAGACGTTGCTCTTCTTGAAGATAAAATTTTTCAAACATTTCAAATTTCTTCCCATGCATTACCTTTTTATCTTCCTTCATATCTGCTAACAGATTAACGAGTTCAAAACTTGGTGCATCACCTCCAGCTTCTTTGCCCTTTGATTTTTGTAGTTACGCTTTCTCAACTTTCCTTCTAGGTGGCCTGTCCAAGGATCCATAGGACCCACTGTCATCTCCTAAATTTACAGAGTCTACTGTAGAAGGCACGAAGCTGCCAGCAGTTACATTATGTTTTATTTTTTGCTTCTTTGCTTGAGAATCCTCTATCCATTGTGGTTGATACCTTAACTCATTCCAACGAAATTCAAACGGAAAAGAAGATATATAGAGTTCTTTGTACAAGTTCTTGGCATCAGGAATCTAAAAAATTTTACAACAAAACTCATTATCATGTCATTAAAAGTACACTATTTTGTAAGAAATATGCACTCATACCTTGTCTTTTTCTATCAAACTACTTTGATTCAGTCTTTTTATTTGTGCAAAGCACCCACAAAATTTGTTGGTGGCTAGCTAAATTGCCGACCAACGATTCATCAAAGAATTTTGACTACGACTAGGGCATGATTTAGGTTTATATTTGTGGAAGAACTCGCCAATCCTTTGCCAATATGTCTTTGATTTTTTCTCATTTTCTTGCACAACATTCAAACTAATATTAAGCCATGCCAAAATTATCATAATATCTTCCTCTACTGTAAAATTGCCACCTTATTTTTTGGTGGTGGATTCTACTTGAGGAAATATTGGTGAAGATTGACCTATAATCTTATCATCTAAATTTGTTCCATCATGCATGAGATTGGTGAAGTACGCACCATGTTAGAATGGATCCATGAGTAATGCTTATAATTCCCATTTCACAATTCACAATTCATAATTCATAATGCGATGAGTAAGCAAAGAAAATAAAACTAGCAAATCTTCTATGGGCAGTGAGTGAAAATAAAACTAGCATAAATCATAATTCAAAATGTACTACTTTTGATGGGGACTTCACTAATATAAACTAGATTTCTTTGATCTATTCCATAACTGTAAGATTGCAGAATCACTAAACTCATAAATTAAACCATAACAAAATTTAGTTAATCAAAAAGAATCTTCTTTCAAACAAAGGAATGTGGGTAAAGTTCAGGGGAAAAAGCTCTCATCTTAAGATTATAATCACGTACTGCCTTGCCTACATCAAAGCATTCCAAGTGTATGAACCTTCTGTCCAAGTGTGCACAAGTAGTAAGAGTACCAATGATCATAGCATTCCAAGAAACTATGTTTTTTTCCACCATTTGATCAAAAACTTCTAGCACCAACTGCACTGAACCACGCCGTCCATACATATCTATCAATGTGTTCCCCAAGTAAACATAGGTTGTTCACCTACATGGCATCATGCTTCACATTCACAGTTTTCATTGCATCAAAAAGATCCAGAATTTCCTTATACCTAAAACACTGACTACACCCACAAATCAATGAGTTCCAAGACACCAAGTCTGTTTCGGACATTTCATCAAACGGTTTCCTAGTAAAACCCAAATCATCACATGAGGCATACATATAAATCAAAGCATTACAAACATAAATATATTATTCAAACCCAAGTTTCATAGCATGAGCATGAGCATGAACCTTCTGTCCATGAGCAATATGAGTTGTTCGATTTGGTTAAAAACGAAAAGGGCTATGGGTAGGCACACAAGAATATAAAGAGGTTAATGCAAAATCAAGTGTCTCATTTAATCATGCAAACATGGTGATACAAAAACTTTTGATAAATCATCCGACCAAAAATAAAAATAAAAAAAATCAGATGAATAAAAAAAATAGAACCCCACCTTTGATTTGAGCTCCAGAAAATGGGATCAAAAGGGTTTGATGTTGATTGTTAGCCTAAAAGAGAGAAGATTGATCTGGACTATCCGTAAGAGAGAGAACTGATCTGGATCAGCTGCATCTGGACTGATATGCGATGATGGAGGTTTTGTGGAGTGAGAATTTTGGCACAAAAAATGGGTTTGCTGATGAAGTAGCTAGCCAGAGGAGGTCGCTAAAAATAGTGAGTAAATAGCAGGTTATCGAAAATAGCTAGTGGGATATCTAGCTCGTTAGAGCCAATATTTCTCAAGTGACTATCTAAAATAGCTAAAAATCTCATTTTAGATAGCCTCTTAGAGTTGCTCTTAAAGAAGAGAATAGAGAATGAGAAATGAAAGAGATCTAGAGAGTCGAGAGAAGACTGACGGGTCGGATGGTGACATTAATGGGTGAAAAAAAAAATTAGGGATGATTTTTATCACATAAATCAATTCAAATTAATTTAGATAAAATTTGGATCGTTTAATTAAAATTAGATTAAATTTGAATCATCCTTTAAGATTCAAAAATTAAATTATCTTATTATTACAGCATTATCAATTATAACTCAAATTATAGATTATAGAAGGAACTCGTGGCTCCATCTCCATGTACTTCCAATGCCAAGACCGATGGGTGATCCATCACATCATGATTCAAATTCCTCCACAAAGCGGGAAAGAACAAAAGTCTACTACTCAAGTAATCCCGAATCCTCAAACACCCCTCTTCTCCAAGCAAAAGCCCATAAATCGTGTGGTAGTCTAGGCTAGGTTTACTATTGCCAAAAGAATTCTTTGCAGAGAAGTAAAAATGGCGGAGAAGAAGAAACAACCACTGAGCCTCAATGAGCGTCACAATCGGCTCCTCCAAGACCTCTCCGCTTCTCAATCTCGCCCCCAGTCTTCAATTCCTCCTCCTACTGGTTCATTTAAATCCCCCTTTCTACTTTTATTTATTTATTTTAAATCATATAGTATATTAGAAATGACTTCAACATTGAATGATTTTGAAGGGGAAATGATGGAATCGAAGGTCAAGCTCGAAGGTCGACGCCGTCTCTGTAAACATTCATCCAGAGATAGCGGCTACAGAGACGATGTTCCTCAGTTCTCGGGAATCGCTGATTTTGATTCTCCTTCTCCAGGTATTCCTGTATGTGCAACGGTAAAGTTTTCTTGCTTACAACCATGACGTTGAGGTTGTGCTTTCCCATCTCATGTAGCTACTTTGTTCTCATAATGGCTAAATTTCAACTCTCCTTGCTGGGAATGACCCTTTTTTTTTTAGTATCTCTATCTCTCAGTTTCTCTCGATCATTATACAGATGGAACAAAACCATCAAAGATCGAGCTTGAAGGCTGTAACGTTTTTGGAAGAGATGATGATGATGATGATTGTGAGCACAAGCCTACGTTAAATAGACCCAATTTTTCTGAAATTACTGATTTTGATTCTCATCCTCTAGGTATCTCTATGTATAAATATACACAAAGATCTCCGAGCTATATGCTTGTTTACCTTCAATTTGGTAGGTGGTTTCTTTCATAGATTAACTATTGATGGATTACACTAGGAGAAAAGTCGTCACAAGGAAGCACAGAGGCCATAGCTTCATCCAGGCAGAATGGTAAAGGTGAGAGCTAAGCTTCTGGATAAATTCCCAAACTCCAGTGTTACTTCTATCTCTTCTCAATTCGACTCTCTTGTTTTCTCATTCCTTCTTCCACACACAAATATGCAGTATTTATAATCTGTTTGGCATTTGATTTCTACACCTATATATTTGTTACTGGCCTGAAAGGCTCAGGAGGCCAAGGCATTCAATAGCTATATATGCAGTTTCACTGTCTTAATTATGGGTTTTAAGTTAAATCTATGAATGGATACATGAATTGTAGAAGAGAAGAAGCAAATGAAGGTAAAGGTTCAAGGAAGACGACGGCTGTGCAAAGCTCCATGCAAAGGTGATAATGATGATGGAGAGCCCAAGAAGAGAACTGAAAATGATGAGCCAAAATTCTCTGGGCTTTCTGATTTTGAATCATCACCTCCAGTGGAAAATACAATTACGGATATTCTCAATGATTTAAGTTCAAGGCTTGAGACTCTATCAATCAAAAAGAGACAAGTTCCTAAAACTGTTGATTGGAGGGAAGATTCCTCCGTTAAATATATGAACAAAGTGAACAATCAACAGAAAGAGGAGGAACTTCTGGGATTTACAAGTGCTGCTTCTTCATTTTCGCTATCATCCGAACCATCTGATTCCTCGTCGGGTGCAACTGATGAGTCTAGGGTCAGAGCTGATGTTAATAAATTGGTGAATGGGAATGAAGAGGTAAATGATTTTCTAAGTGATTCCGAGGGCAAAATTTTTGTAGGTAGAGTCAACAAAATCAAGAATTTTGGTGGGAAATCAGTATCTACAGGACAATCCATTGGATCCAATGTTGCAGTCCAAGAAGAGGATGATGACGAAGATGAAGACGAAGATTGTGTTGTTTTGAGTCAGAGAAAAGTTGTTAAAGAAGTGAAGAGTGGAAGGGGCAAGTTTGGGCAGTTATCTGATGATTCTGATGAGGTTGATGTATTGGACGATTACGGAGATGTTTCTGTTTCAGGTGATGATGATTCAATTACATTGAAGGGCCCTAAGTCAATGTATAAGTTACCCGGAAAAATTTCAAAAATGCTTTATCCTCATCAGCGTGATGGTTTGAAGTGGCTTTGGTCTTTACATTGTCAGGGAAAGGGAGGAATCTTGGGTGATGATATGGGTTTAGGGAAGACAATGCAGGTTTTAATTTGAAACTCTTGTCATGGTTTGTTTTCTCTATTTCTCATGATGTATGTGAATAATGGATTCTCTCCTATTTCATTTCAGATTTGTGGCTTTTTGAGTGGATTATTTCACTCTTCTTTGATCAAAAGGGCATTAATTGTTGCACCCAAGACACTGTTACCCCATTGGATTAAAGAGTTATCCACCGTTGGGCTGTCTGAGAAGACGAGAGAGTGAGGCTCTTTTTTACATCTACTCTGAATATTGTAGTATGCAGTTAGTCACCTGTTTTTCTGTGCAGGTATTTTGGGACTTGTGCAAAATCTAGGCAGTATGAGCTTCAGTATATACTTCAGGTCTTTTTCCCATCTTCTATGTTTCTTACTGGAAAGCAAAAGGAAAGAAGGAGAAATGGGTATATTATGCATGTTCTGCAAACATTGAGTTACATGTTCCTGTTTGGACATCCTGTGAGATAAAATACTTTTGGGCAAGTGAAATGCTGCCCACGTAATGGTTTGGTGTTTGTATCAACATTGTTTAACCCAGAGTTGCAATTAATCCAAGGAGTTCAGAGCCAAAATATAACTTTGACATCTTACTTAAGCCCATCTTTCTCTTGCTACTTGTTATCCTTTCAGGGGGTGGATTCCCTGTCCACTACTTTGTACTCTATATTTTGTTTCAAGAAATTTTTGTTTTGTATCAAAAGAAAAAAGAGCCAAAACATAACTTTGATTTTCACATGATTACAAAGTTCCACTTCAATTTGACTTTGTCCCTGTTGATATTGGATTTTTGTTCTTTTGAAAGTTTTGAACCATGTCATGCGTTTCACATTTTTTATTGTCTGTCTTCTGTGAATTTAGTTTTGAGGAAAAAGGTATTTGGATTCAAATGGTTTTTTTTTTTCTTAGTTGTGATTTGTATAAAGGTTTGATGTTTGTTTCCTTTGTTTGTCCTTCTTGCAGGACAAAGGTGTTCTTCTCACGACTTATGACATCGTGCGGAATAACAGAAGATCTTTATGTGGAGATTATTACTTCCATGATAATAATAGTGAGGATGAGATTATATGGGATTATATGATACTTGATGAGGTAGTATAATTTTTCCACATCTATTTCAGGTTTTCATATGCATTTGTTTAGTTAATTTTTTTATTTTCGAGGATTGTTTGCATTCCTTCGAAAAAAACTTGAGATCTCACTTTTACCTATAATGGATTGATAAATGTTCATGAGTCATATTTTTGTGGCAAAGATCTTATTTTGAAATATTGCATCGAACACTAATAAACTCCCTCATACACATGTTGGTAACTTCATATTGTGTGACTTTTCTATTCTTGATTAACGCAAAAAAGAAAGGAAAAAAAATCTAAAGGAGGTAAAACACTCTGATTAGTGGGTTTAAGGACAAGGTTGACAGAATTGGATTCTAATTTCACGGTCAAACGTATAGCGGATCTCCAGGATCAAGAGCTTTATTTAGCTGATAAAAGCATGATGTACCATTGCAAACATTACTTGATATTACTTTTTTCATTGGAAAAGTAGTTGTGGTCCTTGTGGATATATTGTGGCTCTCACTAGCACATTCCAAAGGGTTTCAAATCATCTTTTGCCATTGGCACTATGTTGGTCATGCGAATTATTTGTAGGCCTATATTTTTGTTTTTTCCTGTTTAAAGTCTGTTTATCCTGTGTAACTATAGTCCCTGAAGATTACCAAGTTAAACAAGTATAAGAAATAGTTAAGTCCAGTGATTGTTAACATTGTAATAGAAGTCCATCAAATTTTAAAGGACTTTGAATTTTTATGGTCTAAGTTAGGTTAAAACTGAACGCCACATGACTCTTGATAATTATGTTACTCCATTTTTTTGATGCTGGGGTTCAATGGTGTGACAGAAATGTCAAATCAAATTTAACATTATAATATATTTTTTGGATAGGAAAACTTGTCGAGAGTTGAGATGGAAAAACTAGTCAATTTATAATTACAGACAAGAGTCGGCATGGGGGGTCTTCTAGGTGTTAGAGTGGACAAACTTAGATAACTTAACACATATTTTTTGATTGAATGTGTGTGTGTTTTAATGAGTGTGAACTGTGGGCGGATTGCAGGCTAATCATAACTACCTTCTCACTATTAGATGCTCTTTTCATTAAAAGCCGGTGTTCGAAAAAATTTCTGACTTGTAGACATGGGGAAGTTAACTTGTGCAAAGAGTAAATACAACCACCCTTAGAATTCTCATCATCATTCCCAGTAAGAGAAGCAAGTGTGGAATTTTCCACTGCTGCCAAATCTGGTTGTGTGCCCTAGAGGATTTTGTGAGGGATCTTATTCCTCTCGTGTTAAGGACTTTATCTGTCCAATTGTACAACATCAAATAACTGGTTTGAGCATTTTATCCTCTCATTGCAAGGTGCATTGTCATAGAAGCATATTTAACTTTGATAGAAAAGTTAGTTTATTGTCTATTTACATTCAATAAAATTTCCTCTGCTTACAAATTCAGGGGCATCTCATAAAGAATCCAAGTACACAAAGGGCCAAAAGTTTACTTGAGATACCTTGTGCTCATCGTATTATTATAAGTGGGACACCAATTCAAAATAATCTCAAGGTATTCTTCTTTATGTTAAATAACTTTTGATCACTGATCTAATCTTTTAATACGTATCTTCCATTAAAATCTATGGGATTCTGAAACAAATCTCTCTTGTTTTTGCTTCTTATTACTTGAAAATAGGAACTGTGGGCCTTGTTCAACTTCTGTTGTCCTGAGCTTTTAGGTGACAAGAACTGGTAACTACTAGCTTTATGCTCAATCAGGATATTATTGAACTGTTATCTCTCAGGGCATGAAAATGTCATTGTTTTTTCTTTTGTTTTTTCCTTAGGTTTAAGGATAAATACGAGTATTTCATTCTTCGTGGAAACGAAAAAAATGCATCCGATAGGGAAAAGTGTATTGGCTCAACAGTTGCAAAGGTGATTAATAGAATACAAGTTTGTTATTAGCATGCTTGCCTTCCCTTCTATTCGGAAGTAATAATAAATCCATCTTTTTCAAGAATTTTTTTAATATTATTCAGTTCTCATTATCGGTGATAAAGTTCCTTTCATCTGCTTTAGGGACCTCATCATTATAAATTGCTCCCATCCTTCTGGTCGGTAGGCTGAGCTAGAGATTCCCTATGACCTTAATTTACACCAACATTCATCATATCATTACACAGTTGGAAATTACAGTTGGCCATAAGCTGCTTATATAAAGAAGCTGAAACTGGAAGCTTTCAACTGCTCAAAAAAACATTAGCAGAATTTAAAGGAGCATTCGACGATTCAACACCCACCATCCTCGCATTGAACAAGCCCCTGCCAGGAATAGGGTTCATCCCCCTGAACCCAACCAATAATCAGACCCCTCTTTAATGAGTACAGAAAAATTACTGTGCACAGTTGGAACACCCTCGTATTATTTAGCTTTGTTGTACATTTATTTTGTATCACCATTGCTTTATTCCTCTGACACCTACTGCTGAGTCTGTATTTTGATGTATTTACACTTGATTTAAATGTTTCCGGGTTTCGCAGTGGATTCTTGATTGTTTGTGCCATTATTGCTGCTATTGAGAGTATGCTTTTCACAGGTTATAAGAGTGTGAAGTACTATCCTTTATCAATATTGTTATGGTTTCTTTGTTTTTTCTCTGTCAGGACTTAAGAGAACGTATTCAACCCTATTTTCTGCGTCGTTTGAAAAGTGAGGTATTTCATGAAGATGATAGCACCACCACTCTGAAACTGTCCAAGAAGAACGAGATTATTGTGTGGCTAAGATTGACCAGTTGCCAGGTAAAGTGCCTTCAAATCAATCCACAATTCATCAATCTCCCTCTTTATTGTTGCTAAAGCAAATCTTAACCATATCTTTTGCTACTCTATTCAATGTAGCGTCAGTTGTATGAAGCTTTTTTAAATAGTGAGCTGGTTCTCTCAGCATTTGATGGCTCACCTTTGGCTGCGCTGACGGTAATGTTTCTAGTGGAATTTTTACCTTTTATGTTGCTTCATTTCCTGGTCCATGTTTCTTTTGACAATTAAATGAGAATACATACAAAGACTGTATCAAGAATTAGCATTTTTTGTGCTATTTTTTTTTCTTATGGTGGCTGATTTTTTAGTGTGTGTTAAAGTTGATAAGCAGTCTCTTACTGACAAGAGTTTACTTTTTTTTTTCTCTGATACAGCTAGAAAAAGACATAAAAAGGAGCATCTCACTTTCTTTAGTATCTTTTCATTGATAACTTAATCATAGTGTTGGATTTCATACCGTTCTTACAGGGTTCTTGGTAATTAACGATGCACTTTGTGAAGATCTAAATCTAATAAATATAAATGAGTTAAAAGTTCTTGAAAACTACACGGAATATGGAATTCATAATTTGGAACGCTTTATATGGGTTTTCACTTACGGTGAACCCATTAGAAATGCAGGAACTTAAAGTCGGCTCCCAGCCTATTGGGCCTGTAAATCAGCATTATACTAATATTAGTCTAGAGTTCATGACTTTAAGAAGTTAGCTTAATAAAATTTACGGATGATGTTAACTTGATTTTCTCCATCAAATTCATTTGCTCTCGCTTTATCTCCACATGGCTCTCTCTCGACCACCATCTGTGGTCCATTTTTGTTCTCTTCCCAGTCGGAGAAGGTGGATCAAAGAAAGGTAGGGCTTGTTTGGATATGTTCTCAAAAAATAATATTCAAAAAGTAAAAATATGGGGATATAATTTGAATTGACTCTTTGGTAAAAATCTTCTGGGAAAAGAGCACCATCGTATATTACCATGATTTGCTTTCTGAGCAAGTATTATACAACTTGTGGACAAACAAGATTTAGTCACAAAACTTTTAACAATGCATTACTTGATGCTAAAAATTAACCTAGTAAGTTTTCCAAAAAAAGGGAAAACCCAAGGATAAAGTACAAGTGTTGAATGCCCATGGACATATCTCAGCCAGGAAAAATTAAACATGCAGGAAAGATACCATTCTTCCCTTCACTGTGAAGAATGACAAAACAAAGCCAACAACATAGATCCAAATTTCTAGTTTGTATATGGTTGATCTAAGGAGAAAGCCAAACTTAAGAAAATATGCAAAATCAATTAGTGAGGAAACACAACGTACTTTGAAAGAACATTCTATTGGAACTTGTTAGAAGTCGATCATACCTTTTTTTTCACGTGGCTTGTGCTATTTGAAGGGCTGGAGCATCGGACGAGACTAGTGGGTTTGAAAGAACTGATCGGGCTTGCTTGAAAGCGAAGTGAAAGACATAGACGAGTGATAATTTTTTTTCCTTTTAAATGACGCCTTTAAGTGAACAGTAGATTACATTTTGTGTTTAAATTTTTCTGAAATTGTCTCAAAACTGGCAAAAACATATTATTAGTATTCTCTGAAACCCCAACTTTTTGTTCTCAATTTTCCGGATACAAAGCTTTGTAGTCAAGACAACTTCTCTTATGTTTTTCATATCCAAAAATAGGAAAACTTTTTACGGATGCAAAACAAACAGGCCCGTAGCTTCCTCTCCATTTTCTTTTTTGCCCCACAAGCAAGAAAAACATATTACATGAGATGTTTCTGCCTTTCTCTACCTTCTCACGTACGTTTTTCGATTGCCAGTGAAAAAATATGAATAATCAATGCCAATATAAGAGACATAAAAGAAACCATCTCAAAATACAAAGGAAGAGCTATCATAGAAAAGAATTTCTTAGGAGCAGCATTTAGAAACTCGTTTTTAATAGAATCTACTTATCCTTTTTTGATAACCAATTTAAACTCTGGCTTTCTCTTTCTCTTGGACTCCTCGGGTCCACTCTTGGACTCTCCTCACAATCCGTTTCTCTTTCTTTCAGATCTTTCTCTTCATGTCACTGTCATAATTCCTCTCCTCCTCACATGATCTTCAAAATAGAGGAAAAAATAGTTCAAGATTAAGGTCAAAGTTCAATGGGGAGTGCGGATGTGTGGTGCTTTTTGACATTTCTTCAATATCAGGTGGCTGTTTTGTATAGGGCAGTTTGTTTGTAATGCTTTATCATCTTTCTTCTATGAATTGCTTGGGTGATTTTTGACCTATCAACAAAGTTCTTTAGCTTGTTAACATAGATGGTAGGCGATTAATTTGTGCTGGTCTTGTTATGCTTTCCAGCAATCAGTTGTCTTGTGATGCTTTTTGCCAAGATGCTTTTCACCAATTTTCTTTCCTAAGGCACTTGATTCACACAGATGTGGCTAATTAGTTTGTAAAAGTATAATTTTTCTACTTTATTTTCTATTAGGGAGTCAACGTTAGGGTTTTTTTCTTTTTGCACCAACACCCCTCAAAGGAAAAAAAATCGAGTTCTAACATAATATTCTAGGTACTTGTAGTTTTTTTCCCCTTTTTTGTACAAAATTCCTTTTTTGATTTTGTGTGCTTTTTCCTTTTGTAGTAGCTTATCTATCACAATTTTTTTGGTCACTATTTCTTGCATCTATTATTGCAGTAATGCAGTTAGATTATGAAATTCTAGGTTTTAGGAAGAAGGAAAGGTTTGTGAGAGAAGAGAAGAGAAAAGGAAGAAAAATATTATGTGGAGGTAGTGCGTTAGGTCACCCCTAGCTTATAAATAAACAAGAAGTACAAAAAAATACCCTAAAGTAGAAAAATAAAGCATAACATAACACTCCCCCGCAAGTTAGTGCATGGATAACCCTTATGCCTAACTTGCAAACAATTGGATTAAAATATGCTACTCAAGCCCTTAGTGACAACAATGGTTTTTGATTTTACAAAGGGAATAAAATCAAACACTAGTTCAATTTTTTTCGATCGAGAAAAATATTATGTAGAAGGCAGTATACCTTAGCTTATATAAACACAAAGTACAAAAATACCCTTAAGTTGAAGTAAAACATACTACAACAATTACTTTTAGTGGTGGTATTGTCATTGTTTCTTTTTTATTTCGATAAATTATCTGCCTTTTGTACTTGAGGAAGTTCATATGTTGAGATGACCTAGCTCTTCTTTTTTTGCTATACATTTTATCCATTGTTAGTTATGCTCAGTGTTATTTAAGGCGTAAAGCGAACCGAAGCGACTAAGGCTCCTAAAGCCTAGGCGAGAAGCGAAGCGAAACGCTTTACCAAAGTGAAGTGAATAGTTAAAAAAATCAACATTACAGATAAGCAACATAAATATGCTACAATCAGTAGAAATAAACAGTACATAAGCAGCAGAAATCAATAGAAAATGAGAAGAAGAAATAATCAGCAGAAATCAACCAAAATAATCAGCCGAAATAATCAGTACATCAGCAGCAGAAATAAGCTAAAATTAGCAGAAATCAATAGTACATAAGCTGTAGAAATCAACAGAAAAAGTAGAGAAGAAATAATCAGCAGAAAATAAGCAGAAATCAGTAGAAATAATCAGCAGAAGAAGCAGAATTAGAATCAGAATCAGAAGAAGAGAAGAAGTAGAATCAGAAGCAGAAAAAGAGAAACAGAAACAGAGAATCAGAAGAGAAGAAAAAGAAGAAGAAGAGAAGAAGAATCAAAAAAAGAGAATAAGAAGAAGAGAAGAACCAGAAAAAGAGAATAAGAAGAAGAAGAAGAAGAAGAGAAGAAGAACTAGAAGCAAAAAAAGAGAAGAAGAAGAAGAAGAGAGGAGAGAAACAGGAGAAGCAGTTGGTACTATTACTGTCGAAGCAGCAGTAGTGGTTTTTTTTTTCTGTCGAAGAAGAAGACAGCAGTAGATGTAAAGCTGTGGATCTAGAAGAAGAGGAATTAAAAAAAGAAAAGGAGAAATGGAGAAGAAGAGAAACAGAAGAGAGAAGGAGACAAATATGGAGTCGAGGACCAGCGAGGAATGAGGAGCAGCAGCAGACCATTTGAGCAAAATTAGGGTTTGGGTGTTATATATATTGGGATAAGGGGGTAATTGAGTGTATGGGCATCTCATAATTTATTTCCAATTGCCCAAATTCAACGGTCCATAATAAAAATAAAACAAATCCAACAAAACCTCACCTCTCTTGACTAAGGCACTTGCTTTCTCGCCTTTCGCTTAAGCGAGAGGCGCTCGCTTTTAAATGACTTTAGTCATATTCGTTTCGCCTTGGTTGTTCAATGCGAGACAACCTCGCCTCACCTCGCTTCTCGCCTAGGCGAGCTTTTCAAAACACTGGATATGCTTCTATTTTGTGTAGCCCCTATTTCCTACCCTGCAGATGAAGTAAAACATACTAAAACAATTACTTTTAGTGGTGTTATTGTTATTGTTTCTTTTTTATTTCGGTAAATTATCTTCCGTTTGTACTTGGGGAAGTTCTTATGTTGTTATTTTGTTGAGATGGCCTAGTTCTTCTTCTTTTTGCTATGCACTTTATCCATTATTTATGCTGCTATTTTGTGTAGCCTTTATTTCCTTACGCAAGATGATAGTTACATATACTTTGTTTGCAAGCAGATTTTGAAAAAAATATGTGATCATCCACTTCTTTTGACAAAGAGAGCTGCTGAAGATGTACTGGAAGGCTTGGATTCAAGTCTAAACCAAGAAGACCGTGGCATTGCTGCAAAATTGGCAATGCACATAGCAGATGTCAGGGAGAGATTTGACTTTGTAGAAAAGCATGACAATGTCTCCTGCAAAATATATTTTATATTAAATTTACTGGTAGGAATGCCACATAATTTATTTTTTGGAATTCTCAATATACCATCAAATCACTTTGTTGTGAAGCCCATGATGCTCTATCACAGGATGATTTGATTCCGAAGGGGCATAAAGTTCTTATTTTTTCACAAACGCGCAAGATGCTTAATTTGATTGAGGTTAATTTCTAATCTCTTAGTTGTTTCAAACCATGATATACTTTGTAGAAATATCATATTTTGTTGGACCCCACTATTTGCTAACATATCTTGACAGTAATTTATCTAATATTACGAGGATATTTCTAGAGAAAAATCCTTGATGAGGTGATTGTTTAATTGATAAGTACTTTTGATAGGTTCTTTAGTGGACAAGTGCTTTTCATGGCCTAAGGCACAACTTTGAGCTTAACTATGTTTGCAAATACTGTCATATAGTATGTAGGTACTTCAAAATGAACAGGAACCTAGTTTTGGGGCGTTGTTTTAATGCCAGGACAAGGACCTAGGTGAATCTTTATTCATGATGGATCAATAGCTTAGGTTCTTGTTCTTTGCCCCTGCTGCTATCACTTCCCTGTATTGATGTGGAAGTAGGTGCCATTTCTTGTAAAAAGGAACTTGTCACAAAATGTCAAATATGTATTTTCCTTTTGGGGTTTATGCCATTCTAAGGTTCAATACTTCTATTGACAAATGAGTTTTGCAGCTATTATCACAAACAACTGTGTTGATATGTGTTAAAGACGATATTTGGTTAACTATTAGAGGCTAATTGTGTTTTAATTCTTTTTGCACAGGAATCCCTAATTTCCATTGGTTACTACTTCTTGCGTATTGATGGTACCACTAAAGCTGCTGATAGAGTGAAGATTGTTAAAGTTGGTTTTTTTTTTTTTCTGTGGATACAGATCCTAAATTATATGAAGTTTTCATCCTCTGATTTCAATTTGATTTTTATAGGATTTCCAAGAGGGTATTGGGGCTCCTATCTTTCTGTTGACTTCTCAAGTTGGTGGTCTCGGACTTACACTAACAAAAGCAGACCGTGTGATAGTGGTTGATCCAGCGTGGAACCCAAGGTGCTTGCCTAAAAACTATTGCTTTCACAGAGATTTTGTGGCCCGGTGAACACAAATTTATTAATATTA
This sequence comes from Ilex asprella, assembly GCA_023539305.1. Taxonomy (NCBI): domain Eukaryota; kingdom Viridiplantae; phylum Streptophyta; class Magnoliopsida; order Aquifoliales; family Aquifoliaceae; genus Ilex; species Ilex asprella. The sequence goes on along the minus strand of CM042190.1, from coordinate 2,953,300 downwards.
AGAAAATGTAGGCTAAATTGTTGAAACATTTGTGTTTTGTTCTTTGAGAAATAACGCTTTTAAGGGAACAAATCTAAATCATATGTGATATAATTTAATTGACAACACCCTCTAACATATTCATGGGACTTTTCTTTATCGTATGTGATATTTTTCTTTTCTATGCTTTGTGACATTTCTGGTAAGTAGGGTAAACTTTCTGCTTTTCTTTTTAACCGAAATTTAGCTGAGAATACAAGTACAAATGAGCTTCAGAAGTGACTTACTAATACAATATCTTGTATAATGAGATCCAACAATGCCTTGCCTAATTAATGACTTCTTATTCCACTAGTTAGTGCACACGTGCGTTGCACGTGGATTATTATAAATATAATGTATCATATATTACAACATTGCACCATTTTCGCACAAAAAATAAAAAGTGTCTCCATAAGTTCGGAATGGTCATAAACAATCTTCCGGCTTTCCTCAAACTCAAAATGGTCATACTCAAGCAAAAGATAGGTATAAAAAAATATTGAAGGAAAAATTTATTGAGAACTCCTATAATTTACCCTAACTTCAATGTGCAAGAGTGAAACATTAGCAACCAGTTTGTATGTTTTGGTCACTATTGTTATTCTATCTTGAATTGTAAGGTGTAAGAGTGAAATATGTTTGTAAATTAATTTTTGCATAAAATCCGGGATCAATATAGGAAAGTTTCACGAATTTCAACATGTAAGTAGATACACAACTGCTTAAGTCTACAAATATTAATCCAAATAATTAATAATTAACTAAATAAATTCATGTAAAAAAACAAATAAAATTTTGAAAAAGGTGATATTGCATAAACAACAAAAGCAAAAATTAAAGTTGATGCGCCAACGTAGGTAACAGATAAGTAAAAAAGCAGCATAACTTGCCATACATATCCAAGAAAAAGACAAAACAAAGCAAAAGGCGAGGAGGAGTGAAATTTTGACGCTGAGAGAAGAATTTAGAGAGATAAAGGATAACATCTTATTGAAGTAGTCAATCCGTAGTGTTTACCACAAGTGAGGGGAAAAAACTTCTTTAAATTTTTTTGAATGGTATCCCATTATGGGAAATTTTCACAACTCACGACGGCCAACTTCCATAAATAATGCATTTAAAGAGATTAATAACATATAAGATGAGAGAAATATCTAAGAACATGTTTCCTCTCTCAACCCAATAAACCAGTTTTTAATCTAAGAAATATGAATAGGTCAATTAAGATTTTTCATAAAAAAAAAACTTAGTATATGTTTGATTATATTTCTCCTCTCAGCTTTCCATAATATATGAATATTCATCATATATAGTTTGCAACCATAATCTGAAAATTACTTAAGGTCTTTAAAAGCTACAAATGAAGAATAATTAGAGGTGATCTTAAGCAAACTTATCAGATAAAATTAAAATGTCCTTTAATAAATGAAGGTTATTCAGAGAGTTTATATAGGTGGATGAAACTGCTTTTAATTGAAACAAAGCGGATAATAGCCTTGTAATCATCCAAGTTATGAATGAAACCGAAGTAAAAACTCACATTAAACCCAACCATGGTACAAAGGGGGACAATATGTGAATCTGGAAATTGTGAATCAAGAGAGAAAGAGCAACCCTCCAACAGCTACCGTACTTGCTCTCTCCAAGTAAATGATACAAGTATCAAGTATTATTGGAGCACGTTGCTTAGTTCTCTCCAGGTAAATGATACAAGTATCAAGTATCATCGGAGTAAAGTTATTGAGCACCGCAACCCACGTTCTCTGTAGAGAAATGTCACAGTGTTATTCTTGGTGATTGTTTCCATTTAATGGTTAGGAGGAGGAAACACTGGGATCATGGAGCAGAATTGGGTGCTATCAGTGGCTCAAGCTGAGCCCATGAGGACATTCTGGCTACATCTAGAAGAACCCTCCTAAAAAGAATATAGATTTCAATGAAGTATGTATACAAAGACAGCCTATAATACTATCAACGTCAATCAGCCAATAGTTGAATACCAAAAAAACAATTTATTGTTTATTGCTAAATATAGTTTGATGTCAACCAATCATTACCTCTTGCAATGGGGGATCTGAAAAATATGAATATTAGTGTTTCAACCTAAATAAAACTTATAAATAAATTCAAACTATCCTTGCCTGACAGATTTCAAATTTCCCCCAGACGCAGCATATAAGTGCAATGTGCCACAGATGACACATGTACATGATACTCAAGAAAGAACTGTACAGAGTCTAAATACCCATGCATTGCAAGTAAAGTTAGTATAGATAAGCGGAACAAAAATAGTTAATTGTTTTTTAATCTAGCACACATAATTTAAACGATTCTTTCCCACATGAAAAACTTTTTTATTGGCGTATTGAGGTTATTAGAGCTGCCTGCTTCTTTGAGAAGCAATCCATCAAAAGTCACCGAAGCCATAATCCTACTGGCAAAAACCTTAAAGAAAAACAAATTGTAGTGCACCATGAAATTATGTATCATGTCAACTATATTAATTTACCCGGTTCTCTTCTCACACTTACATTGCAAAAGAATCTAGTGACAATCCAAACCCAAATTTTTTGCAAGTATTTATGTTTAATTTACAACTCATCAATATGTATAGATAATTATAAATCTAAAACTATTTAACTTCAATATATAATAGAAGGATTTGATTTAAAATCAATATGACGTGAAAGTTTTACTTAAAGATACCTCACTCAATCAATTCTTAGCCTTGCTTGATACTTAAACTTCACAGAGATGAATCTTCAAGAAGATATTGCAAGGTCTTTTTATCTCCTCATTGGGAATCTTATTAGCAAGAGTAGCACTACCATACCAAAGCCACTTGTGTCAAAAATTGAAATGTTACGTACATCACACAACGATTCCAAGAATTTGAACACACAAATACAATTGCATAAATTCAAAAATACAAATGACCCAAACAAAGGAAAGGCTAAAAATTAAGAAATCACAAAACTTTGACATTTTTTTGCTAACAAATATGAATTGAGATTAAGAAAAAATAGTATAGAAAACATAATTGAGAAGGAATCACATAAAATTTGAATGTATGTGAAAGAATCCTAACATTTCAAAAGTAAAACATCAATGAACTTAACCCGAGAGAGATCAGACAATGAAGTAAACCGGAGATTCAATCACCACATTGTGAGCCAAAATCCACTAAAAGCATGTTAATTCTGCAACGAAGAGAGGAAGGGGCAAAAGCTTTTGAATTGGTGAAACAAAAGAATTTCTAAGAGTGACTGCTATAAATAAACCAACGTGATTAGTAACATGCGAAACCAGCGAGAATAGGGAAGGGCAGATTTGGTTCATCTTCCAATTTGTAGTATATTCATTGAATATCTCTGCAGTAACTAATATCCTCACTATATGTACCGCCTAAACCTACGAGGAATAAACTTAACAAGGGCAAAATTGGAATTGCATTTGTCGTTGTGTATTGAGATTGCCTGATGATATATAGCATTGAAGATGTGGAGCGTTGAGAGCAGCCCAAAAGTCTACATAAATATTACAAAAGAGATAATGTTGTCTTTACATTTTTTGTTAAGGTTAATTTAGTCAATCAAAAGTTTTTCACATTTGTTGACATTTTATAGTAGTATAGATTTAATCTCATACAATGATGATTTTCTTCCCTTTGCATCCCTTTGGAGTTGTTCCAATAAATGCTATTTAATAAATTTGATTGTTGTTGGCATGTGGGTTAGCTATTTGACTATTTTTGTCATAATCAAAGTTCGCCTTCTCTGATTTATTTGGTGAATTATGCTCACACTGTTGCTAATGACGCCTTTTACTTTGCAGTACCGATAACCAAAGTGTTGACCGGGCATATCGTATTGGTCAAAATAAGGATGTGCTTGTTTACAGATTGATGACCTGTGGTACAGTAGAAGAAAAGATTTACAGAAAACAGGTTGACCATTTTTCCTATCTTTATGCCTCCATTCTAGTGGTGGAATTTATATTTTCTTGATGTGGTGATTCATCAAGTCCTTGTTACGTCTAAGGCTATATAAGTTGCCCCAAAATGAAAAAAATATATTTTTCAGGAAAATTATTATGTTTTGACAAGATGTTTCATCAAAGGATTAAAATTTTTAGTCTCACTTTGCCCCCTCAAAAATAAAATGTTACACATTGCTCCCATTATTTTAGTGAAGGATTGCGATGTCCTCAATTACTAGACGACTTTTGATTTTTTGTATGCATAGACATCATAATGTTACTTTGCCTCCTAAATTTTTTAACTAGTTACACTTTTCCTTTTGAAAGATTTATTGTCTTCGCAAAAGGAAAGCTTAATGTATTATGGAAATTGGGGCACCTCAACTTTTTTGACAAATCAAATTGGTAATATGCAACTTTTTACCTCTAAGTGGGTAAAGTGCTATTGTTAAAATTTTAAGGAGACAAAATGTCATTAGCCCTAAGTTAAATGGATTTATATTCACTTATTCCTATAATTGGTGACTTTCAAGGGACAAATGATATGAGCATGTTATTATCGTTCTAGTATATGGTGTTTGCCTCACTCACTCGAAGGCTTTTGGCAAATATATGATCACATTTACATGCCAAAAAAAATTATATGGCCATTTTTTGGTCATCGTTATCAGAGGACCTAAGTTTGCTTAGTATACTTATGGAAGACTAGGTTGTGTGCAATCTGAATAGAATTGGTATTGTCACAATACATAGGGGTATGATCAAATAAAGTGATGCTAATATTAGCAAGTAACCATTGTAATCAAACTATCTCAGCTATAGTAGATGCCATAGTACGATACTTTGCTTCAACAGAAGTTCAAGCAATTTATTATTTGGTTATTGTTTTTCTAACAATTAAGAGAATCACCAAGAAACAGACAGAGGGACTTGCGATCCATGGCGTCACTAGCCTAAGTAGCATTGGAGTAGGCCCCGAGTTCCACAAAATAGGAGTAAGGAAATAATAGACTTTGACGTAGAGTACGCCAAAGATATCGAAGAATGCATAGAATGACAACCTAGTGAACAGAGTTGTAGGTAAGACAACAAATTGACTAACAACTTAAATAACATAAGAGATATATGTGCATGTAAGAGTAAGATATATTAGACTTTTAACAATAATGTGATATAGTTTAGGATCAGGCAAGAGAGTACCATCAACGGAAGAATATGAACATTGAGCTCCCAAGGTGTCTTTAACTGTGCTATTATTTGATAAGCGAGCTCGTGAGTAGCATTCGATCCATACTTGGACTGAGAGAGGAGATAACCTTTGGGAGAGGTAGTAACCTGAATCCCTAAAAAATATTAAAGTTGACCCAAATCCTTTATCTCAAAATGATATTGTAGTTGATTTTTCAATAGCCGTATGCTAATACCATCATCACTTGTAATAATCATATCATCAACATAAAATAAGAGAATAATAGAACCTGAGTAAATTGATCGCAAAAAGAGAGTAGAATTATGAATATTGGCATGAATACCCCAAATCACAGATAATTGAAGAAAACTTGACAAACCATGCACTCGAAGCTTGTTGAAGACCATATAATGCCTTGTGGAGTTTGCAACTAAGACTATGACGTAATCCAGGAGGACTTCTTCAGTCAAATCTCCATTGAGAAAAACATTTTTTACATCCATATGTGCCAAATGGCAGCCAATGCAATCACAGTGCGTACAATGATCATCTTACCAACAAGAACAAATGTCTCTTCATAATTTATGCCATATTTTTGATCAAATCCCTTAACTACTAATCGGGCCTTGTATTGTCCCACAGAATCATCAGATTTTGCCTTAATTTAATAAACCCACTTATAACCAACCTTTTGTTGGCCAAAGGGTGATGATAACAACTTCCAAGTGCCAATCTTATGTTAAGCAAGAAACTCCTTATCAATAGTATGTTTTCAAAAAGGATCAAGAACAACCTTTTTATAAGAAGTAGGTTTAGAAAGAGTGTATAGAAGCTAAGAAGGAACAATATCAAGAGTTAGAGAAACCAAATTGATCTAGACATAATCTACATTATTAGAGCCTAGTTGAGTGATAGAAGAGCACTAAGAAGCAAGACAAAACACGAGCATCCAAACACTCATATGGAGAAATAATTAGGTGGCTTATTATATGTCACGCCCCGATTCGAGGGATATGACCGGCCCTGAAACATAGAGCTTATCCCATGGAGCATGTAAGCCTATCATCAATATTGCCATTAGAAGAAAATACAAACACAAAATGTTCTTGTATTATTAAGTAACATGTCTACATAACTCAAACAAAAGAGGATATTACCGTTCATACATACCGAGCGTCTACTAATAAAGTACATGTATACATATGTACTTATTTACATACAATGTTGCACAAAAACATCTTATGGAGGTCACGACACAATCAGGTGTACAAAAAGTCTCCCGAGTCTGCTAGCGACACTCCAATCTATCACCTGGAAAAAAAAAGTAATCTAACAGAATGAGCTTAAAACCCAGTGAATGGTAAGACACACATAGAAATATTCATTTTGAAAACAGGAAATATAAAATAACTGAAAACATGAAAATATGAATGGCATACGATAGATAATCATAAACAAAACCAGTAATTAAAAACGTTGTGACAATAACAAATTATATCATCATCTCATAATGATAAGGACTTGTACGATATCTGGGAACCATACCAAATGCCAGAAGAACTCTAGGTTGGATCCAACACCGTACTTAGGGTCACCACAGTCTCCCCCGAGTTTGTTCCTTAAGACGATCCGGTGAAGGTCACTATGACGCACCAGGAACTGTTCCTTCAACCGTTGAACACTAGGGTCACCACAGCCTCCCCCGGATCTGTTCCTTAGTGACCAGGGTCACCCGCACACAGAGGAATAATTTCCCTGGACTTTTGGTCTTGGTCCCATTCACCATTCACAAAAGAATTCATCGTATGTCACAAGTATTTAGACACTTAGTAAAAAATTTTGTAAAGATAGTAATGAACAAGCATATTATTTTTTTTTTCAAATGTTTAGGGGTACGGGAAATTTTTGAAAATACGTAGCATGCCAAGGCACTCACCTCAAGTCCAAATGGTATGTTGCTAGTTACCCGGAGTAGAGTGAAATGTTATAGATGCCTTTCCTTTTTCTTTCACAATTTTCTTTCTCCTTTGATGAGATGCTCTTCATTCATTCTTCTCTCTTTTACTCTCTATTCTTTTTTGAAAGTGAAAGACTACTTGTGCACTTGTATACTTAATCCAATCCCCAAATGTCCTATTTATTGGCATCCTAGGATTATTCTAGAGAATATTGACATGTGATATTTTTAAGGAAGATTTTCTAGAATATTCTACCCTCTCCACTCTCCCCTTTCCTAGATCCTTCTAGGTTTCAAGCTTATTTTGTACATGACAATTTTACAAGTATCTAGACTCATCTATGATATTCTAAAGTTTCTCCCATCTTCTAAGTCCTTCGGAATTTCTGGAACATTCTAAATCCCTCTAGAACCTTCTAGTATTTTCTAGAACGTTCTAAAATATTCTAGACTTCTCAAGATTATTCTAGAACTTTTAGGATTCTTGATTGTTCTAGAACTTTCCATATTCTTCTAGATCCTTCAAAATTCTCTTTTAAGAATTATTATTTATTTATACTAACATTTTATATTGAAGAGACTTTTCGACATAATAGTTCAGGTTTAAGAATATTCACAATATAAAACTCTGTGTTATAACTACTAGACACTCAAGGATGGGTCAGCATATTACATCCTTCTCCCTTTAAAATAATTTTGTCCTCGAAATTACGATTCTTACCTCAAGTGAACAGATATGGGTACTTGTCGCGCATTTCCTCTTCTCGTTCCCAGGTAGCCTCCTCTATTGCATGATTGAGCCACAAGACCTTGACCAACTTGATTGTCTTGTTGCGTAACACTTTCTCCTTATCTACAATTTCCACCGGTTGCTTTTCATAGGTTATGTCCTCCCGGACATGAAGTGGCCCATAATTAACCACGTGTGACGAGCTGCACACATATTTCCTTAGCATCGATACATAAAAAACGTTATGGACACCCACAAGTTTAGGTGGTAAAGCTACTCGGTAGGCCACCTCCCCAACTCTTTCCAAGATCTCGAAGGGTCCAATGTAACAAGGACTCAACATCCCTTTCTTGCCAAATCGAATAACTCCTTTCCATGGCGACACTTTCAAGAATACCATATCTCCAATCTAAAACTCCAAATCTCTTCTTCGATTGTCAGCGTAGCTCTTTTGACGGCTCTGTGCAGCTAGAAGCCTCTCCCGTATGATAGCGATCTTCTGAGGTGCATCTTGAACCAAATCAGGTCCTAAAAGTTGCCTCTCTCCAACCTCGTACCAACAATGGAGACCTGCATTTTCTTCCATATAATGCTTCATATGGCGTAACTCTAAGACTGGAATGGTAGCTGCTGTTGTACTCGAACTCTACTAACGGTAATTGGTCATCCCAGTTTCCTTTCCATTCTAGCGCGCAAGCCCTCAGCATATCCTCCAATGTCTGGATGGTCCTCTCAGATTGTCCATCAGTTTGTGGGTGGTAAGCCGTACTAAAATTTAGGCGTGTGCCTATAACGGCTTGGAGTGCAGCTCAAAATTTAGAGACGAAGTGAGGATAGCGATCTGAGATAATTGACACTGGTGCACCATGTAGTCTGACTATCTCTTTCACATACAGCTGCGCAAATCGATCAAGTGAATAAGTCATCTTGATGGCAATAAAATGTGTTGACTTAGTAAGCTGATCTACTACCACCTAGACCACATCATGACCACCATGTGAGCGAGGCAGTCCTAATACAAAATACATGGTGATGTGCTCCCATTTCCATTCTGGCAGGGGTAAAGGTTGAAGCTTTCCCGCAGGGCTTTGATGTTCCACCTTTATTTGCTGACAGGTGAGGCGTTGTGCTACATACTCTGCAATGTCCTTCTTCATGCCGCTCCACCAAAAATGATCCTGTACGTCTCTGTACATCTTCGTACTGCCTGGTTGGAAGCAATATCCAAAGCTATGTGCCTTGGCTAAGATTTCCTTCTTCAATTCTTCACAAGCAGGTATATAGAGTCGCCCTTTGTACTTGAGTGCTCCATCCCCATCTATAGAGAAATTCGAACTCTTTCTTTTTTGTAGTTCTTCTCGAATCCTCACGTAATGTGGATCACCTTGTTGCCCTTCTTTGACTCTGTCTAGTAGAGTTGGTTTGAGAATTAACTGACTACAAAGTACACCTTTCCCATGATGTACTTTCCCAATCCCCAAACGTCGAATATCGTCCTGTAAGTGTGGTTGAAAGGTTAATGTTGCCAAACCGCCTTCAAAAGATTTCCAGCATAATGCGCTTGCCACTACATTTCCCTTCCTTAAATATGTTTTTGGATTGCATAGACTTGAAAGCTTTTTTAGGTGACATCATTTGACTGATGAGAGGAAGATATTCTTTACCAAATCTAAATTAAAGGGTATAGTAAGGCTTGGGTGGGTAAAGTATCAACAAACTCACTTTCATAGATCATGAGAAGATATGAAAATTGCTATAACTTGTTACTTTGTGCCAACTAATTATAAGCGACGAGCTCATCTACAGTTCACACTGTTGAATGAAGGAAATATGTCTGTTCATGATTGCATAAGAAAGTTTTATAGCTTAGCCACCCGATCCGAGTTCTTGTGGATTGAGGATGTAGTGACTTTCATGTATAAGTAATAGCTCAATTCAGAGATTTCTTCAAGGTTAGTTGCAAGTTGTCTTTACACTATGACAGATGCAATTCAAATTGTCTATCAAATGGAAGACGATCTAAAAAAGAGGGTTTGTCCGAGGTCTTCTACATGTCTACCACTCAAAGTGAAAGGACTTTTATAGATGCAAATTTAGGTAAGTCAATTGGTAAACCACAAAAGAGTGCTTTTGTCTCTAATAAATCAATTTGTCAAGGTGTTACTTCTAATTTTCAAGGTGGTCCTAACCCTAATTTTAAAACGAGATGCTTTAATTATCAAGGGTTTAGTCATCTGTCTTTTCAATGCCCTACAAAGGTTGTTGCGACAATTGAAAAGGAAATTCCCAAGGAGACTAATGAATCTAATGAGTCAGATTCCAAGATTCAAGGTGTGGAGTCTCTTGATGTTAATGAGGTTGATTTTGATGATTTGATTAGTGATCATATATTGAGTGCTATTTGTCCTCCGTCTATTGGTAGTAGGGTTACCACTGACAAGCCTATGCGTCAACAAAAAAAGATTTCATATTGAATTCACTAAATTATTTTGTCAAATGGTTTTTTTGGCCCTCCTTACTCGCCAGAGTCTAGTTTCTTTCAAAATGGGAGAATTGATGGCATAGTTATTAAATGGTTGGACCAATGTGACCAAATTTGGAAGCCTAAGCCGAAGGTTAAAAGTTTTTGGTTCAAAGGAAAATACATTTGATGGATTTATTTGGATTTACTAGAATGCTTGGTCTAGCAATAAGGATGTATTTTATATTATTTTAATTAGAGTTAAATATCTATTTGAGAATTCTCTGCAGAGATTTGTGTTTCTTGACCTAATCCTTGTAAGTATTCAGTGTCCCTTTTCTTTCCCTTCTCTCTCCCTCACTACCCCTATACAAGACTACTCTTAACATTTTGGTTGTTATGAGATGAATTAATTACCCTTAATTGCTAATTTGGTGCAAAATGTTGACCTATGCCCTTATAGAATATTATAGAGGTGAAGGGCATTGCTCTCTAGAGAGGCCTTCAATTTATTGCTCCTATTCCTGGCTTGACCATCCCTTTTTAGAATGGAGTTACTATAATGGTATTTTTTGGCTGCTTAAAATTTGTGTCATAGATATTCAAAGGGGGATTGTTCAAAACTGCAACTGAGCACAAAGAGCAAATTCGGTATTTCAGTCAACAGGTACATTTCTGGGAGTGTTTTATTGCCCTTCTGTTTACTGCATGTCTCTTAATCATTTTGTTGTATACTTTGTGTGCTTAATCAAATTTTCAGGATCTTCGTGAACTTTTTAGTCTACCCAAACAGGGCTTTGATGTTTCCCCCACTCAGCAGCAACTGCATGAAGAGCATGATCGACTTCACACAATGTACCGTATTTGTTTTGTATAGGTTCCTTTCAGATATTAGTTAGATACATTCACTTAGATGTTTTAATGTTCAAAGCTAATTTTCTATGCTTCTTTAGTTTTAACTTTTTTAAATACTAGGAAATACTGCTTAAGTGAAACAGTACCTCACTACTTGTCAAGTAAATGGTAAAATGCATATTTTTTTCACAGTTCTGTGCTGAAAAGCGAACATTTAGTAAGAAAAGAAAAATTGCTTAGTCAATTCTTTGGTGGTCTGTGACTCTACAAATGAAACCATTATGTCCGTTATATGAGTGGCTTGTCATGTGTGTTTCTTCCTGCTTCTGATTGCTTCCTTTTCTACTGAAGGGTTGAGTCCCTGAAAGGCCACATAGACTTCCTAGAGACTCTGGGCATAGCAGGTGTTAGTCACCATAGTTTACTTTTCTCCAAGACGGCCCCTGTACCTGTCGCTCTGGAAGATGAGGAAGTAATAAGGTATGACCTTTTTGTTTTGCCTCTTAAGTTGGGTGAACGTAGTGGCACACAATGTGTTTGTGGTTTCCCTTACATGCTTAAAGCAGAGGTAATTTGATCTCAGAACCCTGAATTTTGATGATGATGCTCACTTTGGCCACTAAATATTTTGAGGTTATGCATGTTTTTGGACCACAGTTTGCTGAGCTATTTGAGCAGAGATGCCTTTTTTTTTTCTTTGTATTGTAATCAAACTAGTTCCATATGGTTACTTGAAGTTTTATGTTTTTAGCTCCATATTTGAGCGTGCAGGGTAAAGGGGACTACAATTGTGGGGAACTCATCTGGTTCAAGCTCGTCACTTCAATATAATGTTGAGAGGTATGGCTGGCAGGAATCATTTACTTCACTTGATTAATGATGAAGAATAAAATTGCATTGGAAACTGTATATTATTCTGGCCATAATAAGATGATTATTCATTGCTTTGAGCCATATTGTTATTGTTCATATGATGAGAAATAAACTTCATTTCTACAGTACTGCATACGCATTCAAGCCAAAGGATGTGAAATTGCCCACAAAGAATGCTTCCCCTAATTGTGCAAGTGAACCAACAGAAACTGAAATCAGGGAGAGAATCAAGAGACTGTCTCTGATTGTTGCAAACAAGGTATTAATCCCTTTTTAACAAAATCAAGCACTCATTACCTACCTTAATGGGGCTCAGGGAACTGGTTTGAAGCCGCACACCAAATTTTCAACATTTGAAGTTTTATCCACACTGATAGAAGGCTATTAGTAAATGTCATTTTGCTTGATTGCTTGCCATTAAAACTAATATTTGAGGCAACACCATAAGGCTTGCAGATTACAAAAAATTCTAGGAAATTTCATTTTACTTGACAGGCCAAAAGCAGGCTCTCTGTAATTTTTGAAACTAAGCTCTATCTAATGCTGCTGGCTAATATAACACAATTGGGATTTAAACTGTCCTCGTGTTTGATCTGTGAGCTGAATACAGACCAAGTTTGAACATATTGCAGTGTGTAAGACCTAAATTTTGACTGCACTACTATGAGACTGAAGTCTGAACCACATCCCCTTGGTGGTGATGATTTTTCAAGATGGATGTTCGATGAATTCCATCTGAAAACTTGTAGGCTAGTCTATAATGCATTATTCCTGTGTAAATCATGAGGGACAATATAAGTTTAGAATGAATTCAACTTTTTTACCCAGATTCAGTTGAATTGGGATTTTTTAACATTAATGGCTTGATAGTTATTTTTTGAACACTTATTGTTGGTTATCATTCCAAATCCTTTGTTGTTTTTCGTGTTAAAATTGTTTCAGATTACAGTTTCAAAGTTACCGGATAAGGGAGAAAGAATACAAAATCAAATTGCTGAATTGAATTTACAGTTAGACAAGATACGGACGGCAAAAAGAACTGAAAAAGAGATCGTTCATTTGGATGATATATCTGGAGACCTTCAAAGGGTGTTGAATGTGTAGATGTAGGAAAAGTAGTATAATCTGATGATAAATAGTTGTCTTTTCTCAGTTACAAGTGAAAATAGGAATCTTGTAAACTATGAAGCAGGTGTGTGCTTCAATAAGTACCACAAGAATGTTTTTCTACATTGGCATCATCAGGTGTTCTCTGTTTGGACACTAGAAAAATAGTAATTGTGATTTAATTGATTAATATTTCATTTAAGTAGTTTTAGGGGTGACAGGGGTAACTTCTTTACATGCCTCTTTAGCCTTACTCACTGATGCAAGACAAAGTGGCTTTGTAGTTCAAGCTTTACCGTCTTCTGTCATCTTTATGAAGCTACAATTTTTATAACAATATGTTCGTTTTGGATGGAGTTGGTGTTGGAAAAATGTGTTTCCAAATAGTAAAATCACCTATTGATATTTTTGATATTATGTAACTTAAAGTAAAACAAAACAGTAACAGTGATATTTAAAATAATTACACAGGCGAAATAGTTAAACAAAAGAGTTACACAGTTTTTTGGCAGTATGATAAAACAGTTATAGCAAAGAGTAATCGTGACAGGCTTTCACGAAAGAGTTACAGCATACAGTTAGGGGTGTCAAATGTGTCGTGTCGTGTCATTTCGTGTCGGGTTTGTGTCAAAAAGTCTTAAACACAAATCTGGCATGTTTAATAAATGTGTCGAAATGTGTAAACACTAACCTGACCTGGCCATTAAACGTGTTACCCGAACCTGACATGTTTAACACGTTTAATAAACATGTCAGGTTTGAGTTAACACATAACACGACATGTTAACATGCTTAATCTGTTTAACCCGATCTGTTTAACCCACATATCAAATTCTATTTGTTTAACAACTTTAAAAAAATCAAAAGATTTTATTGAATAAAATTTAAAAAATTACAAGCAAAAGGAAACCAATTCTTAACATCCATTTCTACTTAAATGGATTTAATCCATAAAAAACATGAAGAAAAAAACTTGTTTTTGTTATTTTTATATATTTGGATAAATGAGTAAAACAGGTATGAAATGGGTAGGTCGGGTTCGGGTCGAACTATATTAACCTGTTTAAAATATACGGGTTAATCAGGTCAAAATCGTGGTCGTGGCGAGGCGGGCGGGCGGGCGGGCGGGCGGCGCGCGCGCGCGTGTGGTCAAACCAATAGTATGTAGGCGCTCCCTCCGCTCACAAAACTGTGGTACCCCTTGGGGCCCAACCCATGGAGCAAACTTAGACTATATATGCCCATGTTGAGCTTCTTCCTTAACCAATGTGGGATTGGTGTCACATCCCACATTTTACTTCCTTTATTTTCACCTTTTCAAGAGGGTTACTTAGGAGCCTATTTTCTCATTCATTTCTTACTCGATTTGAGCAAGTGAATATACTACATTATACTTCTCACGGAGTAGAATATGAACCCACGAAAATTTATTCAAAATAACAATTGGGTCATACTTTAATTTTAGCTCAAAGTCGACCAAAAAACTGTTTTGGTCCAACAATCCTCCACATGAATGGTAAATTGGCTGTTTAGTATGCAAATGATAATGCTGACACACTATAGAGAGTACATCTTTAGAAAGATCGTGCATCGAGATAGGTAGCTTTTGGCCTTGAACCTTCCCTAGTGAAAGCCCATCGGACTTACCGGCTAAATAGTGAACGCGATGTCTTGAACTATTCAGCTGTTTGATAAATCAGATCGAATAGACTTCACACAATCTCTTTCCTAACACAATTGGTTCTCATGATTGTGTTCATTTTGGCCCTGAACAACTCCTGGTTTTCATGAGTGCTTTAGAGAATTCAGCCTTTACAAATTCTCACAGAAGCGGCCCCTTCACACTCATATAGGTGACTCCTATTAGGAATATCCTGCAATATCCCACTTGAATTTTCCAAGGTATAAGAATCATTAAAAGCATAGCTTACCCTAATAAACTTTGCAGGCAACACTAGTTTATCATAGGAATAAGTAGGAGAGATTATCCCGTTAGTGCTTCTTTTGATTCACGCATAATTCGGTTGTCCCTTTGAACCTAGATCTTAAGATCTCCAGTCAACTAGGTTGGGTTGCCATTAAGGTGACTCTTGTGTCATAGGCTTTAATCCCATTCCCCTCGATATGCAATTTACTTGCTCTCTCGTTAAACCTTTAGTAAGCGGATCCGTTAGATTATCCTTTGACTTTATATAATCAATAGAAATAATCCCATTTGAGAGCAATTGCCTAACGGTATTATGTCTACGACGTATATGTCTAGACTTACCATTATACATGTCACTCTGTGCCCTACCAATTACAGATTGGCTATCACAGTGTATACAAATTGCTGGCACAGGTTTAGGCCATATTGGAATATCCTCTAGAAACTGGTGAAGCCACTCAGCTTCTTCTCCTGCTTTATCTAAAGCAATAAATTCAGATTCCATTATGGATCTAGCAATACACGTTTGTTTTGAGGATTTCCAAGATACAGCTGCACCACCAAGTGTAAATACATAACCACTTGTGAATTTTGTATCTTTCATATCAGATATCTAGTTTACATCACTATACCCTTCAAGTACAGCTGGATATCTTGTATAGTGCAATCCATAATTCAGGGTATATCTTAGGTATCTAAGAACCCTGATAATTGCCTTCCAATGGTCTACTCCCGGGTTACTCGTATATTTACTCAATTTACTAACTGAGTATGCTATATCCGGTCTAGTGCAGTTCATGACATACATTAGACTGCCAATGATACGAGAGTATTCCAATTGTGATATGCTTTGACCAGTATTTTTAGATAAATAAAGATTTATATCAACTGGTGTTCTAGCAACGCTGCTTTCATCTTTGTCGAACTTCTCAAGTATTTTCTCAATATAATGTGATTAAGATAATACAAGTCCACCAGATATTCTAGAAATTTTAATTCCTAGTATAACATCAGCAACACCCAAATCTTTCATATAAAATTTACTGGACAACATTTTTTTGGTAGCTGCAATAATATTATTATTACTACCTAAAATTAGTACATCATCCACATATAGACAAACAATGACATATCCATTATTTTTGTTTTTAACATAGACACATTTATCACATTCATTAATTGTGAAACTATTTGACATCATTACCTTGTCAAATTTCTCATGCCATTGTTTTGGTGCTTGCTTTAAACCATAAAGTGATTTAACAAGTCTACACACCTTCTTCTCTTGTCCCGGAGAAACAAACCCTTCAGGTTGCTCCATATAAATTTTCTCATTTAAGTCACCATTTAGGAAAGCTGTTTTCACATCCATTTGGTGTATTTATGCAATGCTGCAATAGCTATGAGCATACGAATAGATGTTATTCTCGTAACAGGAGAATATGTATCAAAGTAATCAAGAC
>CM042190.1:2887139-2924501 GCA_023539305.1 Ilex asprella | reverse complement strand
AGCACACAGTTACACATACGTACTGTGTAAATAAATTAAACACTGACCCGTTTGCAGACCAGGAACTGTGATTGAACTTCAATTAGATCAAGGCTAGTGTTTGACACTATGTCCTTAAGACAGATTTCGCCCCCACACACGGTGCTTATGGAATCACGAGCGTCTGCCTCCCAGGATACAATGATCTTTACACGGGCAGAAGTAACACTCCAATCTCCCCGTCCAGCGAACCAAAATTGTGTTGTGTACTCTCTAAATGTGACTGACTTAATGCCGAATGTAATGCACACACTCCCTGTCTTAATGCTTGACCGAATTTATCATATTGTGTATCTCCCTATTAAATGTGTGAATGAACCTGGGTATTTATAGATGCATTGGTGACTTTCCGGACAGTCACCATACTTAAAAGACATAACCCAGAAATACTAAGGACACAACCTTTAACAGCCAGTAGACACCTTTGTATTAACTGTTCTTGTATAAACAGACACAACCTTTCGGTTTGGAAGGAAGCAAAACTGTTTTAATTAATTCATTTAAATGAATTTTCTCCAAAAAAATAAGCCAAACCCACACCCGAGCCTGGCCGGGTCGGGTCGTGGCGAGGCGGGCGGGCGGGCGAGCGGCGCGCCCGCGTGTGGTCAAACTAACGGCATGTAGGCGCTCGCTCCGCTCACAAAACTGTGGTATCCCTTGGGGCCCAACCCATGGAGCAAACTTGGACTATATATGCCCATGTTAAGCTTCTTCCTTAACCAATGTGGGATTGATGTCACATCCCACATTGCACTTCCTTTATTTTCACCTTTCCAAGAGGGTCACTTTGGGGCCTATTTTCTCATTCATTTCTTACTCGATTTGAGCAAGTGAATATACTACATTATACTCCTCACGGAGTAGAATATGAACCCACAAAAATTTATTCGAAATAACAATTGGGTCCTACTTTAATTTTGGCTCAAAGTCGACCAAAAACCTGTTTTGGTCCAACAAAAACTTGGAGAATTTTGAGATTTCTCCCTTCTCTCTCTCTCTCTCTCTCTCTAATTTAAGGAAGTGTTTGGATGAAAATGGGGAAGAAAATCTTATTTTCTTTCCCATTTATACGTCCCAATTACTTGGTCCACAAAACGCCACACATGCCTATTTTGTTTGGTCTAATTGTATCCAGAATCAATTAAATCTCGTCCCGTGTTAAAATTTAGTGTATTTTTATTAAACTAAATCTAAATTATTTTTGGGTTCCATGACTAAAATTTGATTGCATTTATTTTTGTCGTGTGACTCCCTATCGCCTCGTAAAACCTAAAAAATTTGATTATCTCAGAATTTGATGAAAATTGATTAGTAGCTAGATTTCGTGAGACGAATCCAACGGTGAGATCCGTTTCATTATCCAAGTTCTAGAAAAAATTGAGTTTTCAATCCGTACAGTAACTATTAATTGTCGTTTTACCCTTTTTCATAAAATTTTAATTTTCCCGGGTTTTACTGGACTTCTCACGTCATTACGATTTTTTTTTCTTTCTGAAAATTTATCAAAACCATTAGTAATAGCAATGATGTGATTAATATTTATGAGTACAACCAATGATAAAGAAAACTTTATTTATTTGGGAACAACCTTAACCACTCATCAGGTACTTACTTTCAAACCACATTTCACCTCATACACGTTCGTTTACATCACATAGACACAACTTGTATATACTACATCGGCAAAATATTCAGCATAGAAATTTATTTTCACATAGTTAAATTATGTCACACAATGAATACCCCACACGCACACAAACTGAATGCCCTGTAAATAACAATTGCCACATAGGTTGTATTTAGTTGCACAAATTAGTGTACAACACATGCAACATGTATCGCAAGCTTATATCACCACATAAATATCATTCGTCACTACAACAACCCAAACCACACTAATGGTTTAAGTCTTTCAGACGACCTACATCACACATAGAGTTTTTTATTGCATCACTTAGACGACTCCACCACATAATCAAATCCCGTCACATAGACGATTCAAGTCATATAAATACTTCATGTTACTTAGACCACCCAAATCACATAATTTTCTCTTGTCACTTACATGACTCTTTGTAACACTTCTGTGTGTCTCCGCTCAACTAATTATTCTCAACAATAACCATAGCAAAAACATATGTTTAAAGTCTAATAAATTACCACGAAAAGTTGCTTGGTGATGCACCTATTTTGTGAAAAATTCTATCAAGTAAATGATTATTCCGCCGAAGCTTTTGGGTAGCGCTCTTTGTAGTGCTCGTCCTCGAACCTGACACCTATTATTCACAATCCCATTCGAGTATTAATAAATAGTACTGCTTTTACTCAAATTGGTTTACTCGAATCAAGTTTCGTAATTTAATCGTGTCACATTCAAACCTAATAATGTTAATTACTCGAATCGATTAAACTAATAATTTATAATCAATTCGAGTCACATGAAAAAATCTATCTTGTGATGCCCCTAAAATCGGGGGTCCTTTGTCAACCCGTTGACCAACCGTTAACCTGTGGACACACCCGTGAATGCCACATAACCTGTCATTACGGCACAGCATCTCCTTTACCGGGATCACAATAACTTAAAGTTTGGACAAAGTCTCCCTTGTACCGGGCACTCCCAAATGCATATTCTGTATACATTTAATCACAAGGCCCATCCGAGGTCCAATATACCATAATTTATACTCAATTATTGTCTATTTACATCATTGGAGTAAAAGGACACAAAGCCCGAAAGTTTGGCAAGCATTCTTAAAAATTCAGATTTTTGGAAAACCTACCGATAGGTTTTGTCCAGTGGAAAAGTTCTACCGATAGGTTTATCATCGTTCTACCGGTAGGTTTTTGCCTATTTTTTTTCCCATTTTCATCATTTTTCAATTCCAATTCATTCCAACCCACTCCATATCAACTCAACACATGTATAATGAAGTTTTTCATGTAAAACAAGGTCCATACAAGTTCTATTACAATCGTTTCTATAGATTTACAGGCCCAAAATTAAATTTCTTAAATGTTTTACAAAATATGTTTTAGAAGACACAAGTTGACTTTTCTTCATCCTTGAGACCCCAAATGAGAGCCTTCCACCGGTGTATAAGCCGCACCTGAAATATTTTCTCATAAAGGATGAGCCACTCTCAATAGGGTATCTCCTAAAGAGGCTACTCTCCAACTTAAATGCATATGAAATGTTCACATATAAAATTCAACAAGCAACAACATTTCAATCAAGATTATGTAATTCAATGTTGAAAATCACCATGTTAGGTCATGATTTGAGAAGAGACTCATTCATGCACTCAACTTGAGCCTTTACCGGCTTCCACAACCCATGCAATGTCATGAGCATACAACCGGACATTCTAAGCCTTTTCCATTGATGTTGCACATCCAATGACCTTTTGAAAATAAACCATGTGTCTTTGTTGGGTATTCGGATTTTGGAATCTTATCGCCGGTTCCGTACATTGTTATACTTTTTTGAACTTGCATCGAAGAAAGTGTATAAACCAATAACCAGGTCTTGTACCTGATGGAGTATCTAGCCCTTCTTACTATACCCGACACAAGTTTTTTATGTAATCCGTGCGACTCTGTCGAACCTTGGTCCAACTATACCGAACCCACTTATTAACCACTAAGAATGGTGTTTGATTCAATGACATGCACACACCAATGTCTAACGCTCACGAATGTGATGCCTCCGTGCATATGCAATGTAATGAACAATTGTAATGTCAATATCATATCCATATGTAATGAAAGTCATATGAACTATTTCAACCACATTTCAACACATTCCATGGCTAGTTATATCAAAAACATATAATTTTTCATAATCATCACAATGTCAATGCATCATCTACCATATATCAACATTTTCATCCATCAACAATTTTGCAATCATGTTATACATAGTCTATGCAATAACACTTTTAATTTCACTTAGACACATTATAAACACATAGCATGCCCACATAACATCATTTTCAAAGAAATTACAAGCTAGCAATTTTGTCATACCAATTCATGTTCTAGAATTGATTTTACTCAATTTTAATACCCATTTCATATCACAAGCCTAGGTTGAGGATAAACCTAGTTAGGATGAAAATCCTACCTCTTGAAGCGTAAAACAACTATAGGAAGCTCTAAGAACCCGATTCTAGCCCAAAACCCTTGATTTCTCCAAGCCCGTTTTTAGAACTTCACCTAAATTCGTGCTTTTTGGTATGATTGTGTAGCCCTTGACGAAGAGAACAACTTTTGTTCTTGGCTTGAGTCGATTTGAGTGACGAAACTCCGTAGATCGTAGAGAGAAGGTGGAGAGAACTTGGACTTTCCCTCTCTTCTTTCTCCAACGTGAAGACCAGCTGAAAATTGGGGAGAAAATCAGATTTTCTCCCTTATTTATACCCTTTAAATGCTTGGTCCATGTTTCGCCACACGTTCTCTATTCCCGGGTTCGATTTTGACCCGAATCAATTAAATTTCGTCCTGGTTCAAGTTTAAAATATTTTTATATGAACTCCCTTTAAATTATTATCCACTTTTCAAAATTTAAGTCCTGAGTTTGTTTTTGAGGTCACCCGACACCTGGTTGTCTTGTAAAACGTAAAAAATCCGACTGTCTTGGAATCCGACGAAAATTGATTGAGTAGCTAGATTTCGCGAGACGAATCCAACGGTGAGGTCCGTTTCGTCATCTGAGTTCTATAAAAATTTGGGGTTTTAACTCCGACTGTAGTGATAAATTACCGTTTTACCCTTTTACATAAAAAAATTTAATTTTACCCGGGTTTTACATTCTTCCCTTGAAAGAATTTGTCCCCGAAATTCACACACACATGCACATTCAACTACATGCATATATAACAAGTAATATAATACTTATGATTACAAATATGTACTTCCATCCTTGAATAAAAAAGGATAACTGGTATGTATAGTGTACTCACGCTCTCATATCGCCTCCTCCACACCTCGGTGCTGCCACAACATCTTCACTAGCCTTATGGTCTTATCTCGCAAAACCTGCTCCTGATTATCCATGATACGCACCAGTTCCTCCTCAAAGGTCCCATCCACATCAACAATCAACTCACTGCAATCCACCACATGTGTCGGATATAGAGTATACTTCCGGAGCATAGAGACATGGAACACCGAGTGAACACCCGATAAATTTGACGGTAACGCCAACCGATAAGCAATTATACCAACCCTCTCGAGTACCTCGAAGGGCCCAATATACCTCGATGACAACTTTTCTCGTTTTTCGAACCTGACCATTCCCTTCTTAGGCATCACCTTCAAGAAGACGTGATCTCCCACCCCAAACTCTAGATTTCGTCGTCGTTTGTTGGCGTAGCTCTTATGCCATCTCTGAGCCGTGAGAAGGCTTCCGTAACAAGTCCACCTTCTCCGAGGCATCTCTAACCAAATTTGGACCTGTAGAGGGTCTCTCTCTAACCTTTGTCCAACAAACGGGAGAATGGAAAGCCCTTCCATAAAGTACCTTATAGGGTGCCATCTGTATTCTCGCCTGATAACTATTATTGTAGGTGAACTCCACTAAGGGTAAATGATCTTCCTAGCTTCCCTTGAGATCTAGGACACATGACCATAGCATGTCCTCTAAAGTTTGGATGGTCCTCTCTGACTGACCGTCCGTCGAGGGATGAAAAACTGTGCTCATCATCAACTGTGTCCCCATGGCTCGCTGAAAATTTTTCCAAAAATGAGCAATGAACCTGGGATCCCGATTCGATACTATAGATATAGGCACATCATGCAACCGGGCTATCTCCTGTATATACAATTGGCAGAATTCTTCTAGTGTGACGGTCATTTGCATAGTGTCGACTTTGTAAGCCGGTTCACTATCACCCATACCGCATCATGTCCCTACGATGTCCGTGACAAGTGGGTCACAAAATCCATCGTGACATGTTCCCACTTCCATTCAGCCATCTTTAAAGGTTGGAGCAACCTTACTGGTCTCTGGTGCTCAGCCTTGACTTGCTGACATGTGAGACATCGACTAACGACATCTCTGACGTGCCTCTTCAACCCACTCCAGAAATACTGGTGACGAAGATAATGGTACATTTTTGTGCCGCTTAGATGTACAAAAAAATGGGAGCAATGAAACTCCTTAAGGATCCCCTCTCTCAGATCCGTAGGCTGGGGAACTACAACCCTTTCCCTATATCAAAGATTACCATCCGCATGAATGACCCATCCCTCGTTACTTGTACCCGGTCTCTGATGGACAATATCTCTATGTCCTGCCCCTAGGACTTGATCACCCTGCTCAGTAGGGAAGACGTAGCCACCAAACTCCCCAAGGTGCCCTGACCCTGACCCCTGTATTGTAGCCTGAACTGTCCCATAATCTCGAGCATTTGTTACTCCCGGGAAGCCAGACTGACCAAAACTCCCAGTGACTTCTGGCTGAGTGCATCAACCACCACGTTTACCTTATCAGGATGGTGATGCAAAGTGAAGTCGTAGTATTCCAAATACTCCATCCACATGTGTTGCCTCATATTGAGGTCCCACTATGTAAATATGTACTTTAGACTCTTGTGGTCCGAAAACACCTCAAACCTCTCACCATACAAATTGTGGTGCCAAGCCTTCAAAGCAAAGACAATGACCGTCAACTCCTTGTCGTGCGTGGGGTAGTTCTGCTCATGGTTCTTTAACTAATGAAACCATAAGCCACCACCCACTCGGACTACATCAAAACACAACCAAGTCCGTCTTTGTAGGCATCACTATATATTGTGTACATCTGTCCCCTTTCTAGAACTATCAAAATAGGAGTTGAAGTAAGCCTCCTCTTTGACTCTTGGAATGCCCTCTCACACGAGTCATCCCACTAAAACTAGACTTCCTTCAGGGTCAATCTCGTCATAGGTGCAACTAGTTGGGAGAAGTCTGTAATGAACTTCCTGTAATATCCCGCTAATCCCAAGAAATTGCGTATCTTGAAAACTGACTTTGGCCTCTCTTAACTCATAACCACCTCAACCTTCTCCGGGTCAACTGACACACCCGTAGCCGACACCACGTATCTAAAAAATTTCATTTTCGTAAGCCAAAATTCACATTTGTTGAACTTGGTGTACAACTGATGGTCCCTAAAGGTTTGGAGAACAACCCTCAAGTGACCCTCATGTTCTTCCTCATACTTGGAGTAGATCTAAATATCGTCAACGAAGACCACGACAAACAAATCTAAGTAGGGTTAGAACACTCGATGCATGAGATCCATGAATGCCGTCGGGGTATTCGTCAATCAAAAAGGCATAACAGTGAACTCAAAATGCCCATACCACGTCCTAAACGCCGTCTTAGGGATATCTACTTTCCTAATCCTCAGCTGATGGTAACCCGTGTGTAGATCTATCTTGGAGTAGACCTGCGCCCCTCTCTGTTGATCAAACAAATTATCAATCCTCGGCAAAGGGTATCTATTCTTGATAGTAACCCTATTCAACTGCCGGTAGTCTGTGCCTAGCCGAAAGGTCTTGTCATTCTTCTTGGCAAACAACACCGGAGCACCCTAAAGTAAGGGACTCGGTCTAAAAAACTCCTTGTCCATCAATTCTTGCAATTGGACCTTGAGTTCTTGCAACTCTACAGGTGCCATTTTATGCGGTGTCATAGAAATGGGCGATGTACCGGGGTGTAACTCAATGGTGAAGTCTACATCCCTATGTGGAGGTAATCCTGCTAGTTTGTCTGAAAAGACATCCTCATACTCACAAATTACCCGAGGTAGACCCAACTCTTGTCTTACCCCGTCCTCTAGGGTAAGGCTTGCTAGTCAACCCATCAACTACCCGTGCCATTGAGAGTCATATATGGCTTGGGGTAAAACATCGTAATTTTTTCCTTGAAACTTGAAACAAACACCCTCTGGTGTATAGACAGTGACCCGTTTTCGATCAAAATCGATGACAACTTGGTGTACCGTCAACTAGTCCATCCCAATGATGACATCAAACTCCGACTTATCTGATCAATACTCACCCTAGCTCCTAGGGGAGAACTCATATGCAATGACTCTTCTAAAGTCTCAACCTCTAAGCTCAAATATCCCACACATGATGCAGAAATAAATGAATGAGATGCACCAAAGTCAAATAATATCCTTGCCCATAAGCGAGATTCTCCGAGGTGTCCCTAACCAATTCTGGACCTGTAGAGGATCTATCTCTAACCTCCGTCCAACAGATCAGCGAACGACAAAGCCTCCCATATAGTGCCTCATAGGGTGCCATCTGTATATTTGCCTGATAACTGTTGTTGTAGGCGAACTCCACTAAAGGTAGATGCTCCTCCTAGCCACCCTTGAGGTATAGGGCGTATGCTGGCAACATGTCCTCTAAAATCTGGATGGTCCTCTCCGACTGACTGTCCGTCTGGAGATGAAAGGTTGTGCTCATCATCAGCTGTGTCCTCATGGCCTCCTAGAAGCTCTCCTAGAAGTGAGTTGTAAACTTGGGGTCTCGGTCTGATACTATAGATACGGGCATCCCATGCAACCGGACTATCTCCCGCACATATAACTTGCAGAACTCCTCCAGCCTGAAGGTCATCCGCATCGCCAAAAAGTGTGTCGACTTCGTAAGTCGGTCCACTATTACCCATACCGCGTCATGCCCCCGCGATGTTCGTGGTAAGTGGGTCACAAAATCCATCGTGACATGCTTCCACTTCCACTCAGCCACCTCCAAAGGTTGGAGCAACCCTGCCGGTCTCTAGTGCTCAACCTTGACCTGTTGGCACGTGAGACATCTACTGACAAAGTCTCTAACATACTTCTTCATCCCACTCTAATAGTACTGGAGACGAAGATCATGATACATCTTCGTTCCGCCTAAATGAACCGTAAAACGGGAGCAATAGAATTTCCTAAGGATCTCCTCTCTCAAACCCGGAGACTGGGAAACTATAACTCTTCCCCTATATTGAAGACTACCATCTTTATGAATGGTCCAGCCCTCGTCACCTGTACCCGGTCCCTGATGGACAGTATCTCCGTGTCTTATCCCTGGGACTCGATCACTCTGCTCAGTAGGGACGGCTTAGCCACCAAACTCCCCAAAGTGCCCTGAGCTTGTCCCCTGTAATGTAGCCTGAACTGTCCTACAGTCTCGAGCATTTGCCATTCCTGGGAAGCCACACTAGTCAGGGCTCCCCGTGACTTTCGGCTGAGTGCATCAACCACCACATTTGCCTTATCGCGGTGGTAATACAAAGTGAAGTCATAGTCCTCTAGATACTTCATCCACCTACATTGTCTCATGTTGAGGTCCCGTTATGTAAAGATATATTTCAAACTTTTGTGGTCTGAAAACACCTCAAATTGCTCGTCATACAAATAGTGGTGCCAAATCTTCAAGGCAAAGACAATGGACGCCAACTCCATGTCGTGTGTGGGGTAGTTCTTCTCATGATTCTTTAATTGTCTAGAGCCATAAGTCACCACACTCCCGGACTGCATTAAAACACACCCAAGTCCGTCCTTTGAGGCATCACAATACACCGTGTACCTCTATCCCCTTTTTTGGGACAACCAAAATAGAAGTGGAAGTAAACCTCCTCTTTAACTCCTGGAATGCCTTCTCACACGAATCATTCCACTTAAACTTCACCTCCTTCCTGGTTAATCTCGTCATAGGTATAGCTATTCGGGAGAAGTCCTTGATGAACCTCTGGTAGTACCCTGCCAATCTCAAGAAACTACGTATCTCGAAGACTGACTTCGATCTCTCCCAACTTATAACTGCCTCAACCTTCTTCGGGTTAACCGATACACCCGAAGCTAACACCACGTGTCCTAAAAAGTTCACCTTCGTAAGCCGGAATTCACATTTGCTGAACTTGACGTACAATAAATGGTCCCTCAAGGTTTGAAGGACAATCGTCAAATGACCCTCATGCTCCTCTTCAGACCTAGAGTAGATAAAGATGTCGTCCACAAACACCATGATGAATTGATCTAAATAGGGTTAGAACACCCTATGCATGAGATCCATGAATGCTGTCGGGACATTCGTCAACTCAAATGACATCACCGTGAACTCGAAATACCCATACCGTGTTCTGAATGTCGTCTTAGGGATATCAGCCTCCCTAATCCTCAACTGATGGTAGCCTGTGTAGAGATCTATCTTAGAGTAGACCCTGGCTCTCTTCAGCCGATCAAACAGATCATCTATCCTTGGAAAAGGGTACCTATTCTTGATGGTGACCCGTTTCAATTGCCGATAGTCTATGCATAGCCGAAAGGTTTTATCCTTCTTCTTGACAAATAGTACCGGAGCACCCCAAGGTGAAGTGCGCGATCTAATGAAGTATTTGTCCAATAATTATTGTAATTGGACCTTGAGTTCTTGTAACTCAGCTGACGCCATCCTATGTGGAGTCATAAAAATGGGCGAAGTGTCGGGATGCAACTCAATGCTGAAGTCCACATTCCTATGGGGAGGTAATCCCAGTAGCTCATCCAGAAAGACGTTCTCATACTCACAAACAACCCAAGGTAGACTCAACTCTTGTTTCACTTCGTCCTCCAAAGTAAGGCTCGTGAGCCAACCCATCACCTGCCCGTGCTATCGAGAGTTATACACGACTTCGGGCAAATCGTCGTGCTTTTCCCCTTGAAACTTAAAATAAACACCGTCCGACGTGTAAGTAGTGACCCTCTTCTGATCATAATCAATGACTATCTGATGTGCCGCCAACCAGTCCATCCCAAGGATGACATCGAATTTCGACATGTCCATGACCCTAAGGTCCACAGTGAGTAGAACCCCTGAGATCTCTAACTCACAACATTAACATATCTAATCAACACACACCCTGGCTCCTAGGGGTGAATTCACATACAACGACTCTTCTAAGGTATCAACCTCTAAGCCCAAATCTTTAACACATGATGCAGAAATGAATGAATGCGATACACCCGAGTCAAATAACACCCTAGCCCATAAGCGAGAGAGTAAAAATGTACCATGGATGACTAACTGATCCACTGGCTCAGTCTGAGGTATGATGGCGTAGACACGCCCCTGGGTCCCCAAAGTCCTGGCCTGCATGCCTTGTCCTCGGCCTCGACCCATGCCTTGGCCCATTTGCCTTGACTGTGGAGTCCCAACTCGAAAAGTGGTAGGGGCTTGAGTAGCACTCTGGAACTGATACTGGCTTCCTTGGTCCATGGTGGGGTAGGGAGGAATGTAGCGTGTCTGTGGCTGCCCCACTGATGATTGGGACTGAGACATCCCATAATCCTGGGATCCCTGCCTCTGAGGACAATCCTGCTTCATGTGACCAGGTTGGTGGCAATTGAAACAAGTCTTCTGGCTCATCTGGTTGGTAGTCCTGAAGTTTTCCCCACCTTGGGAGGATCGACCTTGGCCTTGATAACCGCAGCCTTTTCCCTGTGGAGTAGACGCCCTCTGCTTTTAACTAGAAGAAGATGATTGACCCTCCTTCTTTTTGTCCTTAGCACCTGCCTCCCGGATGCTTCATGCGTCCTCAACCTCTCTCTCAATGGCCATAGTTGTTTCTACCATTGAGTCAAAGTCTTGTAGGCGGAGGCCCACAATCTTCCTCCAGATGGATAATTTCAGACCATCCTCAAACTTTCTTACTTTGGCCATATCCGTGGCCACGTAGTCGTCGGTGAAACGGGCTAGCTCTGTGAACTTAGCCACGTATTCTATCACTGTCCTTGTGCCATGCTTCAAGTCTAGAAATTCCCAGGCCTTTGCATGTCGAACGACCGTTGAGAAGTACTTGCCCATAAAGAGTTCCCGAAACTCTTCCCATGTCATAGTCTCTAAGTTCTTTGAGGCCGTTACCCAATCCCACCACAACTGGGCTTCTCCCTCTAGTTGGAATGCAGCTAGTCTTACCTTGGTGGCATCTGAGTCAACTTTTATTGCCCCTAAGATCTTATTGACTTGTCGGAACCAATGGTCGACCACCATTGGATCCGGCCCTCCTTAAAAATTGGAGGTTTATATGCTTTAAACTGTTGGAGGTTACTCGTGTCTCCTTGGTTTGCACTGGCGCTAGGTTGCACAATGGTAGCCATCATCATGCCCATGATTTTTGTAAAAGCTTGTTGGTCGAAGGCCGGTGGTGGTTGATTATTGTTCCGCCCACCGCCTCGGCGTCATCTCCTTCTACTTGCCATCTATACACATGTCAAATAGTAATGACACACCAACTTAGTGTCCTGAGATAGGGATCAACATTAAAACATCGACAATCCTCTCACTGTCTCACTAGTAGAGCATATATCACCCATTAGTATACATTTAAACCCTGATCCATCATGTTCATCCCTTTTTCCCGAAACCCAAAGTTATGTTTTCTAACCCTAGTGTTTCTCCTTTTTCCATATACATTTTACCATGCATATAATTCACATCAAAATTATCACATAGCAGGTAACATTTTAAGCACATAACATGTAATGCATAATGAATGCAACGGTCTAGACCCATGCCCCATCAAGCCCTAGGTAATTCGTATACCTAGGCTCTGATACCAAGTTGTGACACCCAAAAAAAAATCAAGGATCATTTATAAGTCCGTTGATAACCCATCAAACCGCGGAATACCCGTGAGTATCGCATAATTCGACACCACGTCAATAGTATCCCCTTGACCGGTATCATAACCCACAAGTGTAACTCGGGTTCATTTTTTCATTGGATCCAACCGAGGTCCAAGACACCATGTATTTATATTCTATTATGGTCCGTTTACGTCATTGGAGGAAAGGAACACATAGCCCAAACACTTGGTAAAATAATTTTAAAATTTTTGATTTTTAGAAAGAGTACCGATACGCGTACCGATACTCATTGCCTACTGGACAACACCGTATCGGTACAATTTGCCCATATTTTTCCTTTCTCACCTGTTTTTCATTCCCAATCCTTCTCAAACCTTTCCAAATTCATCCAATACATGTTTAACAACATTCCCAACATAAAACTTGATACATATAAGTTCTATTACATACAAATTTATTTGATTACATGTCAAAAACCAAATGTTCATAATAATTTTACAAAACCCAAAATAAAGCCACATTCCGACTTTCTTCATTCCTGAGGCCCGAAATGAGAGCCATCCGTCGGTGTATACCCGCACCTGAAATATTTTTTTCACGAAAGGTGAGCCACACTCAATAGGGTATCTCCTACAAAGGCTACTCCCCAACCTAAATGCATATGAAATATACACGTGCAACATTTCACAACTCATACATTTCAAGCAAGAATATGCATCCAATGTTGGAATCTATCATGTCATGCTATGAAATGAGATGAGACTCACTCATGCATCTCAACCCGAGCCCTTCCCGGCTCTCCAACACATGGTAGTACCAATGTGTATTAACCTGTCATCTATGTGGCACATTAAATGACGTTTACCAATCCAGGGTCTTTGTGGGGTGGGTATTTATAGACTTGCACCGATGACACCAAACTGACACGGAATTTATGGGCTTCCACCAACGGTTCTGCGTACACCGACCCACTTTATGGACTAGTATCAACGGAGTGCGTATCCAAATCACCGGGTCTTGCACCTGAGAGATTTTCTAGCCCTTCTTGTTAACCCCTAACCTTCTTTACCATGCGAACCGTGCGGCTTGGCCAAGTCTTTGACCCAGCTTACTCGAGCCCAACCGTCATCCACCAAATGTGGTGTTGACGACAACCATGCACACACACATCCACATAATGCGATATTCCCGTGCATATGCAATATGATGTTTTATTGCAACAATAATTCCATGTTCAATGTGCTATGAATGACATATGAACTATTTCAAATCATTTCACAATCCCATGAAAAATTATATCGTAGCATATAATCTTCATAATCTTTCACAATGTTCATATATCACACGTTCATATCAACATTTTATCTAGAACCAACACCCAAGCATGTCATCACAAAATCAAGAAATAACACACTTAATTCCCAAGGCATAATGTAAATACATATCATGCCCACAATTCACATAACTTAAGAAACTACATTAAGCAATTTCTACGTACCCAATTTAAGATAGAATTTATTCTATCCAATTTCAATACTCATTTTACCAAAATCTCATCAATAGGTAAGTCATATATATTTCTATCAACCTACACATTCCGTAATAACACTCTAAGTTGTAAATAAACCTAAGTAGGAGGGAACCCTACCTCTTAAAGCGTAAAACGAGTTGTAGAAGCTTCAAGAATTCAACCCAAGCTCTAATCCCAAGCTTTCTCAAAATTTTGATTTTCAACCCTTCGGTGAAAGCTTTCGTGTTTTGTATGGACGTGTAGCCTTCGTCGAGGAGACCGACTTTCGTTCTTGGCCCGAGTGGATTTGAGATCCAGAGTGGCGTAGATCGTAGAGAGAAGGTGGAAAATCCAAGCCCTTTCCCTCTTTTCTTTCTATCGTGTGAATCAGCAGAAGAAAATGGGGAGAAATATGATTTTCTCCCCTATTTATATTTTTTCAATTGTTTGGTCCACAACGCGCCACACGTCCCTCTTTTCCCGGGTCTGTTTTCTTCTTGAAACGATTAAATTTATCTCTAGTTTAAGTTCACAATATTTTTATTTTAACTTGCCTTCATTTATTTTTCAAACTTTAAAATTTTATTAAAAAATTTGTTTTTGGGTCACCCAGGCCCGATCGCCTCGTAACACGCAAAAAACACGAATATCTCAGAATTTGACGAAAATTGACAGGATAACTAGATTTCGCGAGATGAATCCAACGGTGAGGTCCGTTTCGTCATCCAAGCTCTAAAAATTTTTAGGTTTACAACCAGTACCGTAATGTAAATTTACTGTTTTACCATTTATTCGTAAAAGTTTAAATTTACCCGGGTTTTACATATCGAGTACCCATAAATTCGATGGAATAAAAGTGTCGGACGCATCATCACTTAAATAGGAATAATCAGAATGTTCAAGATCGAAAACAAGTAACAGATCCTCTAAAATTTGAATCTCAACATAATCAGGATCGAAATGCTCAATTTTTGCATGCTCGATTGCATGCAAACGATCAAGTCGACGTTGCATATGATCATTTTCATGTTCAAGCCTTGCTATGATCTCATCATGGTTGCTAGAGTTTTGTGGATCATATATATCAGCCGAACGTGCTTTCGGTACCATTAGTCATGCCAACAACAATATACTTCAAGCTCACAACACTTGTCATATAATTGTCGCCATCTTGGTGTGGGTTCGATATAAACACTCGGAGGCGGATAGTCAGTCGTAAGCCCAACAAATACGTGTCCAACTTGATCGAATGAGTGATAAGGGTTGATGGGCTCATTACAAAACTCACGTTTTTGTCTATACCAAATTACACCGGTGGAATTTGTGTAAGATTAAATTGAACAAACTACGTTCGACACTGTTGCTCGGCCAGTCGAGCGTTGACGTTCGTTGGATGAAGATGAACTTTGTTGTTCATTACGTGATGAACAACCTTGAGTGATTTGATTGGATTTCGTATTTGATGTGCGCCTAAAAATTTTTGGGTTATGATATACACAACTAAGAAGACTAATTTATATAGATACAAAATGCAATTATATACAAATTTGACAAGACAGGTACTGCATACAACTAACACAACTTGACACTGATAAAACAATAATATGACTTCACAGTGATAAAATAATCACATAACAATTCAATGACAAATGACTGACATGACTTGACACTACACTATAAAGTAATGATATGACTTCATAGTGATAAAGTAATGACATAATAATTCCATGACAAATGACTGACATAACTTGACACTACACTGATTACACTGATAAAACTATGTCATAAATGAATAATGATTACCACTATTCAAGATATAACACTGGAAAAAATAATTGCACACTTAGTAAATTTTGTTAAGCTTCATCAGACATATAATCATCTAACATATATTATACATTAGACGATAAATTATTTTGCTCAGCTGTTGTCAACTCTCATCCATATGCAGTTCCCATCATGTATTTTGCTTGTTGGAGCATATAATAGTGACACCTATGCACCAACATTCTATTATTCTCTCTTCGAACATGTTTTACTATGGATTTGTAGTCCTCTCTATTTCGGCATTGCATGGTTAGTGATTGTCTGCGAGGTACTGGTATGCCAAGTTCTCTTAGTTGTGCAAATAATTCGTCCGATTATTTAGCACGAAAAGCCCACTCTCGTCGTACTCTTGCATAATACTCTTTTGGATCGAAAAATATCTCAGTCTTGTAATCATTGTTTCGCTCTTGTAACAATTAAACCCATTCACGTCTGCAATTGTTAAATCTCGTAGAGAAATTTGATGTAGATATAATTTTTAGTGTTTGTCATATCAATAAAAAATAAGGTGTTTAAATAGTAGTGCCCAAACCCTAGTGTGCTGAAGTGGTCACATCAGTCAATAGTAAGACAGTGCAGTCATGTGAGGCCATTTAGGATTTAGTCATGCATCAAATTCGTGTAAGGTCATTTCACTCTATTTCATTCTTTGGCCTTAGGAGCTGTGTATTGTCATTTCAGCACATGGTCTGTTGAAACTCATTCAGAGTTTAGTCACTTCAGCACAGGACATTAAGTAGTCACGAGGAGACACTTTTTCTTCTTCAGCCTTATCAAAGGCCAGTTAGTTGTAACCTCAACACATTGTTTATATTGATATGGTCAGTAGTTCACACTCACACATTGTTGGCAGCTGTGTGTATTCATTACAACACATGGTTGATCAACAATTGCAAGGTTTTTGTCATTTCATCAGGAAATTCATTGATTTAGTGGGTTGTCAATTCATGGATAATAGAAAAACAATCAGTGCATTGTCAAGTCATGACAATCTTTTTTTAGTGAATTGATATGACCATTGAAACCTTGATCTTTCAGGACTCTATATTCATCGTCTGTAAGCAAATCGTTGAAGAAGACTCATTTCCAACCATTAATTATAGTGTGATAACGTTATATAAAAATATGGGTTATCATTGGGCCTTAGAGTATGAATTCTCTATCCAATGAATCCTCGTTTACGTTATTCAAGCAGGACCATAAGAACCACGAGGGCCGAATTGCAATAATGTTTGACAAAACGAGAAAATCTTAGTAGAGATATGTGAAATTGTAATTTACGAAGGCCTCGACAAATTGTCATCCATATGCCAGTTGAGGCACTTCAACAACTAAAGCGAGTATTATATCGTTTTCGAGCTGAGAACAATCACATGACAATCCGTTTAAATCGTTACAACCTCTATCGCATTGCACAAGATCGTGCTGAAGAAGGGTTAATGGAAGAAGCACGTATAAGTTTCATGTGAAGTGGAGATATTAGATGTATTTCTGATGTCGAGATGTCTGACGAAGATGTTGACCCATGAAACATATTGTGCGGAGAAGTGTTATGTGGAGAAACGTTATGTTAGTGTTGTATGGAGAATTTTTATGCCAGTGTTGTATGTTGAACTATTATATCAGTGTTGTGTAGACAAGTGTTATGTTACGGTTATGTAGACAAGTGTTACATTATTGTTTGTGTCGAGAATTGTTATACTAGTTTTGTTGTATCTAGATCCTGTTAGTGATGTGTTGAGATTTAAATGTGAAGTGCTATGTAAGTCTTATGTTGAAGTTGGGTTAAATGTGTTGTGTACAATATTGATTATGTATGTCACAACTTCATTAAAGACTGCAATTGAAATGCATAAAATAATTATAGTCAAGCATTTTCAAAAGAAAAAACTTTGTACGTCACCCTTATCCATGGAATTGATTAGTGCCTAATTTATAAATTTGTTATGTGTTTCACCATTGGATAGGCTAGGAACATAATAGTCAATGAAACTATATTACATCACCCTTATCCATGGGACCCATAGATGTCCTATGTGCTATTCAAACACTGAACAGGGTGGGATATACTCATTTAAATCCTAACCGAATGACAAATGGGTGGGTTTGGATTGAATAAGAAAATATATTTTTGAAGATCTCTAATTCAGTCCAACCCTGCTATCCAAACACACCCTAAGTGGTTAGGACCATATGGAGAGATGAAAGAAGAGAGCCTCTAGAATATGAAACTAAGAAGAAGGAAAGAGGAAATAAAAAGATTGAGAAAACTTGGGCTATGAAAGAGAGAAAGAGAGTTTGTTAAAAAAAAAAAGAGAAAGACAAGAGAGACGTTGGATGGAGAGAGAGAGAAAAAGAGGAGGAGCCCATATGATACTGTAGGGTGGTAGGTTGCGATGGATTGATAGAGACTTGACCAAATGAATTATTTTAAATAGTTATATGTTTACTAGATTTACTAAAATGACCTTGATATTTTACATAATTTATAAATGTATATTGTACAGATAAAAAAAATGAGCCAACTCGCTAATAGCTCGGACTCGACTCAACTAGGTTCGAATATGAAATGAGCCTAAAAATTTATTCAGATTCGGTTCGTTTTATATAGGAGTGTTAAACATGTCGTGTCGGATTAGTTTCAAGTTTGTATCGAAAACTTCCAAACACAAATACGACACAGTTAATTAATCATGTCGAGTTGTGTAATCTGACTTGGTGATTAAATAGGTTACCTGAACCCGACCTATTTAACACGTTTAATATACGGGTTGGTTTCGGATTAATACACATATCATGGCCTATTTAACCTGTTTCACAATTGTTTATTACCATTAAATACACTATTCATTCAAAAATTTAAATAATCTTTTCACCAATGACACATCACATTTCATCAATGAAATTAACTAAAATGCATTCAAGCTTCAACCCAAACATTAGACCTCATCAGATCTAATACTAATAGGCAAACTATACTTCCATAATCTATATACTATTATAAAATATCAACAAAAGTAAAAAACTTAACCTTCATAAAACAACTAATGCCCCTTATATCCTATAATCTTTTGTATCCACATTCCATTAACTATTCGACTTATTTAAGTCTTGGACCCTCTGGATTCTAGGACTAAATATACAAGTTAATTTCATTCTACAACAGTTATTCATTGAACTTGGGCCACTTTAGATTCTTCCTTCTTTATAAATTCTTCATGTTCTATTAATTAATATTTCAATCTATGAATATTTTGAAACAGAGAATTGTTTCATACTTTGGGGCAAGTATTATTGGGTCAATATATGCAAATTGAAGGGGTTTTTTTTTCCCTCCTCACACAGGAGACTAATTTTGTGTACTGGTTCTGAATTTTGAATTGTTATCAAAGAGTGAGAAGCCCACAAGAAGTTGTACCAGGGTGATTTTGAGCTGGCACATATGGCTAAAAGGAAATGGTTGAGAGAAGCATATTGCAAGCCTAATGATATCCTAGATTTCTACAGCGTGATTTATAAGACACGGTTGGTGCTTCCAATCAAGACTATGTTAGCCCACAATTGTTGACCATAAGCCTACCAAGATGTTCTAGAAGGAGAGGCGATTCACTGCATCTGCAAGGTCGCTCCTCACTACTATTGTGTTTTTATGTTTCTTCACAAACTATTGACAGACAAGGTAAAAAACTCCTCATTTCTCTCTTGGAGATCCTGTGTCCATACGCTGTGTAACCAGCGATGCCATTTGAATTGGTAATGAATTAACAAAGCTTCTTGTTGTTTGATTGATCTGGTTTGCATATTGGAAAACTATTTTTTTTTCTTTCAAAAAGTACGGGGAAGCTGAATTTGACTAGACAAGGTTTATTGTTTAAAATTCTACAAAGTTGTACATGAGTACCTTTGTGATATTCTAGAATTCGTAAAAACGTGTACTTGTGTGTGAGGATATGTGCCATCTGATTTCCGTGACAAAGCAAAAAAGTTTTAACAATTACAAGTTTTAGTGATTCATTTTTCTTTTACACCCAAATTCATATTTCATCCATTCCTGTGAGCATGATTTCATTATTGTTTGATTTCACTAAGATCAAAGTAGTTTAATAACATTTAATTACAATGAATTATCTTTGCATTCTTGTGTAGTTACAAAAACTGTTGCTGAAGTAGGTTCAATTAACAAAAGTTTGCTAGCATCTGGGCTCTCTTAGCTACATAATGTGATTTTTTTTGAATTTGAGGCTATAAGAAAGTTCTATCTGAAGCATGAAACTCTCTCTCTCTCTCTCTCTCTCTATATATATATATATATACACCTCGACTAAGTCATGAACCTGGTACAATTAATTTACATATCTAACAACTTTGTTAACATTCATCGCTCTTGAATGTTTCACCTTTAGTATCTTGTCAGTTGTGCGAAATTATAAATTTCCAAGTGACAACATAATAACAATCCACCACTTATTTGGTATTTTCGATGGTTCCCAAATTTGTCCCGAATTTCTACCTCTTGCCATAAAACTTCAGATCTTATCCGAGTTTAATTTGTTAACTTTCAAATAGGCAAGCAAATTAAGTGTTAAATTTTTTTTTGGACTTTGTAGTTTTAGTGTTGTGAAATGAAATTGTGCAATAGTGAACTGGTGCATTTTTTTAAGTTTTATTTTTCCATGTTGCAGTGTGCAAAAGTATTGGTGAATTGTTTTGTCTTTGATCCTATTAATTCATTATTGAAATATCTGCAAGTCGAGTAGGTAATTTTTTTTAGGTTTGTATTAATAGGTTAGTTAACATAAGATAGTTGCACGTGCGCAAAAACTAGTAAAACAAAAGGCAACAATAGCAGATAAGCAACATTAGCAAACAAAGGTAGGAGGAGGTTAGTTTTGATCATATGATCTCATATGACACATGAAACTAAAACAAAATAAGAAGTCACAACTCCTCCAACAAGACATGGTGCATATTGGTGCCGACAACAAACTTTAACACTTCACATATCCTAATCAAATAAGAAATACTTCATTCAGAAAAGGCAAACAAGACAGTCCAAAAAAGCAAACCAGACAAAGGCAAACTACTAGATTGAACATTAAAAATGACAAAGTACCTTCAATCAATAATCATCATCAATCACAGTAGAACCATCTTGGTCAACATTGATATTTATCATATCTTTTATAATGTCATCCAAATCATTTTGTGCATGATCTAAATGAAACAATGTAAATGAATATGAATTAAGATTTCATTATTGAAAACAAAAATCACATAGCAATCACACAACTTATGTTTACCTCTTTCTCTAAACAACCAATCTTTTGTGCATATCAAAGCCTCAATAACTTCCAGCTTCAAAGAACTACAACACTGGTCAAGAACCCTATATACAAGTGCTAAATGCCGACTCTGAAGCAAACGTAGAAATGGGAACACTTAATACATCACCAGACATTAGAGCAAGTTCCAGATAACAAAATTGGTGAGCTTTCCAATAAGAAAGTACATCAATTTTTTCATTTTTATCAACCCTAGGCTCATCCAAATAAAAATAAGTTAAAATAGAATCAATCATATAATACTAACACAATGCAAGTAAAATAAAAATTCATAATTCATGTCACCATAAGTTTAGCTTTGCACTGATTCATGCTATGATGTTGCTGACTACCACAAGAACCCATGATCCACATCCTGAGAAGCTGATGACTATGAAGAACTGGCGTTAGAAGAATTGTGATTGTACTCATCAAACAAAGAGAATAACTTCTCACGAACATGGCTTAAACTCAATTGATTCATCTCCATAAAACTTCTTATAGGAAAATTCAACAAACTAAATTTTATAATGAGGATCACTTGAGATATGTAAAAAAAGGAATACAAATTAAGTGTAGAGCCCCCGTATTTATAACCAAACAATGAAAGACACAATAAGGATAAAAAGGTAAAATAAATAAAAGAAAAACCTTAATAAACTAGGAAATCCCTAATAAACTAGGTTATATCTCCAACACTCCCCCTCAAGCTAGGCGCAAAGATATCAACCAAGCCAAGCTTGACAACAGAGTCCCGGAGAATGGATAGAGTGACAGGTTTGGTGAACACATCTGCAACCTGATCACTAGTCCTCACAAACAATGGAGTGATAATACCACATCTAACCTTCTTCCGAAGAAAGTGAACATCAATCTCTATATGCTTCGTCCTCTCGTGTAGTACAGAGTCAGAAGCGAGCTGAATAGCAGATCGATTATCACAATATAATGTGGATGGAAAAGTCACTGGAAATCCCAACTCGCCAAGAATCGATCGTAGCCAGATAATCTCACACGTGCCAAGTGCTAGTGAACGATACGCTGCCTCTGTTGACGAGCAGGAGACAACTGCCTGCTTCTTGCTCTTCCAAGAGATAAGATGAGTCCCTCAAAAAGCACAGAAGCCTGTAGTAGATCGACCATCATACGCTCCCCCATAATCTGAATCTGAATAACAGGCTAGAGAATCAGTCTGAGATCCTGATGCATAGAACAACCCAAGTCCAGGACAAGACTTGAGGTATCGAAGAATATGATAAACTGCATCAAGATGAGACTGACATGGCCTGTGCATGAACTGACTAACTCGGCTAACAACGAATGAAATGTCTGGTCTAGTGTTAGCTAGATAGATAAGTCTACCTACCAATCTCTGATAGACAGTCGGATCTCTCAACTCCTCACCTTCAGCAGTAAGCTTCAGGTTTGGAATTATGGGTGATAATGTCGGTTTGCACCCCAGCATCCCAATATCCGAGAGAAGGTCTAGAACATACTTTCTCTGAGAAAGAACAACACCCCTGCTGCTACGGGCAACCTCATTCCCAAAAAAGTATCGCAGAAATTCAAGGTCCTTCACATCGAAGGCCTTCTCAAGGTCTACCTTGACCTGCGCAGTCTCAGAAATATCATCTCCAATAATAATATTATCATCAACATGTATCAAAAGAATAACACACTGTCCAGAAGTATTCCGTCGAATAAAGCAGGTATGATCAGAATGACATCTGGTGAACCCCAAATGTACAACTACATCACTAAAGCGAGAGAACCAGGCTCGTGGTGACTGTTTCAGTCCATAAAAAGACTTACGCAGTCGACATGCCTTGCCAGCATACTCCCTCTCACCACGAAAGCCCGGTGGTGCATCCATATAAATAATCTCATCCAGATCACCGTGAAGAAATGCATTTTTCACATCTAATTGATGAAGAGGCCAAGAGTACTCCGCAGCCAGAGAAATAATCAATCGAACAGTAGTTAATTTTGCCACAGGGGCAAATGTGGCACCAAAATCACGACCTGGTACCTGAGTAAAGCCCTTCGCCACAAGCCTAGCCTTGTGACGATCAATAGTACCATCCGCAAGAAACTTCAGGATGTAAACCCAACGACAGCCAACAGGCTTCACCCGGGAAGGTAAAGAGACAAGATCTCATGTATGATTACGTTGAAAAGCGTCCATCTCCATCTGCATGGCAAGAACCCACTGGGGCTCTCGCATAGCCTCTGAAACAAAACGAGGAACTGGCGTATCTGATAAGGCCATGCTATAAGCTCGAAATATAGGAGATAGATCACCATAAGAAACATAAGCAGAGATCGGATATAAAATCCTGACGGTCCAACCATAACGATCAACTGGACGGCGAGCACGCCGCGGATAACGACGCCCTAAATCATCATCATCCACGGACAATGTCTCATCAGATAAACTAACTAGCTCAGTACCTACAATCTCATCAGTACTAACAACAGGTGCATCAATATGCTCAACGAATGGAGACGGATTACCTGCATCGCCTGAGGTAGAGGGGACATCAGCAGGGGGATGAGAGCGAGGACGACGAACATAAACCTGCAAAGGAAGAGAGACAGGTGACTCTGTACGGACAGGTTTGACTGGCTCTGGAGAATGAGAGACTGATGACTCTGTAGTGATTGTGACCAATGGCTCTGGCTCCTGTGGTAATGGAAAATCAAAGGGAGTATCAACTGGAGGGAGAGACACAAGACTAGAATAAAAATAAGAAATATGCTCAAGAAAAGTCACATCTAGACTGTGATACATACGTCGCTTGACAGGATCATAACACCGATACCCCTTAGATTGATGACAATAACCCACGAAGACACAACGAATTGCTTTATCATCAAGCTTATGACGAGTAGGAGACCGATCCTGAACAAAATATGTGCAGCCAAAAACACGAGGGGGGACCGAAAAAAGTGTCCGCTCAGGGAATAAGACCTGTAAGGGAGTCCTATGCTGAAGAACACGACTCGGTGTACGATTGCACAAAAAGGTGGAAGTCAAAACTATAAAATACCAATAAGATTTAGGTACCCCCATACCTCTAAGCATACAACGTACCATCCCTATCAGAATCCTATTTTTTCTTTCAGCAACTCCATTTTGTTCAGGAGTATATGGACAAGTGAGTTGCTGGAGGATACCCTAAGAAGAAAGGTGAGATACTAAGGCATCAAACACATATTATTTGACATTATCCGATCGAAGAGCACGAACAATGACATCGAATTGTGTCTTAATCATCTGGAGAAACTGAGTGATTATCGGGAGTACATCAGACTTCCTATGCAAAAGGTAGACCCAAGTACAACGGGTATAGTCATCTATAAATGTCATATAATATCGAGCACCTGACAGAGCAGTAACAGGAGAGGGCCCCCAAATGTCAGAGTGTATTAGGTCAAATGGCTTGGGTGACTGATGCATGCGAGGAATATAACTGGTCCTAACATGTTTCGATAGAGAACATATAACAAGTCAAGTTTACCATCAACACAAGCATTGTTCAAAGCAGGAAATAATATACATAAATATTTAAAATTTGTATGTCCAAAACGGTCATGCCACAACTTAACAGTTTGTGACGAAAAATCATAACGACAAGTACTAGATAAAATACTAGCATGCAAGCTAGGAATAGATAAAGACAAAGCAGGTGTAGGTAATGTAGGTGGAGGTGGTGTAAGTGGAGGAACTGGTTAAACTGGAGGTGAATCGCCGAGATAATACAATCCATCTCTCTCATGTCCCCTGATAATAATCCTCCTGGTACTCAGGTCCTGCAAATAACACGAATCAGATAAGAACACAACTGCACAGTAAAAATCTCTGGCTAACTGATGTACAGATAATAGATTCATGACCAACTTTGGCGCATGAAAAACTGAATGTAATGTAAAGCCATCTGGGAGGCAGACTGTACCCCTACTAACAATAGGGGCATGTGTCCCATCTGCTAGCTGAACCTATGTATGTAACTGCTCATCAAAAGTGGTGAAGTGACGGGCCTCACCTGTCATATGACCATTCGCACTCGAGTCCAACATCCAAAGAGGAGACGGACTGGTACGAGCATGAAAGACACGAGATATACCTGTAGTAGTGGTAGTAGCAGAAGTCGGACCCTGAGAAGTGAGGGTAGACATAAGTATATCCAATCGGGAAGTGATAGCATCCATATCATTCTGCCAAGGTGGAACAGTAAGAGCAGCAGCAGCAGGAGCAATAGGTGGTGGTACCTCAGCAATAGCAGCAGCACGACCCCGAGGAGGTGGCTTAAGCTCCGGATGGAGCTTCCAACAAGAAGCCCTGAGATGTCCTGGTCGACCACAATAATCACACTGACGAGTATCCCCCTGTCTACGCTGATCTGGGACACTCTGACGGCGCTGGTCTGAGCGCTGTCCACCCCTCACTGAGGATCATGAACGAGATCCTACAGAAGCTACAAGGGCTATCTGGTCAGCTGGAGGAGTCAAGGACGTAACTGGAAGTGATGCAATACGGACACGGCGCTCATGCTGCTCAATCATTGCATACACCTCATAAAGATACGGAAGCTTTATCATCGATAAGATTTGTGAACGAGGGCCCTCAAACTCATCACGAAGTCCCATAAGGAACTTGTGAATCCTATCCTCTTCCTCTCGAGTATGCAAGAATACTGCTCCCTCAGGCTCTATCTTCGGAATAGCTGCAAGAAGATGTAGTGTCTCATACTCAAGCCAGCGTTGGGTCAAATACCCAAAATAATCCTGAATGGTCAGATCTCCCTGTCGAGCATACGAGAGCTCCTGAGAAAGCTCATAAACACGAACTCCCTGTCCGGACTGGGAATACATCTCTGATAATGTGCTCCATAGCTTCGGAATAGAGCTATGAAACTGGTGAATCCTACAAATAGATGGCTTCATCGAGCCAAATAACCATACAAGAATGGCGTAGTTCTAAAAAAACCACACAAAATATCCGGGGTCGTCATCAGCTGGCTTTGGATTAGATCCCGTCAGCCAACCAAGCTTCCCTACTCGGCCTAAGAAAAGCTGGAATGAGCGAGACCACTCAGCAAAGTTACGGCCATTCAACAACTGTGTCGTAACTTTCTGAGAGATCATGCCCGGTAGTGCTGGTAATGCAGTTGTGCCAGTAGGTACTGTATACTGGTCAAACATAAACGGGAAAGTACCAATAGATGTCTCAACAGTAGATGTGTCAACAATAGGGGTCTCAATTCCCTCAGAAGTAGCCATATCAACAACAATACTAGGGCACCCGTGACAGAAAAATAACTCTAAAATAAATAGGGGGATAAAATAAGGGAGAACAATATACCTCCAATCGAACAGTAGTGATAGATAACGAAGGTCCAGAAAGCTCCCAAATAATCAAGTCACGGTGCCCAAAATCTAGGAAATATAAATAATAGATTTACTGCATCATGAGCAGATCAACGGATAAGAGAATTCAACCCCTCTTAAAAGGTTCTACGGTACCAAATACTACGGCGCATGAAGACAAAAAACACGAAGCTATGACGTCGAACGCGACCCAGCAGTGGGCTTCAAATTAAGTGCCACAGGGGAGTACCGTAGAACCAATACGGACTTGAAAGATAATATGAAGCATATACCAGAAGAAATTGGTATATGAAGCATATACCAGAAGAAACGAAGAACACAAGCAGCTACTCTATTCTGTCATCCAATGGTGTATGGTATACCGTAGAACCAATGGTGTATGTCGATTGGTGTATGGGAGTCGACTGGTCGGTGAGGGTCGACTAGTGTATGAGTCGACTGGTCGGTGAGGGTCGACTGGTGTATGGGTTCCCTCAGAAGACAAAGGTAGTCGGAGGATTGAGGTTGTCGGGTGTGGGTGT
Source organism: Ilex asprella (assembly GCA_023539305.1). Lineage (NCBI taxonomy): Eukaryota > Viridiplantae > Streptophyta > Magnoliopsida > Aquifoliales > Aquifoliaceae > Ilex > Ilex asprella. The sequence goes on along the minus strand of CM042190.1, from coordinate 2,897,279 downwards.
GGGTGTGGCTCGGTGAGGCAGTCCGTGAGGGTGGGCAGTCGGTGTAGGTGTATTGGTTTGAGGCTGTCGGCGTGGATGGAGAGGTGGTTGTAGCTGGGTTTAATATGGAGAGGCAGTCGACGAGGGTGTGGCCTGGTTTGCTGTTCGGTTGCTGGGTTTAATATGGAGGCTGCTGGTATATGTTGTTTGTGCTGATCGCCGGTGAGGATGGGGGATAAGGTTAGGATTAGGGTTAGGGTTAGGCTCTGATACCAACTTGAGATATGTAAAAAAAGGGATACAAACTAAGTGTAGAACCCCCGTATTTATAACCAAACAATGAAAGATACAATAAGGATAAAAAAGTAAAATAAATAAAAGGAAAACCCTAATAAACTAGAAAATCCCTAACAAACTAGGTTATATCTCCAACAGAATCAAATATCACCACAATAGCCAGAAACAAACTATACTCCGACCAATACTTCTCGAATTTCCCAAACATTTCATTTGCCATTCTCCTCATGAAAATATCTGAACTTTTCATCTCCTCACTTAAATTAAGTTGAATCAAGAAAACTTCTGAAAAGTACAAATTTGAGGTAGGATACTTGGAACTAGAAAAAACACAAGTAGCATCATAGAAAGATTCTAAGAACCTACAAATGTTTTGCGTTCTAGCCCATTGTTCTTGAGTTGAACAATGTCTAAAATTAGAGTCACTTAGCTGCAAATGGCAAAATGCACAACGATAGTAAATGACACTTTCAAGCATGAGATAGGTTGAATTCCACCTAGTTTGAACATTTTGCCTCAAAGTTCTCTTGCTATCCAAAGATGTTTGTGCAACAGATTCTAAGAACTTTTTCTTCCTAACTAGAGATCCCTTTACATACTTAACACATTCCCTGGATCTTTTCAACAACTTCACCTATTTCTTTCAAACCTTCTTGAACTATCAAATTCAAAATATGAGCACAACAACAGATATGAAACAAACTACCATCACACAACAATGCATCTTGCATATTAAGTTGATTTTTAAGCAAATCAACCAACACATACATTTGCAGCTATGTTGTCTAAACTAAGTGAAAAGAGCTTTTTCCCAATGCCCTAACTATTTAACAAACTATAATCTTCTCATACAATGCAACTCCAGTATGGGGATGAATCATATAGGAGAAATTTAGAATTTTCTTTTGCAACACCTAATCTTTATCAATATAATGTGCTGTGAGACTGAAGTAACTATTAGTGACAATAGAAGTCCACAAGTCAAAAGTAAAACAAGGCCTACTAGGCAATTCTTGCAGTGCTTGATAAATCCTCTCTCTCTCTCTCTAGCATACAATTTCATAACATATGTCCTAACAGTATTCCTAGAAATTGGTATGACTTGTGGACATAAGTAGGTGAAGAGACTTCTAATGTTACCGTACTCAACAAATTGAAATAGACGTTCATGTCTAACAATTGCACAAATCAATGACTCTCTAAACTTCCTTGCATCAAATTTATAAGACCTAGATCCAAAACTAGAAAATACGGATACGGATACGTGACACGGGTACAATACGATACGAATACGGCGATACGACAAAACTTAAAAAAATAGGATACGAGTACGGTCAGGATACGTCTATAATAAAATATATTTTATATTTCACTATTATTTAATGACTTATAAATTATAAATTTTCAATAATTCTTTAACATTAGTAAGTAAAATTGGGAATTTTTACCATGAAAAAAATGTAATATCGTCTCATTATGATATGTTCATAAAATAAGCATGACCAATTAAAGGAATCATAACCACATTTAACTAGTTGGTTTTACAGGTATTTATTTTTAAAAGTATAGTGTAAATGACTCATTTTTTTTATACTCACTTAACATGTAATAATATATAATACTTAAAAAATACTCGTATCTTCAAAATCAGATAGAATTTTGTTTATGTTTTATATTGTATGTGAACTCCAAAGAAAGAGTATAACTTAAAATTGAAAATTGTACATCTTGTTACATGTTTAGAAGTATCTGTGAAGTATTCATATATTTTATTAATTATCGGATACAGATGATGCGTATCTGATACGTATCATTGAGTATCCGAGTATCGTATCCGATACAGATACGTCGACCTTGACGAAGTATCCATGCTTCATAGATCCTAAAGAACCACTGGATTGGGTTATAAGTAGCTGACCTATCTCTATCTCGTAAGTGATTCGCTTCAAACAGGTTTCTGTGTGTCATTTGAAATTACAAGTGTTGTGCTTACTATCAATAGTATAAACAGTTACATTTTTTTCGTTCTCATCTCGGCAATCCATCTGGACCTGGTTCAAGAAAATCATATCCTTTCCCTACACAAGAGTTGAACCTCCGTTGACTTTTGTTTGCTGGTTTTTACCACCGTCTAGCCCATCCATAGAATCAGAAGTAGAAGTTGATTTAGCGAAGGCAACAACAACTGGTTATGGGGCAAGCCCATTAGTATCTTCATAATTCAAGGGCAGTGAATTCATCTGCTCCAAAGTCAAATGCCGAAAAAAATATGTAAGCAAAATATATAACCAAAGAAAAGATGCAAAAGAGTTAAACAAACATCACCTATAAGATATCAATATGTATACTACCACACAGATTTTCATCATCACACCCACCTAGACAAGTGAAATAGTAAAAATACAAGCCTAACACAAATTTTTATAACAGAATGCCACATAGATTTCATCAACCCACCATATACAACACTGTCAACACGGTACCCCCTAAAAATCAAGAAACTTTCCCATCCATCAACCCACCACAATATTTATAAAAATAAAAAAAATCAAAAGAGATGTCTTTGACCCACAAAACCTCTTCCTCAGATGTCTCTTTCAATCCATTATAAAAAATCACAAAGACAAAATCCACAACCAAAAGACCAAACAAACGAAGGAGTAAACTGTTAAACAAAAGAGACTCACAAGACCAAACCTCATGGTTTAAACACAGAGAGAGAGAGACCGAAAACCTTCTCTTTAGCTATAGATGGACTGACAGAGAGAACTAGAGAAGGACTGAAGGAAGTCTTGAATCTTGATCTGGAATGAAGGCTGAAGTCTCTGAATTAGTGGATTTGGAATGAAGGTTTGACTGGTGAGTGGTGAGGCTGAAGTTTTGATCTGGAATGAAGGTTGAAGTCTTGATCTGGAATGAAGGCTGAAGTCGCTGGAAGTCTAGAGTGAAGGAGAACGAGTGACTGGTGAGTGGTGAGGAGTAGAGAGTGCTGGAGTGGATTCAGTGGAGGACCACCTGAGCGGCGGAGTGTGAAATGAAAGTGTTTTCGGTTAATTTTTTTTGCTTTTATATTAGGGGCTAAACGGGTGACACGGATCAACTACGGGTTGGTTGGAGGCCAAAAGAGGCAAGCTTTTGACCAAAGCCAGCCCCACCCAAAATTTATTCTTAAATTCAATAAGTGTTAAACTTATTTTTCAAACCTAATATCTTTTTAAAAATTTCATTTCAAATGATGCATTCTCAACTAAAAACGTCATTCCCAATGACGTTTTGAAATTGCATAAAATTATTGTTTAAATCTTCATTCTAAATGACGTGTTTAAATTCATCATTGCTAATGACATTTACAAAAAATATATTGAAACGGTCATTAACAGAGTTAAATTCCTTACACAATAAAAATGTCATTTTAAATGACGTTTTTAAAATTTACAAACATTATTTACGTTTTCATTGTAAAAGTATGTTAAGTTTTTTGGTGATATTTAGTTTAGTTTAGTTTTTTGTTTTAGCTTAAAAATAAATTATTAACCATGTCAAAATCAAAATAGTGTTTGTATATCTATTCCAAAATAATGTCATAAGTTTATCGTACAATGAGATTTGACCTACAAAAGTGTACAAAATATGCAAATATGGAAAATAATACTTATACATTAAACAAAATAATGTTATTAAATGAGACTATAAAAAATATAGTTTATCAATATTGTGGTTGATGTTGAAAACAACATAGATGGTTATCGAGTACACATAAACTCGATGGAATAAAAGTGTCGGATGTATCATCACTTAAGTCGAAATAATTAAAAAGTTGAGAATCGAAAACAAGTAATGGATCCTCTAAAATTTGAATTTCAACATAGTTAGGACCGAAATGCTCAATTTTTGCATACTTGATTGCATACAGACGATTAAGTTAACGCTACATCTGATCATTTTTACGTTCAAGTCTTGCTATAATATTGTCATGGTTGCTAGAGTTTTGTGGATCATAAATATCAGCACGTGCCTTCGATACCATTAGTCTATGCCAACGACAATATTCTTCAAGCTCACAATATTTGTCATCTAATTGTCGTCATCTTAGTGTGGGTTTGATATGAACACTCGAAGGAAGATAGTCGGTCATAGGTCTAACAATTAGGTGTTCAACTTAATCGAATGGGTGATAAGGGTCGATGGACTCATTGAGGAACTCACACTTTTGTTCGTACCAAGTTACATCGGTGGAATCTGTGTAGGATCTAATTGAACGAACTATATTCGACGATGCTTGTTGGCCAGTTGAGCGTTGATGTTCACTGGCTATAGATGAACTATGCTCATTGCGTGATGAAGAACCTTGAGTGGTTTGACTGGATTGCCTATTTGATGTACACCTAGACATTTCTTGGGTTATGATGTACACAATTAATAATGATGGTTTATATAGATACTGAATGCAATTATATACAAATTTGATAAGTGACTAACACGACTTGACATTGATAAAGTAATGATATGATTTCACAGTGATAAAAATAATGACATAACAATTCAATGACAAAGACTAACATAACTTGACACTACACTGATAAAGTTATCTCACAAATGTAAAGTGATTACCACTATTCAAGATATGACATTGGAAAAAATGATTGCACACTTACTACATTTGTTAATCTTCATCAGACATATAATCATCTGACTGATATTGTGCATTAGATAATACATTATTTTGTTCAACTAGTGTCAACTCTCATCCATATGCAGTTTCCACCATGTCTTTAGCTAGTTAGAGCGTATAATAGCGATATCTACGCACCAACATTCTATTATTCTCTCTTCGAACATGTTTTACTGTTGATTCGTACTCCTCTCTATTTTGGTATTACATTGTTAGTGATCGTCTATGAGGCACTGGTATATCAAGTTCTCTTAGTTGTGTGAATATTTCGTTTGATTCATTAGTACGAAAAAGTCCACTCTCATCACACTCCTACATAATATTCTTTCGGATAAGAAAATCTCTCAATCTTGTAATCATCGTTTCACTCTTGATACAACCAAACTCATTCATGTCTGCGATTGTTAAATCTTGTAAAAAAATTTGATGTAGACATAATTTTTAGTGTTTATCATATCAACCACAAATAAGGTGTTTAAATAGTAGTGTCTAACCCTAGTGTGCTGAACAAGTCACAATAATCAATAGTGTGTTGTTACTTCAGCACATGGTTTGCTGAAACCCATTCAAGGTTTAGTCACTTCAGCACATGACATTAAGTAGTCATGAACAGTTATTTTTTCTTCTTCAGCCTTATCAAATGCCAGCTTGTTGTAACTTCAACACATGATTTTTATTCAAATGTTCACCAGTTCACCCTCACACATTGTTGGCAGTTATGTGTATTCATTACAACACATGGTTTATCAGCAATTATAGGGTTTTGTCATTTCATCAGGAAATTCGTTGATTCAGCGGGTTGTCACTTCATGATGTGGCTTGTTGAATAGTCATGTAAATGAAAATCCATCGAATATAGATTAGTGTATTGTCAATTCATAGGTAATAGAAAAACAATCAATGTATTGTCAAGTCATGGGTAACATGAAAACAATCAGTGTATTGTCAAATCATGGGTAACAGAAAAACAATCAATGTATTGTCAAGTCATGACAGTGTTTTCTTAGTGAATTGATACGTCCATCAAACCTTGATCTTTTAGGACTATATATTCATCGTGTGTAAGCAACTCATTGAACAAAACTCATTTTCAACCATAAATTGTAGGGTGAGAACGCTATATGAAAATATGGGTTATCATTGGACCTCAGAGGATGAGTTCTTCTATCTTCTGAAGCATCATTTACGTTATTCAAGTAGGGTCAGAAGCACCATGAGGTACGAATTGCAATATCGTTTAACGGAGCGAGAAAATCTTAATGGAGATATGCGAATTTTCAATATATGAAGGCCTTAACAAATTGACTTCCATATGCCAGTTGAAACACCTCAACAACTAGAACGAGCATTGTATCATTTTTTGAGCTGAGAACAATCGCATGTCAATCCGTTTAAATCGTTACAACCTTCGTTGCATCGCACAAGACTGTGCTGAAGAAGGGTTAATGGAAGAAACATGTTAAAATTTCCTCTTAAGTGCAGATGTTGGATGTATTTCTGATGTCGAGATGTCTGACGAAGATGTTGACCCATGAAACATGTTGTGTGGAGAAGTGTTATGTTAGTGTTGTGTAGAAAAATGTTATATTAGTATTGTATGGAGAAGTGTTATGTCAGTTTCTTGTGAACAAGTGTTAGGTTTGTGTTGTGTGGACAAGTGTTATATTAGTATTTATGTCGAGAAGTGTTAAGTTAGTGCTGTGTTGAGAAGTGTTATGTTAGTTTTGTTGCCTCCAATTCCTGTTATTATTGTGTCGAGATTTAAATGTGAAGTATTATGTTGAAGTTAAGTTAAATGTGTTGTGTACAATATTGATTGTGTATGTGACAACTTGATTAAAGATTGTAATTGAAATTCATAAAATAATTATAGTCACGCATTTACAAAAGAAAAACTTTGTACAGTTCCAAAAAACCTAAAAATACATCAAAATCATATGTTATATAGAGGTGGTCGCCTACATCGTTTCAGCTGTCTCCGAACGCCATGCTCATCATATTGTGGTACAACCCGTGTCACGTATGACACACCAATATCATTGTCATGATGTGCACGACCTCGCTCCTAAGCTCGTCCCCGACCCTGTTGTTTGCCTCGAACTCGCGGTCCGACTCTCACATGACCTATACCTACAAGTGCAGCATCTTGTGTCAACCTTTTCTCAACTAACAAAGGAAATGGAAAAATATGCTCGAGAGAAGGGGTAGGCTAGACTGTGTGCGATGACCCCATTGCTGCATGACACGACATAGGTGTCAATGTAACTGATGTGGTTCCACCTGCTGACACTACTGGTGTAGTGGAAAAGAGAGCATCCAAAGGTATAGGAAAAGGTGTCACTGTAACTATAGGGGTCAGTACTCCTGAGAAGACTGGTGATGGTGTTAGTGCTAGAGTCTGTGTCACTGCTGGAGTTGATATCGGTTTCGGTGTAGGTGTCGGTGTCAGTGCTAGTGTTGGTGTTGGTGTCAGTACTGGTGTCGGTGTTGGCGCATGTGCTTCTGGCAAAGGTAATGGTCATACAGGTGAGGACAATAAAAATGTGGATGATGGTGGTGAAGAAATAGGAGTAGTTCAAACACCAGAAGTCGATGGCTGCGCAGATGTAGACGGAACATTAGTTGCCGAGACTAGAGTGTCGACATGTTGTCTCTGCTCATGGATGGATGTCAAACTCGAGGAGCTTAGATCTGTGAAACGCCTAAGAGTCTACATGAAAAGTGTTAAATCTGAGTTGCCCGTATATGTAGAATGTGAAGTGTGATATATTTGTGTAAGAGTCTTTTCCTACGAAAACATTACATGAAATATTAATTATAGTAAACAATTTCACTTTTTTTGCCTTCTAATATAATAGTAAATCATTTAATAACATCTTACCAGTAGCTTTATGATGCTCCCAGCTGGTTGAAAACCAACATTAGGCACAACAGATTGACGTAGATGATATAGGAATCAACTCCAGCTTTCACGAGTCTGTTCATGAACAAACGCAAATGCAAGACGAAAAATTTGTTTTCTGAGTGTCAATACCAGTAGCAATCAGAAGCTTATGCCTACAAATGTGCCATCAATGCTAATTACAGGCCGACAATGAACAAATCCATCAATCGAAGCTTTGAAAGCCCAGAACACCTTGTCAAATATGTCGAATGTGGGAGCACGAGCTTTGTGCTACCACCTTACAATTGTCCCAGGGTTGTATTTCACAAGAGTACCTATAAACTTGGGCAAGATATTGTAAGAACTATCCCAGCTACCGAAAACCTTTGTTATGGTTTTATTCTTTGCATTCCATGCCTTTTTATACGTTATCAAATTCAGATATTTTTTTCATCATTTCTATGATAACATGAATTGTTATATCTGGTGTAGCTTGAACAAAACCCTCAATCCATCGAGAAATAAAGTCCGCATCAAGCTGACAGTGGTCCTAGTTCAACCGTGGGTGGAAACAAGTGTAAGGTCCTTTATATCTTGTGATCTCAAACATTATGTGTTTCGCCTTGACAGTTACCCGTAGCCTCCACTTGCATCTTGCACCTCAAAACCCAGCGTGTTTTGTTTGTATCAACAACCAGGGGCGGCTCAACAGAGTTATGAAAAAAGCCTAGGCTTTAGGCCCCATTTTTAAATAAGACCCCAAATTTTTAAATATCATAAATAGTACATATAAAAAAATTAAATCTATAAATATTTTAAATCCTACAAAAAAGCCTTATAAAAATACAAGTCCAATAAAAAAAAAAAATTAAGGCCTCATTTCAAAGAAGACCCATAATTTATAGGTATACAGTAACAGTCCAAACAAAAAATTTAAATTCATGGCTAAACAAAATATTTCAATTTAAATAGATTGAGCCTATTAATTTAAATTTAGCCGTAAAATTAAAAGACCCTAAAATTTATTTTTTAAAATAAAAAAAATAAAACTAACTATAAAATTAAATCTACTAAAATCTAATTTTAACCCCCAAAAAAGTTAAGTTTAAACTTACCATCATAATTTTTCAACCATTTTTTCTCTCTCTTACCATTAAGTTCAAATATGGTAACAAAAACTTGAACATAAAATTTTAATTAATATTTTTGTATTTAAAAATATTAAAAATTAAATTTATTATTAATATTAAAAATAAAAAAACCTTATTTATCGTTTCCGTTTTAGACCCCAAAAAGTCTCGGGCTACCTCTATCAACAACAACATAATGTTAGTGCATCTTCAATGAATACAATTTCACTGTCATCTCCAACTCTATTTCACTGTCATCTCCCATGTTTTAAAATCATGCAAATTGCAAAGTATGCCAACTTCATTCTGGGTGCCCAATTCAATGTTTGTGAAGAATTTTGACTTGGGCTCGTGAATAGGAACTTCACCATCGTCCTTAACAAAATTACCTATGCCAGCGTTATCATCCGACTCATCAGTCAATAGTTTTTCTGACAATTCTCCTTGTTCGTAGTACTCATTCTGGTTATTAACACACATTCCTTTATATGTATTATTAGCAATCTAATGCATTATAAGTTCATGGACGTGGTCCACTGGCACCAACCTCGGGCTAACCGCAATCATATTCATTCACTCGTTATCCATGGTAGCATTGTAGTGTTGCTGAGATGAGCATTCGAGAAAAGTACTATGCCATGTTTTTTACTGTGCATATGTATATCGATTATATTTTTTCATACACTGCATCATTACAGGGGTGTAATAATCATCCACCATTGTTGAAGGGTCAAACATTGAGATATACAGTTGTTGGCTGAGCAGAGCAGAGTGTGGACCACCATTAGACCAACCTTTTTGACTTCCACCAATGTCATACGACGTAACCTCTTCACTCACATACAAATCCACTTTGTTGACACATTGATTGTCAAATACGACATGCAAAATTGCCTCCACAACTTAAGGTTGTATTTATTCCTATCTATCTCTGATACATCATGCAATCTATCCACCAAAGCCGAGTGACTTATTTCATGAGCTACCTTTATCACACGCTTATAACCATTATCATACCCTAAACCATCATCGTTCTTACTAATCTTACCACCTCAATAAACCATCACAGATGCACATCTTCTAACCATTCGTAACAATTTTACAATAAAGACATGAAAAGTAACATTAGATATCGTTTATGCATATAACTTCAATTATATATATATATATATATATAT
>CM042190.1:2848753-2886739 GCA_023539305.1 Ilex asprella | reverse complement strand
TATATATATATATATATATTGTTACTCCGACAAACACTAAGACAAAGACGTTAGGTTAGGTTAATTTCATCATTGAAACTTTTGCACCTTAATCAAATTCCTAGCCATACTGAGTAAAAACAAAATCAAAATACCTTCTAAACAAGTGATAGAAACATAAAATGAAATCTTTGTTTTCTAGCAAATGCAACCAACAAACAATTGAAATTAGATTGAATGTCCCATTGAGCTACAACTTCTTTACGAATTAAACATTATGGGACTGTAAGAAGGAAAAAAAACAATAGTATGGAGGGATTGTAACCTACTAGGCAATAGCATATAATAAAAAAACCAATTAAGCATGCAACTAATGGACCATGCATCACTTTTCGTGCACATTACTACACCATTTCAATTGATCTCAGGGTAAATAACATATTAGGCATAAATAATTTGAAAAACACACGAGTCGTTGGTCATTTTGAAGCCGTCATGAGTACTACTATTATAAATGACTAAGCTCAGCTCCAAATTCACTTACTCCTTGCAAAGCAACTTGTCTTTATCTAGAAAATATGGTGTTATTAACAGACTAATGTTTAGTATGCTTTTAGGACTCTAATGAGAAGAGCATATATATATATATATATATATATATATATATATATATATATTGCAAAACTCAAGCGGATTACATGTATCATTCAAAAATGACCTTTTACAAAATTCTACAAGCCTCATAGATTCCATGTGAAACTGTGTCAATCATGTGTTCTTTAGACTTATGACAACAACACTGCGTGGTCTAATACATAGATTTTACAGGTGTTACAAGTGACCTAAACTGCTAAAACTCTTATGAGCACAATGTTTCAAACACAATACCTTACTAATTTAGATCACTCTTGTATCATGACTATACCGGCGACGGAACCAGAGAGTGAGATTAACTCTAAGGTTCTTTTTTATGCCTTCTGCTCAAGGACTATGGGCAACATAACATCTTCCACTTAAAGATTCTAAAACCCAAATCCATGAAACACTTCTTAATATTTGCAAGCTGAATGATCATCTATCACCAAATATTCAGTTAAAAAAATAATGAATTGTGGCTATTCAATTCTTTATAACTTCTTTTCACTGCAATAATTATAACCTAAAGGCATAAGAAATTCAGGATGGAGAGTGAGTGAAATAACATAACCCAATTATCATAAGTTAACCAAGTTTGTTAAGAAAAAGAAAACAGGTACAAACAAAAACTAAGAACAAATTTGCATCAAAGCGGTCTCAATTAAATTTCCACCCAATCAATAGAAATAACTTCAGGGCCACTACTTCCCCAGAATAAACTTTAGAGACAGAAAAAATAACGATACTGAACCTAATCACCCATAATTTGTAACAATTCAAAAGCACCTCATCTTCAATTTACCAAATTCAGAAGAGGTAAAACTCAAAGACAGAGAATGCAATACTCGACTGGACCTTGTTTATTCTGTCGAGAGGTTCCCCGTATATTTCAATTCAACAAACTCTATTTATTTATTTATTTACCGATGGGTGGAAGAGCTACAAGAATTCCTGGAAAAAAAATATTTAAGAACCATTGAACACAAAATTAAATAGAGAACAACAACTAGATTCATAACATGTTTGACTTGTTTTCTGCTCTGGTCTGCTCTGTACATAGGGATTACAAAAAAAAACGTTCATTCTAAATGCCCTAAGCTTTGATTATATCTCTTTGTTCATTCTTGGATCTTTTTGTGCACTTGTGGACTGCTAAGTAATACTCAAAGCAAAACAAGCGAGAGAGAGAGAGAGAGAGAGAGAGCAAAATACCTTTAGTGGGTCACCAGAGTTGTTGTCAGAACTTGTCGGAGGAGAGGGAAAGAGATAGACAAAGAGACAAATTTAAGGTGTGCTGGTGAGATTTGCGAAATCCTTCTCCAGAGTGGTCTTCGTCGGAGGAGTGGAGTGGAGAGGGTAATTGGAGAAAGGATATGGGTGATTAGGGATTTTTTGATTTAGGGGGGGTGGGGTTTGGAACAGGGGTTGAGGACTAAACCCCTTAAACTCATGTTTAGTAACTAAACATTAAACTTAGAATTTGAAATTCAGCCCGGTCATGGCCCGATCATGAAACCCAAGTTCATGGGTTTCATGAAACCCATGGGAGGGTTTCATATGTAGGTTTGGGGGTTTCACATTTAAATGACATTTATACCTCACATATATCCATACTCATGTTTAGATTAAATTAGTTAAGGGGCAAAATAATCATTTATATACAAATATAGTATCATAATAATCATATATCCCTGCGCATACCAAACATAGGTATGAACAACATTGAATGTTGAATCTCATCTTTGAGTCAAACCCGGGTTTGGACAAGCCAATCCAAACTCATCCCAAAAAACATACCAAATATGCCATAAGGGTTTTTGTGATTTGGGAAAGTGGTTTCTGTTTTAATTCGCTTGAAGCATCATTTCAATGAGGGTTTTGGAACATGGGTTGTGGACTAAACCCCCTTAAACTCATGTTTAGTAACTAAACATTAAACCTAGGATTTGAAATCTAGCCTGGTCATGGCCCGATCATGAAACCCATGTTCATGGATTTCATAAAACCCATGGGAGGGTTTCATATGTGGGTTTGGGGGTTTTACATTTAAATGACATTTATACCTCACATATATCTATACTCATGTTTAGATTAAATTAGTTAAGGGGCAAAATAATCATTTATATACAAATATATTATCATAATAATCATATATCCCTGCGCATACCAAACATAGGTATGAACAACATTGAATGTTGAATCTCATCTTTGAGTCAAACTCGAGTTTGGACAAGCCAATCCAAACTCATCCCAAAAAACATACCATAAGGGTTTTTGTGATTTGGGAAAGTGGTATCTGTTTTAATTCGCTTGAAGCATCATTTCAATGAGGATTTTAAAATTATCATTTAAAAAGACAATTTTAAAAACGTCATTTAAAATACCAATTTATGCTTGTTTATGCCCTAGCTATGTTAGGAAACCGTTTATTTTCATAATGAATAATAAATCATCATTTTAAGTGACTATTTTAAAGATGTCAATTTCAATTACATTTTTACAAATTTATCCAATTTCAAAATGCCATTGGGAATGAAGTTTTTACACAAGAAGACGTCATTTGAGATGACGTTTTTAAGAAGAAATTAAGTTTAAAATTGACTGGATTTGAAAATAAAATATGAGTGGGGCTGACTTTGGTTAAATAGGTTAATCATGTCAAAATGCAACACTTATTTTTTTTGTGTTTAAGCATGTTGACCCATTTTTTTATTGATCCATTTAAATTTGTGTCCAACTTATTAATTTCGTGTCGTGTTAATGTGTCATATTAAAAATTAACACCTCTAATTTTATAATACTAGCAATGCACGATTTGCGTTGCCCGTGAAAATTTTGTTGAAATATTTGAATCTAATTATGGATCTAATGTATATCTCATATTTATCATACTTTAATTGTTTGTATTCTCTTCATAACTATAAATATCAAATGTACTCATTTTCTATGATTATTTCATTCAAATTACCAAGTTGAAATGTTTATAAAATTTTCTTTTCTCAATTTTTTTCTTTTTGTCTTTCTTGTTTTTAATTTGTGCATTAATATTTTTTTTGTTAAATTATTTTAATTGTGAATAAAGAGATAAGATAAATATATCTATTTTTTGGTATTGAATATGATATTGTATCAATGAAGTTGTCAACGTATATTTATAATATTAGATTTTTGAAGAAAAAAATAAATAATATATTTTTTATATATCATGTTTAGCATAACATGACTATTCAAATTTTTTGTAAAAATAGAGAGATTTGTATGATATGATAGAGATTGGTCTGTTATTTAAATACAAAAGAATATAATGGTAATTATATATTATCTTTTATAATTTTTTATAAGTGCAAAATAACTAATCAAAAAATTTTAATGTAAAATACTTTTATTAGTAGCAGGTCCTTTCAGCTCTGCACAGTTTTCTTCGTCAGGCAGTCCTCTCCACTGCAGAGGAATTCAGATTTCAGTGGGAGAAATTCAAATTTAAGTTTCAGATACTAATTTGAGTGTGAGAGAGAGGTATTGAATGGCGTTGAGCTACGGCCATGTTCGTCCCATCATCACCTCCATAACTTCTCTGCAATTCCCTTATTTCTCCGCAATCCGACTTCTCTCTTCCGACCCAGAAGGAGAATTTCAATATTGGCCCCCAAAACCGTCATTACCTTCACTGGAACGTTCAAACGACGCCGAATTAGTCTCCCAGATCCTTCTTCAACACCACAACCCATTCCACACCATGGAATCTTCTGTCCAACTCAATGGCATCATCCTCACCCCACACCTCGTCCATCAAACCCTACTCCGCCTCAAAAACGTTTCCAAAATTGCCCTCTCCTTCTTCACCTGGACCAAGCAGCAACCTTATTTCCACCATGACGCTGTTTCCTACAACCTCCTCATCGACATCCTCGGCAAAGTTCGCCAGTTCGACGTCGTTTGGCAATTAATAGTTGAAATGGATCAAAAAAAGATCAAACCCACCTCAACCACCTTCTTAATTCTGATCCGGAGGTTGATTTCCGCGGGTTTTACCCGCCAAGCCATCCGTGCATTTGATGATATGGAATGTTTTACCGAAAAGCAAGTAGAGAGGAATGATTTCTGTTATCTCTTGGATACCCTGTGTAAATATGGATATGCAAAAGTGGCTATGGAGATTTTCAATAAAAGGAAATGGAGCTTCCATGTGGATGCCCAAATGTATACTATTTTGATATATGGGTGTTATAAAACAAATAGAAGGAAAATGGCTGAGAGGTTTTTTGAAGAGATGGTGGACAAGGGGATTGTGCCCAATGTTGTTACTTACAATGTGATGCTAAATGGGATCTGTAGGAGAGCTAGTTTGCATCCGGAGGAGAGGTTCGAGAGGACAATTAGAGATGCAGAGAAGGTGTTTGGTGAAATGCGGGAGAGAGGGGTAGAGCCAGATGTGACTAGTTATTCTATTTTGATTCATGTTTATAGTCGGAGCCATAAACCAGAGTTAACACTTGATAAGTTGAAGGAGATGATGGACAAAGGGATATACCCAACTGTGGCCACGTATACCTCCGTTGTCAAGTGTCTTTGTTCTTGTGGGAGGCTTGAAGACGCTGAGGCGTTGTTAAATGCGATGGTGGGTAATGGGGTTAGTCCATCGGCTGCTACTTATAACTGTTTCTTTAAGGAGTACAGGGGAAGGAAGGATGTGGATAATGCTCTGAAGTTGTATAGGAAAATGAAGGAAGAGTCTCCATTTTTGCCAAGTATGCACACGTACAACATATTGGTGGGGATGTTTGTGAAGTTGAACCGTATGGAGATTGTGAAAGAAATTTGGGATGACATGAAGGCTATTAGCGCTGGACCTGATTTGGATTCATACACGTTGCTGATTCATGGACTGTGCGACAAACACAAGTGGAGAGAGGCTTGCCAGTTTTTCGTGGAGATGATAGAAAATGGAATCCTTCCTCAGAAGGTAACTTTTGAGACGCTATATCGTGGCTTAATACAGTCTGATATGTTGAGAACTTGGAGAAGGTTGAAGAAAAAACTTGAGGAAGAATCCAGAACCTTTAGTTCCGAATTCGAACATTATCACTTGAAGCCCTTCACTAGATGATACATATACATTGTTGCATTGCACCAGTCAACTAAAGTTTTATCTAATGAGCTATTATCTGAAGTTCTTTTTTTAAGTTTGAATAGGTAGTATTATGAGAGATACTGTAAATGTTTTATTAGATCATCTTCGGTCCTTATCTGTACTCCAATCTTGATTTGGTGTAGACATATCTAACGGACAAATTCTTTTTTGTACTCAAATCTTTTTAAAAAATTCTCATGTTATCCCAATGGTAACTAATTTTTGTTTTTGTTTTTGTTTTAAATTAAATTATGATAATACACAAATTAGTATTGTGCAAAATCAACAGTCAAGAATGTGTAAAGGTGCAATTAATAAACAACGATAAGACAATTAATGATGGAATAGTAAATAAAGAATCAATACATAGGTATATAGTGGTTCGGTCTGGATGACCTACTCCACTCTCGGGGACGACAACGGTGGCCGGTGTCCTTTATTAATGAGCAAGAGTCATCGGAAGAATATTCTTCGGGAGTATTACAGTGCTAAGAGGGAGAGAGCAATGTGTGTAGAGAGATGTGTATGTGTAGGGTGATGGCAATGTGTGTAATTGTCTCTCCTTGTGGGAAGAGCTCACATTATATAAGTTTAATAAGGCGGTGAGGTGACACGAGGAAGGGATTTCTACTATTTTTGTAAGTGTAATTTTCGTAGGATTAAATTTTCGTATTCCGATATTCCTTCTCTCGTGGTCCTATCCAATCGGAGAATGATCATGAGTTGGATTGGACTTGATCATGAGCCTGAGATTTGAGGGAGTCAAGAAAACGAAGGAGCACTAGGGCCAGGCCTTGGGCGGCGCCCGGCTTGGGTGACCCTTGGGCGGCGCCCCAAGTACTTTGGGCGTTGACCTCTTAATGTCATTTTGGATTCCTTCTCGATGGATTGTGACCCAGTTTTGATTGGGCTCATCAAATTATATTTCTTTTTGCTGTTATTAAGTTCCCAATCTTCAACGACCAAAGCTACCGGTAAAGGTAAAGTCCTGGTTTTGCCGAGGAGCTAGAGATGTTCTGATGCCTTCCAATGATGTACATCTGAATTTTCTTGGTCCTGTGAATAAATTCTCTCTAGGATGTGGATGAAGAAAACTAGGAGAAATCAAGAAGAAAACAAAATGGGTCTGTTCACCAAACACAGGGAATAACACTGCAAGCAATGACTGTATGTATAGATGGGTTTATTCCTATTTGTATAGATGGGTATATAGATTCTTATTCCTATATCTATATAATAAAATAGAAGTGTGCTTGAATTTTATCCCAGTCATATTTTTTCCCTCAAAATCATCACCAATCACTTACCTCACCCATCATCATTTTGTCAGACTCAAATGTCAAATCGTATCACTCATTTCTATCACATATATAATCATTTATATATTTCTTCCCTAAAAACATTATATCACTTATGTTTATCATATATTTAATTATTTAATATTTGATTAATTTGTAATTATATATTTTGAAAAAATTTAATATAATGAATCGATTTTTTTGGACGCTTGGATTTTATATTTTATCGTGTCTTCAGACACGGGTTATGGCTAGTTTATATAATAAAACAGTAGTTTGTTTGAATTTTATCTCAGTCATATTTTTTCCCTCAAACCACCACCAATCACTTACCTCATCCATTATCCTTTTGTAAGACTCAAACGTCAAATCACATCACTCATTTTTATCACATGTTTAATCATTTATATATTTCTTCTCTAAAAATATCACATTACTCATTTATATCATATATTTAATTATTTAATATTTAATTAATTTGTAGTTAATATATTTTGAAAAAATTTAATATAATGAGATCGATTTTTGGACACTTAAATTTTATATTTTATCGTGCTTTTAAGCATGATTTATGACTAGTTTATATAATAAAATATCTAGTAATTTGAATTTTTATCTCACACATATTTTCTCTTCCAAAATCATCTCATCACCTAATTCTATCGCATATTTAATCATTTAATATTTGATTAATTTGTAGTTTAACACAATTATTGTTTCATATATTGTTCATGCACGATAATGTACACGTTGAAAAAAAATTGTCGGATTATACATTTTGAGAAAATTTTGATGTTATTTTAAAAAAATAATAAATAGAAATTAATTTTAATCGATATAATCAAATAAACGAAGAAATAAAAAAATGTTATTTAGTATAGTGAGATTAATTTTTTAAATGATAAAATTTTATGTTTTATTGTTCATTCAGGTACGAATTATAACTAATGTATATATATTCTTAAATGTACATCGTTTGTGACAAATTTAACGAGAGAGAGAAAACAGTTGCACGTGGAAAGAAGAGAGAGTTGACAGATTTTTACCGTTATAAATTTTTATCTAAGTTTTGAGTCTTCCTTGATTTGGATTTAAAAAAAAATCATCATTCATCTGGTATGAATTTAGGTATATGATTAAAAATAATTTTTGAACTCTTTTCACCCTAATTTGAATTTGAGTCCATAAAAATGTCAGGACTCGAGATGCTGTTAGTACCAAGCCTGGTAATCAAATTCTCATTGACTTTTTTTTGTAACTTGTCCAGAATTTCGTAGATTCTTTCTCTTCCGTTTTTAAGAATATAATCTTTTTATACGTTTTCACATCCGCACATGCTGCTATACTACCCTTAAGTCTCTCAATAAGAGATCACTAATAATTTCTTATCTGATTTTTTTTTTATTTTTTTTTCCGGAAGTGATATTTACAGATGGCTTAATTGCATGGTTGTGGGTAGACAAGTTGTTTACACATAGTAAAATCTGAGAGTAACACATTGAGGTGATTCGACGATCAACAAAGAATCAGTGAGAATTCGAGTCTAACAGTGCGATTAAGGAAGTGAGACTCTAAGAACTGCGAGAAACGAGGGAACATGACATCATGAATCGCTAACTAGAAACGGTTTAGTGCACGTTTACACATCTCGAAGAAAAATTTTATTATTATAATTATGGTCGAAAAAGATGCCTTCAACGATGAGGGGTTATCTCTTATAAATAACGAAGGTAAGACTACCGAAAAGAGATCTTGATCAACACAAAATTCTAAACATAGTCTACCTCTCTTTTACCTTGCTTATTTCCTAGCAAATTTATTTTAACTTTTAATTCATCACTCTGGTGATTTTTTATTTCCGTTTAATGTTAAGTACGGTAGTTTTTTCATCTATCAAATTTAGTTTATCTTCTACTTTACATTCTAATTGTCTTTTATCATTCTAGTCCATTCCTTTACAAGTTGAAAATTATTTAAGTCCTTGTTCCCTCAAGCATAGAAAAGAGCTCAGAGATAACTTTACGCCTCACTACAATCGCCTGAACAGTCATGATTTAAGAACCTCGCGTCTGTTTGAATAAGTAAGGTCGCTCATGTTTAGATCTCAAAATTCAGTTGAACTTTGGCATGCCCGTAATCCAAAAATACAAGAAAGGGATGCATGATGACTTTCTATATTAAGATGTATTAGAAGAGAATAGGTCATATTTTGGGTTGGCTTATTAGAAGATATGACTATTACTGGTCAAGTATCCTGAAAGATTGCATCGAATATGAAAGGGGTTGATAGGCATGTCAATGCCATAGATTTATCCAGAGGGCGCCAACAATGCAAATGCAACTGTAATAAGGCCATGATCTTTTAGAGCATAAGACATGGGTTTAATTGGGAAGATATTTCTTCTGTCTACAAGACACCAATCTTTTAAGTGGTCAGATCCATAGGTCACTGGTTTAACCGTCGGGTCAATTAGTCCACCTAATCATATGAGAAAAGTTAAAAATAACCACATATAATAATTGATTATGCTTAAAATTTTATTGAAGTTCCAAAAAAATAATATACTTTATGTTAAGTGCATCGAATAAAAATACAAAAAAATATCAAACATAAGCACAATGCATCCAACTTTGAAGACAACTAGGGATAACTCGTGTCTAAAGACACGGAGCAACATAAGTGAGAAATTATGGATTTGGGAGAGGGAGAGAAATTCAATGTGAATGATTTTAAGAGGGATGTTAGTGGCCGTTGGATTAGTTTATTTGGAACCGTCGGATGAGTTTATTGAAGTCTACCCTGTTTTATATTATATGTTTATTAATATTAATGTGAGCATATAAAAAACAGAAATATCTATATTAAAGTTTAAAACTCCACTGATCAAAAAAGGTTAAAACTCCAGTCGTCCACCGATCCCAGAATTTCCAATACTCAAATACTAGTGAATTAGGGTACCTAAAAACACTGAAACGCAAAGAGCATGGCATGAAAGGAATATCAAGAAGTGCACCAAAAAAATCATTTCAAAAGCCATGGAGTCTAATAGAAATTAACATATTGTCGACACTATTACATGAAGATAAGCCCAACGACAAGGCCAAAAATCTTTCGATTGCTGGAAGAACCACTTTGATAGAGTCAGTCACTTCCACTTTACCAAATTACACTACGCAAACACAGTGGCTACCTCAAGCCACTTGTGAGAGTCTAGACAAGCTTAACAGAAATTTCTTATGGGGGGACACTGATGATAGGAAAAGAGTCCATCTCATTAGCTGGAAAAAAGTATGTAGACCTAAGGATAAAGGATGGCTAGAGATAATAACGTTACCCTTCTTTCAAAAGTAGGTTGGAAAGTCAAAAATAATTCCAAATCATTATGGGTGGAAGTGGTTAACAAGAAATATAATCCCAGTGGTTTTCCAACCTGGGAGAAGAAATCAAATACATCCACAACTTGGAATGCATTGCTTAAAATTAAGAATATCCTTGATACAGGTACTTGTTGGGTTATTGGAAATGCCAGAGAGTGAATTTTTGGACATATTGGTGGATTGGAAATGGCCCCTTAATTGATACAATCCCCCTTCCCCCAAATGCTAACATGAATTACAAAGTTGCAGATTTTATCAATGAGGAAGGGAAGTGGAAAATCCAGTATTTAGGTATGTCACTGCCTCCACATATACTGCGAGACATTATGTATACACATCTGCCTATGGATCTCCCTCGGGAGGACCAACCTTGCCAGGGACCAGGACCAAGAGGTAGATTCTCTACAAAAACTGTGTATGATTATCTATGGAAGAGGAAAATGAGTATTGAACACTAGGAAGACTGGAATTGGATTTGGAGGATGAAAATTCCTCAAAAGCTGAGAATGCTTTTGTGGTTAGTTAATCATGACATGTTATTATCGAATAACCTTAGAGCGACTAGAAATATGACTGAAGATACTTGTAAGGGATGTGGAGCCACTGTGGAATCCACTTTGCATATTCTGAGGGATTGCAGAATGGCCCAAGCAGTCTAGAACCACTTCCATACATTCCATGCTAATGATTTTTTGTTAGATTTGACTAGCTGGATACAATTGCACTATAAACAGTTGCATGGAAAACTTTGGAATGGCATCCCCTGGGCCACACTTCTTGTTATCATCTTGTGGAATATTTGGAAAGATAGAAATAAACAATGCATAGAAAACATTAGTACACCAGCATTTGTTGTTGGAAAGATAGTTAAGCAACAAGCTCAGGAAATCACCCAAGCCTATGAGAGTGGGGCTCCTGAGTTAGTTGCCAAAGTACCTAGACTAATTTCTGGGGAATTTCTTCCTGCAGGTTGGTACAAATTGAACACGGATGGGAACTCCAAAGACAATCCTGGCCCTGCTGGTATCGGAGGAATCCTCAGGGATGACAGAGACGGGTGGATATGAGGCTTCCATGGGCGAATCAATGATACATCCGGCCTCCAAGCCAAACTCTGGGCTATCTACAAGGGTCTGGAGTTGCTCAAAGATAGCTCTCTAAGAATTATAGTGGAGACTGATTCCTATGAGGCATACAACCTCCTCCTAGAACTTCAAGGGGAGTGTGTGACCCTCAAGCATCTTGTTGTTAACTGTAGAAGCATAATCAAGTCCCACAACTATGAAGTCCAGCACACTGAGGGAAGGAAACCAATGTGCTGACATTTTTGGCAAATATGGGGTTGATCTAGACGAGGGGATGGTGGAACTAATCCACCCACCTGCAAGTCTCTCCTCCTTTTGCTTGCTGATCTGACTTGCATTTCTTTTGTAAGGGAACCAAGGTGATTGTACCTGGAGTTCCCCCCAATGTACCCAAAAAAAAAAAAAGACAATGGGATGCATAACTATTAAAAGTATTTCAACTATTACAAGAGTATGTTTTACGAAGAAATGAATTCATACTAGATATACAACAAGATCCCTCAAGTATCCTTCCTCCCTCACCCCATTTAATCCATTTGAGAGTTGAGTGATTTCTCTTTCTAAAGTGAGTGAGTACCCATTTAACCTTTTTCAGGTGAGTGACTCTCTGTCTATCATTCCTTGTTTTTGTGATTTTCATGTAATATTCTCTATCTCTGATTATCAATCCAAATTTTCTATTCATATTTGAGTCTTTAAATAATTTTGACTTGCATCAAGTTAGTATTGGCGAGCCCAGATTCAAACCAGACTTGGGCCTAGTTCATGGGTTGAGCACAAACCATCAAAAGGCAGACCAGACTTGGCTCACAACTTTCGTCCAGTCCAAAGCTCAAGAGTCTAAAAGGAGTCAACGTGCGTGGGAGAGCAATTAACGAGATAGTCATAACTCCAAGATAGTGTCTATTCCCAATTATAACTATCCTCCCCGATAAGCTAGTACTTTGATTCTCACATTACCGCCTCAGCTAGGGCTTTGCGCCTATAAATTATAAATCCCCTACACATGGGGGCAGATCTCACACACTTTACCTTGAACATACTCTTACTCTCTCTCTCTCTTATTACCTTATATTCTCTCATTAATAGAGTTCTCACACCATTGTCGCCTTCAGTGGTTAGGTCATTCAGACTCAATCACTCAATCTTTGTCTCTTATTATTAATTGTTTTATTAATTATTTTATACCACACACTTGACTAATTTGATCGTATATAGCCAACTTTGTGCATCATCAAATATCAAAGCAGATTACTCATGGATGGTTGTAATGATGATTTACCTCACAATTGAGAGGGTTGCAAAACTTTACCAATCTACAATGAATACAATGAAGATGGAGTTTTGATCACCAATAGATCGAAAGTGAGTTCCATTATCCATTATTTTTATGAGAAAGATCGAGGGATTCTTAATTTTTCTTTCACTCTACAGAAATCCAATCATTTAGGTGTTGTAATTACTTTTGTTGGTTAAGTACTACGGTGGTCTATATAGACAAATCTAATGATGTTTCATCTCTAGTTGAGAAGTCTAAGTTTATTGGCAAAAATACTTTTGATGTATATTTTCATGGCATATATGTACGATACTAATGCAACTTGGCACGGGACTATTTCTCATTAACAACCTTGGTTTTTTGGGATCCAACTCCGAAGCATAAGAGGCATGGCAAGTTCAAGCAGAAACCACCTCAATTTTGTATAGGTCGAAAGCATAAGTTCAAGCAACCAAGTGTGAAAAATTGGACAGGTCGAATGTTTAAGTTCAAGCGACAACTAAAACACGAAACGATAAAACTCAAGGATGAGTATTCGCAACGTGGAAAAAGTCGTACAGTCAAGAAGTATGAGAATATTGATAGACAAACTTTTAATAGGATAGTGGAGTTTCAGGGAATCCAAGTTCCAGTGATCAAAGTATAGCTTCAAGAATAACATCTATTTCCTATGAAGCAATTAGTTATATCTATCTATAGATGTGGTAGTATTTATACTTGTAAATGGGATGAGGGATTGAGAGTTTTGATGACTATAAATTGTGAAATTGAGAGTGCTTAGAGCCTCCATTTGGGAGTCGAGTGATTTCTCTCTTGAAGGTGAATCTTTTTTTAGGTGAGGGATTCTCTAATTATCCTTTCTAAGGTGAGTTATTTTCCCATCTATCCTTCCTTATTTTTGTGATTTTCAGATAGTCTTTCCCTGATTATCAATCCAATTTTTTTTTATTTATTTACCTTTTTGTGACAGGAAACATAACTCTTGTATTAATAAAAATTAAAAGATAAGTTACAAAAGAAGGGGCTGGATAAGAGATCCAACTAAAAACAAGCAAAAAATAGAGTATAAATAAGTTTTTTATTTATATTTGAGCCTTTAAATAATTTAGGCCTACTACATTCTAATATTCTAATCGCAAACTATGTCCTTCTCTCCCAAGATTTCCTCTTCCTATACAATCTCACCCACATTTATATTGTCGAGTTATGTTTTTAACTTAATTACTGTTGTCCCTCTATTTTTAATTACGTTATTATATTATTCAATTTTATTAGTAATAACTCAATAACACCGAGGTCGATCTTCAGGAAATTGGTTAAATACGAGAAGGTGAAAAGAAATAACAATTTATCAAGAGATGAAATTGGATAACTAGAATATATTCTAGGGAAATTCTTATACAGGAAATATACTCTCTAGTTTCAGGATCAAGAACTATTCATATATATTAAATATAATACCAATGCAATTATTTATTGTCTTAGTTGACTTCCAACGTTAGTGTAATTATCTAGTAAATGTAACTTTAAAAACCAAGTTTTTAGTGTGCATTCTAAATAATATTTTTTTTTGAATATTATATTTTTTGTTTGTTATTTATTATGAATATTTCAAATGTGTAATATTATTTTTGTATATAGGTGAATATTACTAATATTTGTTTAATTGTTTATGTATAAATAGAGTGGACATAAATACACTTGGGGTGAGAATAGCATCACCGGATTGATAACACCATCTCCTTTCTTTACGTGGGAAAAAAAGAACACAAGAAAAAGGTGATATATTGTGGCAAACCTTCTAAATTCCCCACTGAGATGACTAGTGAATATTAAGAAAATAAACTCTTTTACCTGAACTGAAACATCTTTCGCCAACCACCCCTGTACCAAGTGATTCCCACAACTTGGACTATAATTACGAAGAAGACATGGTCTGTAATTACGAAAACTTCTTAACAAATAAATTTTAAAAACATAATAAATTATTAATATTTTTCAAACCCCAAGATTTCAGAAACCCAAGTTTGTAAAACTCTTAAACTTATGCAATCAGGTTAAGGATGATTAAGAACTCACCTTTTTCACTACAGTGGCTCGTTGAATCGCGGTAAAGAGATAAGTTTCTAATATTTATCAGCCTCAGATCACTTCCCTCTCATTGAAATTGAAAGGGGGAGAGTATTTTTGAGAAACAGCATCTGTGGGCAAACTGGGATAAAAAGGGCCAACGGTGACGAGACCAGGAGACTGACCGGAGAGCTGTGTTGACAGGCTTGAGACAGAAAAAACCGGTGAGAGGAAGAAACAATGACAGAATAATGAGCGGCTGATTTCTTAGGGTTTAAAGATTTTGGGTTCTATACCAGATATCTGACCCGTCTGGATTAAGGAGGACCTCCCGGTTCACACCGCTTTCATACAAAACCTCCGGGTCAAACGGGTAACTGACAGGTCTTATGCATAAACGATCCACATATAAACCCAGTCCTGTCCAGGCACAGGTTCACCAAGTTTCAGGGACAAACCGCCAGGCCGGGTTTTCACCTTTCTATTTGCTTCAAGTGATTACCTGAATGAAAAGTCAATCAAACACTAATAATAAGATAGAATGTATATCAACCCAAAATGATATTTTTCCCATGACTCTGCTTCAAGCTTCTGCCTGTGAACTGTTTTATGTTTTCTATCACAGAAACCTAAAAGCTCATAGTCTCCCCAAGATCACATCATAATCCTCAAGCCAAACAAAAGATTAGGAAGAAAGGAAAAATTGAACTCGATTTTTGTCTGATCCAAATCATAAAGCATTAGACTATCCTTCAAGTCTATTATTGGCAAAGAACAACTTGGAATTGAAGCAAATTCTAGGTAAAAGAATAAGTTAAATAGAGCATCAAGAAACAATCTACTTGGACGTTTTACCCTCAACTGGTGGGTTTTTGTCTGTCAATGCAGCAGAACTTGCAGACTCTTCTGCTTCAACAAGTTTGCAGAGTCTTTCTTGAAGGGCTCGAACTCTATCCTCAGTCTTGCGGAGCTTTCTCCATCTGTAGGTTGTCCAGAGGGCAAATCCTCCGTAGACAACAATATAGGAACCCCATACATATGGATATGTTTCTGCATTCTGTTTGATTTTTTGATACTGTTCTTCTACCCAGCTAACAGCCAAAGGGCTTGCCGCTAGCTGATCGTCATCTCCTCCTTGCTGAGTTGCCATTCTGTCCTGTGTTACACCTCTGGCATAAACAGATAACGATAAATATGCCATACTAAAAAATGTTGTGCGTTACTGCACAGGAAAAAAAAAAGCAGTACTGTTACTAATGTAAGAAATGCAGCATCATTTGATTTCTAGCCACTAATAAGTCTGCTGCCGACAATTACTATACACTTTATGTAGATAAACTCACAACGTGCACACCAGCCAATTTACAGGTTTCCAGCTTTAATTTAACTCCATGACTACCATGCAATCAAACTTTAGTTAGTGAACGTGATTTTTCAAGAACTGACTCATACAAAGGCAGTTTGCATCAGTAGCCTAGATGGAATCCACATACATTTGCTGAATTTTAAACAGTAAAAGAACAAAATAAATAGCAAAGACAACTTATTTGGCTTTCCCTCAGTATTAGTCCATAATATGCAGGACAAAAAAAAAGAAACTGAAAGGCAATTTGCTCGACTCTACCACACGACTGGCATGGCGCCATTTTTTGCTCTCTTGACTAAGCAAGACTCGTAAAAAGAGTTGTTTTATACATCTATTAGATCAAAAAGATCCACAGTCCACGCCAATATTTTTTTGTCATCCATGTACGACTTCAATACGACAGTACAGCCACCATATTACACATCAGTCCATCAGCAACTACACTTTTTGTATGTTTGGTAGGAGGGATGAAAAAAGATGACGGATGCATTTTCAATCCTTTGAGGAAGGAAAGATGTTTTCCCTCCTTGTTTGGTAAGGGATGAAAAAGTAGAGAAAATAAATTTTTTATTGGTATGAGAAAAATTATCAAAAAAAAAAAAAACTTTTAAATTACATGAATACCCTTGTATTTGTATAAAATATAGAATAAAAATATTTCATGGGTCCCACCATTATGTTGGTTTATGTGGGGAAAAAATGTGGACCCCACCACTTTTATTTTATGCATTCAAAACAACCGTCACTTTTAAGGGGTATTATAGTAAATTTTTAAGTGTGATCATTTGTCTGCACTTCTTCCATTTTCCGCCCAAATTTGGGCGGATTACAAATGGTGGGCAAGAGGTATAGCTTTTCTATCCTATTTTCCTTTCCTCTCCATTTTCTATCCCAACCAAACTAAGTTAAGTCTTTCCCCTCCACTTTCCATCCATCTCTTTCCATCCATCCAATATTCCCTCATACCAAGCAGAGGGTTAAGGCCAAGCACCTCAGTTACCACATTTCAATCTTTTTTTCCACGACTAGTTCGGCATCAATCCAATCAGCTTCACCATAAGTAGGTTTCAAGACAATCAGCCGCAACACATGCACGTTTTGGACACCAACACAAGAGGCTAGGTAACAACCAATGTGTGACCTAACTGAATTCAACTAGAGGCAAGCGTCAACAAAGACCTTCCTCAAATGATTTTTGAGTTTTGATGAACAAAACAACCATTCATCCTTTCTTGACATTGCAC
The DNA here is from genome assembly GCA_023539305.1 of Ilex asprella. NCBI lineage: Eukaryota > Viridiplantae > Streptophyta > Magnoliopsida > Aquifoliales > Aquifoliaceae > Ilex > Ilex asprella. The sequence goes on along the minus strand of CM042190.1, from coordinate 2,869,273 downwards.
GGCTCTGATCTAGTTTTGTTGAAAAGAACAACTCATTGACTTTGCTCCGGTAGTCGCAAGGCACATTAGGTCTAGTTCCCGAAGCGCACCTATTATATATAAAAACTCCTTACTAAACAAGACAATTCCATCTCCAGACAAATGAGATTGGACTCAAGCCAAACAAAAGAATTGCCATAAGCTACCTACGCACGACGTACCAATGGCATAAGGATATGAATAGAACGATGATGAAAGTCCGAGCATTCGAAAATTCCATCCCCCAGACTGTTGGAGTAATTGAACTTGACGTTGTGATCGGGCCATACCAGTTCAAGATCAGTTTGAATGTGGTAGATATCGAGGCATCGTTCATTTTCCTATTAGGAATACTTTGGTTCCATGCAGCAGGGCCCTTCCCCATAAGGCCCATCTACGCTACATCAAAGGATAAAGTTTGTTTATCGACGACCAGTTGGCCACTATCTTGGTTGATGATGAAGAAATGGGCTCAAGAAAGGTAGAAATTGTGCAACATGTAGCGTCGAGACTTCCATTCCTATCGTATTAGTTCGAGACAGTCAATTGTACCCCCTTGATGTGAGGCCATCAAAAAGATGAAGACGAGCTCACCCGGATGGAAAATGCTAGCAAAGATGAAATTTCACCCGTTATTTGAGTAAGGTTGGGTTTGGGGATTAGCTTACAAGGAAGGCTTATGCCAGTAACTCTGCCAAGGCACGATCCCACTTTACTTAGTAAGGCTTAGGAACGATACTGGCAAATGATTGTCGAATAGAGTGACTCACCTCGCAGACTAATTTCCTCTGCGGAGTGTATACCATCCGAGTTGCTGCCCAGAGAACCAAACCTGACTACTGAACAGGACAAACTTGGTATATTGTCTTCCCTTTAGTAGCAAACGGTAGTCACATTGCAATTATTCCACCAGTACGGATCATTCTATTCGGATACAACAATGTAGTAGAAACTGCAGATGCGTCGGCATGAGATGATGTCGGTTCTTGATTAAATAGTCTTCCTTTTTTTCATTATATTTTTTTTCCAAAAAATGCAACCCCTACCATTATAAATAAGAAAATGAAAGCAATAAGATTCATCTTCATCTTCACGCTGCCACATTCCAACAATTTGATGTTGAACTCCTTTAATCTACTTGTAAAGTTAGGATAATATTGAAGACCCTGATGAAAGGTAAAAGGTACTACTTGATGGTGATGGATCCAAGGTCGTCCCAATCAAAGATTGGTAGGGAGTAACACCAATATCAATCACAATATGTATGCCTCTCCACAATCCACGGACATCTGTAGCATGTTGTACCTGAGATTTATTTGAATTGTGCCCGTTACACCATGGACCTTGAGCTACCTATGCATGTTCTAATTATGAATAGGAAAACCGTCCAGCCTTTCACGCCTAGTACGTAAAGGGGGATGTGTTGTTGGCTGCTTCAACCCCACTTTTACTCAACATCGATCCTCTCACCTACTTCCTCAAACCGCAGAACACTGAATGTCCAAGCAGTTACACGTTGATTTCATACTCCTCCGGTAGTGCTAACAACCATTCAGTGAATTGTCTTGTGTTACTGCCTTTCAAGACGTTCAATAAATTCTTCACAATGTTTTGGTGCAGGTACTAGCACATCGAAGCCTTAGAAAACCGTTGGACCCCAACATCATTACGAAGGGCCATCTGCCCAGGTTAAGCGACCGAAAGGACCAGACACAAACCGCCAGCTAAAGCAAACTGTAAATAAAACAAGCGATAAAGCTAGCAAGTAAGGAATAGAGGATGGATTTGTCCAGGGTATGTGAACTTCCTTACATATTCGGCCAGTGTTGTGAAAAGTGAGCTAGGTTGAGCACCTAGGCGAAAAGTGAAGCGAAGCGAAGCCTTGGTCGCCTTAAACATCCAAAGCGAAGCGAGACTAAGAAAAGCGAGAAAAAAATGAGCTTAGGCGACAAAGCGAAGAAGCGAGAAAAGCGAATGCCAACAGTTTTTTTATTTTCTCCTTCTCCTCCTCCTTTCCCCCCTTCTTCCTCCTCCTCCTCCTCCCCCCTCCTCTTCCTCTTCCTCTTCCTCTTCCTTTAACATTAACCAAACCCTAGCAGAGATGATGTTATGTGTATATGTATAAAATAAATTGATTGATTCATATAACAGTATCATATGATTAGATAATGTTGAATGCTTTGTTTTAATGTGAAAGCTATTGATAATCAATTTGCTTGGTTAATCAAATTGATTAATCAATTTGCTATATGCTCTATTTGATTAATCAATTTGTGAGTGATTTAGTGGCGATATTAATCAATCATGGTAGAAGTTGAACCCACATTTGCTAACTTTACATTTAGATGACGTGATTATGTCAATTGATTATTTTTAAAATACAATAATGTTCAATATTTAATATCTTGTCTATTTAAAATATGTTGTTTATTATTTTAATTGTATTTAAATAATTTATATTTGTAAAGTTAAAACTTGAATATTTAGGAATAATCAAAGTATGAAACTAAAATATTTACTTATTTTTTATATTGTTCGCTTTGCTTCAATGAAGTGCTCACTTCGCTTCTCACCTAGGCCCTCAGGAGACTGGTTCACTTTGATTCGCTTTACACCTTAAATAACACTGTATTCAGCCACATGTTGCAAGCGGGTGTGAAAGGATTTTGTAGGCTCGGTCATTCTTCTCTGAAATATTGATTCTATCAATCATTCCATTTCATAATCGAGTCCCCCTTGAATATAAGTAAGACCCCGTGATTCCCCAAATTAACTCCTAGCCCTACCTAGCAGAACCGGTCGGGGGTATTTGGCATGGGCGGACAGAGCATCTGAAGAGTTGTTTCACCAAAGGTGATCACACACCGATCGAGGCAATCACTGGCTACAACGTAATACTATAATTGATAGAATTTGGATTAATTCTATTCAGACGGCCGGTCGCAACCGCCTAAAGCCCCTACCAACATTTTCTATATAGCTGCATAACCATAAGTCACCGGACTGGCGCCCTATCTCACAATGTAGCTTGATGGCTGAACCACTCCCAAGGCGAATAATGCCTTAGGGACCGGCCCGTGGATACTCCCGCGCATTAGTAGCGAACTGAGTCGGTACTTCGCCTACGAGAGGCACACTCGTATGCCTTTCGAGGCTTTCCCTCGTAAAATATTCTCGAGTAAGAATGTGACACCTTAAAAATCCGGGGGTCAGTCGATTTCTCATCAACCCGCGAAATACCCGTAGATACCGAGTAATTCGATATCGCGCCGTTATGCCTCATTTACCGGGGTTCATTATTTAACAAAAATTGGGCAAAATCTCCTTTGTACGGGGAATTTTACCCAAAACGCAACCTATGCAATATATCTTCACATGACCTATTCGAGGCCCAATATTACACATTGACCACACCGGGTCCAATTATTCATACTTATATCAAAATATGCAAGGTTATAGTCCATACAAGTTTTATTACAATTATTTGCAAAAGATTTCTTGCTCAAAATATAATTTTCACAAGTGTTTTATATTAACACAAAATAAAGCCACATTCGGCTTTCTTCAAACATGAGGGTCCAAATTGGAGCCATCCGCCAGTGTATTTTCCACACCTGAAATGGTTTCCCGTATAAGGTGAGCCAACGCCCAGTAGAGTATATCCTACAAGGGCTACTCCCCACCTTAGATGCATATGCAATGTATATATGCAACAAACAACATTTAACAACCATTCAAACCAGAATATGCATTCAATGTTGGAATGCAACCATGTCATGTCATGAAATGAGATGATATTCACTCATGCACTTAAACCCAAATCCTCACCGACTTCCACAACACAATGCAATGTCAATGTGTAGTGACCCGTCTTTGACAGAAATGCATCCAATAATCGCTTTGTTTATAAAATTATGCGTTTTATAAATCAGATCATTATTGGATGGTACTCATTAAATGAGTATTTTTTTATAAATCAAAATCTTGTGTCTTGTTGGGCAACAGATTTTGAATTTTATACCGCCGGTTCCGTATACCATACTACACTTTTCTAAAATTTTACCACAGGGGAGTGTATAACCAAGTCGTCGGGTCTTACACCTGAAGGGGGGATTTGCCCCTTCTTGCTATACTTAACACAAGTTTTTTTTCAAAATACAACATGCAGCTCAATGGGATCTTCGACCCGACCTTACCGATTTCACATATCAATCCCAAGAATAGTGTTTGATTAACCATGCATACACACACCCACACTCATGACTCATGCCCATGAATGTGATGTCAATTCCATGTCCATATTACAATGCATATCAAATGAACAATTTCTACATATCAATATATCTCATGACAATTTATGTCATATGCATATAATCACCATAATCCATTACAAGTTTAATATATCCTAGAGCATATATCAACACTTCATCAACATGTTATCACATAATACATGTTAATATCACATTTCATTTACAAGGTATAATATAAAACACAAAACATGTCCACATGATCCCAATTTTTAAGGGATTACATAAAACCTTTCATATACCAAAATCAAGTAAAGATTATACCACCAAAACAACCCACATAAACCACCATATAATAGCCCATATATAGCCCACAAAATGGCCTAAAAACAGTCCATAATATCGTCGAAAAACAGTCCGTACAAAGGCCGAAAAACAGTCCGTGATTCAGCCCCTTATCAGTCCAAAATTCAGCCCCTTAAACAGTCAAAATTCAGCCCCTAAACCGGCCCTAGAACAGCCCTAAAGGAGAGGAGTAAAACCAAAGTAGAAAGAACCCTACCTCTTGTAGCGTAAATTGAAGTATAGAGACTTCAAGAACACCAAAATCACCTTCAAAACTTGATTTCCCCAAATCTCTGCCATTGGATCTTCGGTGAAATCCTTCGTTCTTAGTGTGGTTGCGTAGCCCTTGTCGCGGTGATCGACTTTAACTCTTGGTTCGAGTTGATCCGAGCGACGGAACGTCTTGGATCGGAAGGAGAAGATTGAAGATCAAACTTTTTCTCCCTTCTCTCTTTTTTTCTCTATGGCCGGCCACCTATGTTGAATAAGGGTGAGAATATCTGATTTTTCAGATATTTGCCCCTATTTATAGTCATTAAATGTGCGGTCCACATCGCACCGCATATTTTCGACTTTTGGGTCCATTTTTCATCCCAAAACGATTTATTACATTCCGTGTTTTGTCTAAATTAATTTTATTGGTACTTTAGTCCAATCATACTTAAATTTTAAAATATTTATTTTTGAGGACCACTGAAAGGTCATCCGTCACCCAGTCGTCTCGAACGACGTGCAAAAAGTTCGACTATCTCAGAATTCGACGAAATTTGACATGGTGACTAAATTTCACGACACGAGTCCAACGACGAACTCTGTTTCCTCATCCGAGGTCTAGAACATGAGTATTTCAAATACGCATTATAGTGACAAATTACTATTTTACCCTTTTTTGAAAAAGTTCAAATTTACCCAGGTTTCACATTCTTCCCCCATTAAAAGAATTTCGTCCCCGAAATTCACACATACACATACAATCACATACATATCCAGCAGTCATTTAATATTAAATGACTATAAGAATGTACCTCCATCCCCGAATAAGAAAGAAAAATTGGTACGGATAGTGTCATCGCACTCCCATGTCGCCTCCTCCACTCTTCGGTGCTACCACAGCACCTTCACTAACCTCACGGTCTTGCCTGCAAAACTTGTTCCCGGCTATCCATGATACGTACCGGTCCCTCCTCGAAGATCCCATCCGCATCAACAATCAATTCACCCCAATCCACCACATGTGTTGGATCTAGAGTATACTTCCGGAGCATAGAGACATGGAACACCGCATAAACGCCCGTACCGCGTACCGGTACTGTTGTGTACCGGTACAGTGTCCCGGTACGCTATGGTCCAGAAAGTTCACCGTACCGGTACTGTCTCCAAATTCTAAAATTTTAACACTGTTTTCCTATGCTTCTGGACTTTGGTTTCTTTGGTTCAAATGATACAAATGGACCCTAAATGAGATATGTTGAGGCATATTGAACCTCGGATAAATGATTTAAGGAACACGAATTACATGTGTGGGTTATAATCTCGGTTAAGGGAATTTGTTGACATGATGTTAGGAATTGCGACAAACAAGGTTATTTCTGCGGGTTGGCAGTTAGTCAACGGTTAAAGGACTCCCGAATTTTGGGGCATCACAAAGAAAACAAAACCTCTCCTCTTTCTGTTGCTAAACACAAAACACGATTTTAGATCCACTAGAACATGTAGATCTACTAGACTACAAACAAAGAAGTTGGCAACAACAGAACATACTCGAAACCATTAGAGACAATAACCTACAATAATCAATCTCCCTACGGTATGTTGTAGAGAGAGGTTTGACTCCACGTTTCCGCTAAATAGTTCCGCAGTAACAAGACAAGTGAATAAAAGTGTTGTAAGCAGTAGTGAATACTCATTCCATTGAGACAAACCCCTCCAACAGAAACGTTCCCCCACTATAAACTGAACTCGTTGTGAACCTTTTGGATTATTAGTAACATCTCATGAAGTAGCCCACTTTTTTTACAAAAAAGGTGGATACATGCTCCTTTTCTTGATATTGTTTTAGTCAAGCCTAAACTAAAGGCCCTGGACTAATATGATAGAAGGTAAGACAGTCAAGCCTTATTGTTGTAACGCTACGACTACTTGGTGGGAATGAAAAGGCGGTACCCCTATTACAACACAATGCAAGTTCAGTTGACGGACTACTTTTCTAGGGGAGGAATCATTTTTGTAGTCAAAAAATTTTATACACACAGCTCGCAGGAAGCTAAGAAGAGTCTTAGCCCAACAACAAAATAAATAGCAGTTTTAGTAGTTCCTTAATATTTTGTTACTAATCTATTTATGGTAAAGCAAGCCTTTCACTTGGCTAACACACAAAAAAACACTAACCGAACCTCTCTTTATTTCGATAAAAGCCTTCACGCTCGGATTCTACGGGGAACTTATTTCATTATTTACGTTCACTTCAAAGCTGAAAGTGAAGGGCGAAAACTCCACAGCTAGTAAAGGGTGCTTATGTTGTGGTTTTGAGTTCATTGGTTTGCGATCTATATAGTACCCATAGGAAGAAAGTGGGGAACATTCTCTATCAAATAATGATGGAGGGGTTCATAGTCTCTAGTCTCATTTTTGTCGAGCCTGATTCTCTATGGTATAGAAGTCTTTGATTGGATGGAGACAGATATATAGAAAGTGTGCAATGAGGGATCTTTCTAGATGGCCAGTTTCACTTAATTCGGCCGATGCTTGACTTAGCCCCAATAATGCCCAAAAACTCCCATGCCTTTCTTGGTTGAACCAACCCAACTAGCGATTCCCGTCTTCCTAAATTGGGAGAGCAAAAACAAGTCTCTCTTTTTTGGGGGGAGCAGGGCAATCAAAGAATGAACCAAACCAAATGATTATTCTAGAATGGCTATTTCTCACAATTGCTCCTTGTGATGCAAAGGAACCATGGCAATTAGGATCTCAAGACGTAGCAACACCTATAATGCAAGGAATAATAGACTTACATCACGATATATTTTTCTTCCTCATTCTGACTTTGATTTTTGCATCACGGATCTTGGTTCACGCTTTATGACATTTCCACTATCAAAAAAATCCAATCCCGCAAGGATTGTTCATGGAACTACTATGAAGATTCTTCATAACATATTTCCTAGTATCATCCCAATGTTCATTGCTATACCATCATTTGCTCTGTTATACTCAATGGACGAGGTAGTAGAAGATCCAGCCATGACTATAAAAGCTATCATTCTTTTTTTGAGGAGCACAATCAATGGCACTTCCAACGCCTTCATCGGGGCAAAAGTGGGCAAGAGGAATCGCCAGGTAGTACACTATGGTAGTTGACTTCCCCTTTACCCAACTATGGGAGAAGAAGGATTTTGGAAGCAGTCCCCTTCTATTATTTGATGATTGCTTCAATCAAGAATGGGTTATGCATTCAATCATCGTGTCTTTCTATGAACAAGCAAACCTATTAATTATTTGGCCACCGCTACAAGAGTGCCCGAAAAAAAAAGAACCCAAGAAAGGTGTTGAAACGGTTGAAGGGTCGAAAAAAGCCAATGCACTCATATTTCAAATTGCTCAGAACCCACTACCTAAGAAACACGGATACGGATACGAGTGTCGTATCCGATACGATACGGACATGGACACGGAGATACGACAAAATCCCAAAATATAGGACACGGGTCCGGCCAAGATACGGCTAATTAAAATAAATATATATTTTTATATATAACATAAATAATAACAAACAAGTCATAGCAAGGAGCGTAAAAAAAAATCCAGATAACAAAATTATTAAACTAACAAACCCCCTCAAAAAAAAAATCATTGATTTTCAATCGCAGCAAGGATGTTCAAGTTCGAGCATGCAGCAAAAATGTTCGAGTTCGATCGCAGTAAAGTAAACAACAGATCTGGAGAGGTTCAAGTTCGATCGAAACCTTTGGTTGTCGAATACAGATGTTCAAGCCTTTGGTTGCAGATCTAATGGACTGGAGACTCTCCTCTTATCTCTCTATCGCGAATATGGACCGGTGGGAAGTTGGATCGAACAAAACACTCTACTCTCTCTCGATCGAACTATGAGAACATAACACAGTTCAATCGAAACGAACAGAACACTCTTCTCTCTCGTTCAAAGCCTTTTGTTTTGCCTTTTTTTCCCTTTTTCCAACACTAAAAACGTCGTTTTAGCATGTTTCTTCTTTTTTATTTTTATTTCAACCCCTCAATTTTGTAAAATATCAAATTGAACCCCGTCGTATCGCCTGTATCTCTCCCTATGTATCCAGGAAGTATCCAAAACGTATCCGGTCCCAAAGAAAACTTCTCTCCTGTTCAAGATATTTTTGGAAGTATCAAACACGTGTCCGACCTCCGAAAACGCGTATCCGTGTCTGATAGTGTCTGATACGCATACGACACTGCCACGCAACCCCCCTAAAGTATTTGTGCTTCCTAGCCCACTACCTTTTCGATAACAAAGATCTCAACCAAGAGATTAATCCGAAATGAGTTATTCTTTTTTTTTTGTCAGCGAAAGCCACTTTGGACTACGACTAATCCGGATTCGAGCCGGATAGGACCACAAGGGCAGCAAAGCTCTCCCTACCGAACACAACTGCGTTCCCAAGACTCAAACTCGAGACCTTGGTTAAGCTAGAACAGTCTCTCACCAACTGATCTAACGCTTGGTGGTCGAAATGAGTTATTCAGGGAATAAAAATCAAACGCTCGTTTGATCTGTTGGCAGCAACGGATTGTTTTCCGTTGTCGTTTCAGGGAATAAAAATCAAATACAAGGGTTGTTCAATTTAGAGACATTTACTTGGGGTTCTCGGGTCTTGGAACAAATGCCTTTCTAGCCCCTTGCGTACCAGGGGAGCCGTCTATGTTTGTTCGATTTTCTACAGGACACAATCTCTAGGGTATCTCTCGTCTTGGCCTTTGTTCGCTCTATCACATCACTTTGTGGTGTGGTATTGTTCTGACAAGGTATACCCAAGAAAGAAGTTTAGTAACTACGCACTTCTCGATGACAATATTTTCATCGAAGACACCGCAGTTGTGACAATATTTTCATCGAAGACACCGCAGTTGTGACAATATTTTCATCGAAGACACCGCAATTGTGGACATTCATAAGGATGTCATCAATTGCTTGGGGGTCATCAAAATCAAAGTATTTGCTCTCTAATAGAGGTGATCTTGAGTTCGCGAAGAAATTATGAATTCACAATCGTGAGCTATCTCCGATTAGTGTCAAAATGATACAATCAATGAGGCATGTGATTGCATGGATACCAATGTTTCAAAATCTTAGACTGACATCTCTGCAGCTCTCTATGAGAGTTCATGAAGCTGATATTCGTAGATATTCTACAAAAACAGAGCAAGTAGTCCTCATTATAATAGACACGGGTATCGCCACATCCTTGTGGCGTCCTCTCCCATTAGTATTCTACCACTTCCATTTCAAGTTTGGTTAGGATTCCCATATGGAATAGTAATCACTTGTTATCATATGGGTATGGTGTGAGACATGCTTGTGTCTTTGTGTTCTCCAAATTGGAGCCATGTGAAGCGGTTTGCCATTGATCTCAATTTGAAGCGTGATGAGGACACCGACTTGCTCACAGAAAATCTTTTTGCTTGGGTTAAAGCCTTGTTTGGCTTATTGCACGGGGTGGTTCAGTACGGGGCAAGAGTTTTCTCAATCCCTGTTGAGAGTTTCCTTGATCTTCTGGCCATGTGGTTTAGGTCGAATCGAAAAAACCAATTCTCAAAGTTTCATAAACATAGTCTGATGTTCCGGTGCTATGACCTCATCCGCCAAAAAGTCTCTCCACTTCCTTCCAGTGCTATGATCATCTCGTATTTGGTCTAGATTTTATCAATGTTTAGATAGGATGGAAAGAAAACTCTGGAAGAGTGTTATGGCTTTGGCGCCGAAAGGCCCCTCAAGTCCTCCTTGTATGATACAATAAGAAGACTGTAAGTGCATCTAAGCCCCTTTTTCCACGACAATATATGGACACTAACCTTAGTGTCATGGACATGTTCAACCTTACGTCTAACTAGCGTCAAAAGTTGAATAGTAATTAGAGGCAGTGAAAATTTGTTGACGAGGCTACCACGATGAGGTATGGCCATAAGTTATAATATTTTCTTAAAATTGATAGATTTTTGGTTTATTTTGCCTCGACAAAAGGTTAGTAAAGTAGGTATTTGTGAAGGATTTGGCAAATATAAAACTGGGAAATGACAAAAATTTCTGAAATCTCAAAGGAAGTTCACAAAGAAATTGTTGAAAAGTCATTTAATTTAGGTCCTATGTTACACACTAGCCTAATATAGGAGTTATATAATTGTTCAATTAATCTTTTGTTCTTAACTTAATCCATGCTTCTTGGTTATGATGCCTACCAAATGTTTGATTCCCAAGGGGGTACACCAAGAAAGTGAGGTTAAAGTTTTGTGCGTCATTTTGCCATCATTTAATACCATTTTTGGAAGTGTCGGGTGGCGGAAGACACAAAATGTTACCTGGATCGTGGATCGCTTTGGTACGTAATACGGGTATATGGATACCCAGTATGACACTTTCTTAGGTACGCAGTACGATAGGGTAAGCTTAGCTAGTACGGTATTTTAGGTCGCAATTCGTTTTGAAACTCTTATCTAGATCATTTTCACCACTATACAATATTATATAGCATAGAACATCATAAGCAAAAAGTCAATTATCATTTATCTTACATTTGTGCTCGATTTTTTATTATTTAAAATAATATATAATTATAAATTTATATACAAGTAGTTAATTAATATGTATTGTATATTTATGCTACGTGTATAATTTGGGATCATACATTTTGGTGATCTGGATTGCAAATCCACCCCGTTTGGGATCGAAGTACTCAGATCGTGGGTCGTTAGCGATTTGGTGAATTTTGGTAACTATGGGCACAACTATGGTGAATGGTGCTTAGCCAGGGTGTTCAACAGTGGTAGTTAAGGGTATGGGCAATGTTATTGAAGGCATAAAGCGAACCGAAGTGAACCGGTCTTCTGAGGCCTAGGCGAGAAGCGAGAGGCAAAGCGAACGTTTCATCTAGTTTAGCAAATAGCAAATATTTTAGTTTAATTAATTCTAAATATTTAAGTTCTAATTTCACAAATACTAAATATTCAAATGCAACCAAAATCATGAACATTTAAATTCAAACAAACACAAATAATGTCTTAAATCTTAGGCAACCATAGCATAAACATTATATTCAAAAAAAATACTAATAATATCACAAATCCTAATATTTGAAAACATAAAATACACAATTCAAGCAACTAAATATTTAGAAGAGGAGAAGAAAAGGAGATGCATTGTTCCAGTAAGAAAATGAGAAGAAACAAAAAAGTATTCCAGCAAAAAAAAAACAGAGAGTTCCAGTAGGACCATCACGGAAGAAGAAAGAGAGGAGAAGAAGCAACAAATCTGGAAGCAAATTCGGGGTCAAATGGATGACTTAGTAAATTGTTTATCACAAAAGAGGAGAACATACCTGTTGATGTAGTGACTTCTGATCTCTAGAGAAAATTCAGAGTAGATTAGGGCTTAGTCGTTAGAGGGCAATCGACTGTTATGGGCATATCAATAGTCAACGCAGAGAGAAGGCTGAGAACTCAAAATTTTGATTCAATAACAATAGGCCAACTCGTATGTCTGTTCACGACTTTCAAATTTTTGATATTTAGTCATTTAGTTAATCAATCTCCAGTAGCAAACTTTCTAAGTTCTTCCGTGAGTTCAGTCCACAAAATCTGAAATTAGTTCTATATTCAAAAAATAATTAACAAAAAATAACAACGCAAAACAATCACTATTCACCATATATTATAGATACACAACTCAAATAGTGTCCGAGTGAATGAATAGATACCTGCCAAGTGAGGGAAATGCAAGAAGGTATTAAAACAAAACCATCAGCCTACTACCTCAGTGAAAAGGGATGAAAGTGAATGAATAGATTGACCATGGTGGTGAGATGATCGATAGACGATGATGAGAGTCTAAATATCTAGGTATGTAGAGAGAGAGCGAGAGATGAGTGAGAGAGACGGAGAGAGGCCGGGAAGTGAGACCTGAGGCTTGAGCGATTAGCTGTTAGGGCTAAAATGCCCAAAAAATCTGAATTTATAGGACTTTATTTGACCCGCCCCGGTTTGATGTTAACCTCCGGTTTTGAACAGTCTACTCAAAAACCTACCGGTTCAATAAGTTGTACACAGGTTTGATATTCAAAAGATCTCAATGTGCTTCCCCACTAACCAATGCATATAGGAGTGTCAATTTTATCCATTAACACGAACCCTACCTAACACAAAATTTGAAAATAACACGATTAGTTAACATGAGTAATAAATTGGTCCAATTAAAATTCGACACGAATAACATGATTAACGGGTATTGTAGATAAAAAATAAGTATTTAACTCATAGTTTTAAAACCCGGCCCGAACATCAACCTGGGAAATGGATCGAGTCAATGGGTCATTGTTTCAACTGTTCGATCCCTGGTTCAACTGTTGGGTCACTTGTCGGATTGGTAATATAATTAAAAAATAATTATTAATGATAATAAATAGGCTAAAATTTCACAATAATTATAAAAATAACATGCTTAATGTATATTAGATGAAACAAAAGCCCCAAAATCATCAAACATGAATCCACTTTCTTCTCTATTGTTTTTAGTTTTTCAGTATTTAATTTATTTGTGGTGGAGGGGTTACAAATCATTCTTAATTATGGAAAAATATGAGAAACACACATAAACAGGCATTGAACCCACATCAATACATGGCATACATTTCAAAGCAAAACTTTGCGGCAAACTAAAAATGAATATCTATCACACAGAATAATTGCGGATCTACCAATTATAATAGATCTACCAATCTAGAGCATGCAGCCATTATCTGTGAACTATTAAATCCTTAAACTAGAGCATCCCCACAAACCCACAACGCAAAATGCTTCAGACTATAGAGAGAGAGGAAAGGATGTACCTGCTATGCTGTGTGCTATTTCACACTTGAGGGATGCCTAAGAAATGGAAATAGACGATGGAGCTCTGGCCAGTGAATCCCTCCTACCTCGACTTCGAAGGTTTGTCATTCGAACTTTGCCTTCGAATTCGACGCAGCGCAAAGAAGAAAGAAAGATAGAGACTGAGAGTGAGAGAGAGAGAGAGAGAGAAAGATAGAGACTGAGAGTGAGAGAGAGAGAGAGAGAGAGAGAGAGAGGGAGACGCATAGAGAGAGAGAGGAGACTGAGGACTGGACTTGAGAGAGAGGTCGTCAGACCTCAGCAGTTTGTGAGAGCTGCAGCTGAGAAATCAATTTAGGGTAAATAATGCCCCAAAGAGCCAAAAACACTAGTATTTATACCTTTTAAACTAATCGGGCTGGTTTTTTAGAACAGTCCGGTTTTAACGGTTTACTCAAGAACCGGGTGGTTCAATGGGTTTTCTCCGGTTTTTTTTTGTATAGAAACGATCTTTTATCAACGTTATCAGAACCGGATCGGTCATCAAACCGGCTAGGGGACTGGGTCAATGGTTCACTGGTTCAACCGGTGGGTCAACTGGTCGAACCAATCATATAATAAAAAAATAAAAATATATATAATAATTATAAAACATAATAATTTAGCTAAAAAATATAAAATATGTCTAAAATGCATACAATTTGTCATAAAATTAATGAAATTAAGTAAAAGAAACACCTGTGCCAAATATCAAAGTTGAATTTTAAAGCTCTAATCCACCATTGATTCATTACTTAAAATTCTCTCTGATGCACAAACTTAGTCATGTTTGACTGAGCTTATTGCTGATTATTTATCCTTCTTCACTTGGTCCTATGCATAGAGTTTAGGACAGTGGTTCCCTTTTACTTGTGTCTTTAATGTTTTTGAATTGTGACTTGTTTCAACCAGAAGCTTTCTTGCATCCGTTATTTTATGATCGCTTTAATTTTGCTGTGAACTTCTCTGATATTTTTTTTATATATATATTTCATATCCTTTGGTTTTTTATTCGAGAGAACAGTAAAAGAAGTGCCAAAGATGCATTTGCTGAAGTATATGAGGCCACACTACGATTATGGCTACGAATGAATTGCAGATGAGTCAAAAGGAAACCTTTTGTTATAATTCGCTGCCGAGCATTTTTCTATCATCCACTGTAAATTTCTTAAAACTTCTCGTACAGGGGGCATAATCTTGCCTTATCAAAATACACTAAATTTTGAACAACTTCATTTCGGTACAATATTCAAGTTTTGACCATCTACATTCAGATGTGTTATGAATGTTTTCAAGTTTGCATTCGTTCCAATGTACAAGCTTATTTCATCTGTCTTATCTTACATTTTAATGATCTTCAGGTGCACTTTTCGGAAGAAAAAAAAAGATTCATTACTTAAAAATTGCTAATCAAAACCTACAATTCGTTGGAATTTGTTCGCACATGAAAAACCCCAAATTACCCAACAAAGCTGATGACAGGAAATCAGTCCAATTATTAGTAACAACAACATGAAATGGATTTCAAGCATAGGGAAACAACAAAATTTAGAAAGAAAAAATGAGAAACTTTGTCAATCGATCTGAACATCAATCAAAATCACTAAAGATATCAAACTCACTATAGAAAAAACAAACCCTAACAAAATAGTTACAGGAAAGAGAGGAAGACGAACCCGATTCCAAGATAGATTGCAATTGGGTAAAATATAGCTCAAATACATCTGATCCAAGCTCCTTGATTGCCGAAAAAAAACAATTTTGAGCTAGTATTCATTACTTAAAAACTGATCGATCGCCTTGGAGCTTGGTCCAGTCGCCTGAGTTCGTGGTCGCTGGAGGTTGGTGGTGGTCACTGGTCACTGGAGGTTGGCGGTGGTTCGCTGGAGCTTCGTGGTGATCGCCTTGGAGCTTGGTCCAGTCGCCTGAGTTCGCTGGAGCTTGGTCGCCTGAGTCCGTGGTCGCTGGAGGTTGGTGGTGGTCACTGGTCGCTGGAGGTTGGCGGTGGTTCGCTGGAGCTTGGTGGTGGTCGTTGGAGCTTGGTCTGCGATTTAGGGCAGTGAATAAAAATCCTGATTTTGGCTTTTGGCTTTTGGCTTTTGGTCTGCAATGAATAAAAATTTGGTTTTGGCATTGAACCGTCCAGTGTTTATAAAATCGCCGGTTCACGATTTTTGACAAGAATCGGTCGATTATTCAGTTTTTAGCCGGTTCTCTTCCTTAAGTGGTCCAATTATGGAACTGGATTGGACAAGGTCCCGGTTCATGGTTGAACCGGTCCGGTCCGATTTTGATAGCACTGTCTTTTATAAGAACTGACCCGACTCTAGCTCCGGTCCGCTGAGTTCCTAGGTGGCCCGCGGGGTTGGATTTTAAAATACTGATTTAACAAGTATTGTAGATAGAAAATAAAAAATTTATAATTTTTAAATAGTATTATATGAGTTTTTTTTTACACGATTGATACTTACGCACTTACCCATGTTCTCATGTAACTGTTGAACACCCCAATTACTTGGAGATATGTATCTAGAGTTAATTACAAAATTCATCTAAAACTCTCTCTTCTCCCTCGTTTTTCTTACAACGGTGATACCATGTTACCATCGATGACATGGTATCATTAACCAATAATATAATCACAAATGAAAAAAGTGAATTTCACTTGGATTTACCACATTGTATCACTGTTGTAAAGAATATTTTCTCATCCTCCGACTATGTTTCAACAAATTGGCTGAAGTATCATACATAGAGCCTCTGTGTTCACGTTGCAAAGATAAATTTGTACTGCTAATAAAAATTATTTTAAAAAAGAGTGAGTATTTTAATGCCCCTATAACATTTGTTTATTAGTTATATTCAGGAAGAACTAAGAAGCTGCCAAGTTTCTTGGTTTGTTGTGGGGAGTTCACATCGACAACTAAGTTATTTTTTTCAAAAAGATAATAATTTTGTAATAGTTCTTGATGTGCTAAATTGCTCATTCTATCCAAAAATTGTTACCCTTCTATCAGCTTTTTGATTGCTTGCGTGAACAGTATAATATCACTTCTTATTATTTTTGTAAATATTCAAACTATTATAAGAACAAGCAAGTACAAAATACCTACTTCCACCATGATGCAATATTTTGAATGTTGGCCATGCGGGACACTAAGATGCATATGTTTTTCCACGCATATAACAGAAATAGAATCAAACCAAACAAATATTTTTTGATTGATTAATGAGCAAACAAGAGAGGGTTGTTCATGTGACATAATAAACGGTGAACAATGAATGAGTTGTGGGCAGTGAGTCAAAAAAATTTAAGTCATAATATTGTTCAAAATGCCATTTAAATTGAGAAACATGTTCTACATTTTTTATCGGTACTTAAGATATTTTTATTAGTAGTATAGATAACATTTGTCTTGATGTTGCATTTTTTTCTTTACCTATTGCTTTTTCTACTCATGAATGCGTGCACCACACAGTCATTTTTTCAAGATTTATCGCATTCATATACACATTACCAACCTTAAAATAGTTACCTGCAAATAAAATGCAGACGAAATATAACCTAAGTCAATAACAATTCTTATTGACCTTCCAAGATCTAACATACACATCTAATCCAATATATGCATTAGACAACAATAACAAGTTCAAATGTAAACTATTCATTTAAACAAAAGAAGAGTTTACATTAAGTCCTCATTTACATGTCCTTACAAAATAATGTACATATGTTGTATAAACCAAAAGTACAATGCTATTAATTTTACAATTTGGGACCTAACTTCTATACATCCAAGATAAGAGTCTGAGATCCG
This sequence comes from Ilex asprella, assembly GCA_023539305.1. Lineage (NCBI taxonomy): Eukaryota > Viridiplantae > Streptophyta > Magnoliopsida > Aquifoliales > Aquifoliaceae > Ilex > Ilex asprella. The sequence goes on along the minus strand of CM042190.1, from coordinate 2,851,737 downwards.
AGTCCGTCGTCAAAATGGACCCATGGGAGGGTCATCTGCAAAAGTGTGCATAGTACCTGAAAAATACTCTCACGACGGGGTGAGCCTAAGCCCGGTAGGGTATCTCCTATAGAGAATACCTCTTTATTCAAATGCATACACATCAAGCATATAACCACAAGTAAATTTTAAATGATACTAAGCATGCCAATCATTCATGATATTTCATGAATGCATGTCCGACTCCTAACCCACTCCCCGAGTTCTCATGCACGACACATGATGTAATGTCATTATCATGTACCGGGTATTCAAAGCCCCAACCATTGATGTTATACACACCCAATGACCATTTATTCATTTTAGTGTCTTTATGGGATAAGTAATTTATGGAATTTCACCAACGGGCTACCAAACTGTCAACGAATCTCGAGGACATCCCACCTCCGACTCCGTATTCCTCATCACATTTTTATGGACTCGTTACACCACCAGAAAATGTGTAACCGAAAAATCAGGTCTTGCACTCGAGGGAGAATCTAACCCTTATTACTATACCCCGACACATTTTCATACAATATCTCATGAGACTCAGTTGAACCTTGATCTAATCTTTCTAAGCCCCACCCATCACTCACCTATGTGGTAAGCGATTTATCCATGCACAACACTCTAAACCATGCCAAATGTCTCATGGGTATAATGTTTAACTTGTGCATGTGCAATGTATGTATAATTGCATTTTCATTGCAAACACAATGTCAATTATAGCATTAAAGCATATAAGAGTATTCTAGCATCTCACCCACATATGTTATATACATTGATCAATGCAAATAACATGTTGGAATACATTTAGACATTTTATCAAACACATAGGGTGCATAATTGTAAACATCTAGCATACTCATCATAATCTACATGAAAAACATGTTCAACAACCCAACTCAAGTAGAAATTAGGTACATGTTCACAAGTTCCAATTAACTTACTAGCTACACTAGTTATAAGCTAATCATGTGATTAACATACATTTACTCAAAACCCATCTCATATGCAAACTTAGAATTGAAAATAATCCTAAATAGGAGGAAACCCTCACCTATTGAAGCTTGATTAACAAGAGAAATCCTTATGAATATCCTCTACAAACCTTCCTTAAGCTCTATCCCCAACCATTGATCTCTAAAAATTATGAAAAATGGTCGTTGTTGGTGTTGGCGCGTAGCACTTGTCAAGTAAAACAACTTTTGCTCTTGGTGTTTGATGATCCCATGGTTGGATCTTGACTTTTGGTGGGAAGAAGAAGAAGATTGAAGAGCTCGGAGTTTTTCTCTTTCTCTCTCTCTCAAACGATTTTGGCCAAGGAAATGGGTCTTTCACCTTTTTTGCCCTTTTTTATACTTGGCCCTTAAGCGTGGCAAGTGTCATCTTTCTATTGGTTGGAAATCTCCAATGCCCAATCAAATTGTGTCATTTGTAGTAGTCGATAAGATTAGTTGAATGACCTTTTAATTATATTGTGAGTCCCGCGAATAAATCCCAATTACTAGATTTTTAATCGCGTAATCCTGATTTGCCTCGTAAAGTGTGAAAATTCTGACGATCGTGGAATTCAATGAAAATTGAATGTCCAACTCGATTTCGCAAGATAAATCTAGCGGTGAGGTCCGTTTCGTCATCTGAGTTATATAAAATTTTAGATTTTAACCTTGCTTAAAACGGCTTACTTACCGTACTACCCATTTAATTGATTTATTAATTTTTTTCAAGTTTTACATTCTTTCCCCCTTGTGACGCTCCAAAATTTGAGGGTTCTTTCTCAACTATTGATCACCTATCAACTCGTGGAAATACTCGTAAATGTCATATAATATGGCATCACGTCATCACATCCCCTTCACCGGGATCATAACCCACACAGGGTTTGGGTAGAGTCTCCCTTGTACCAGAATACTCCCAAACGCATAACATGTACACATATCAACCACTTAACCATTTCACAGTCCAACCCTATTAATTAGAACTTAATGTTTGACCAATTATATCATCCCAACAAGAGGGCTCAAGATCTGAAAGGTTGGCAGAATTATATTTAAATTTTGGAAGAGATATCGCTACCTCGTACACATGGTACTGGTTCTTGAGTCTTCTGTCTGTCAAGTCCCTTTCATTTGCCAGATACCAGTACTTAATCGCTACGGTACCGGTACCTGAGCCCATTGTTTGCTAGGTCCTGGTACCTACATGTTGTGGTACCGATACTTGAGCCCACTGTCCATCGAAGTACTGGTACTTGAAGTCTTGGTAGCGGTACCTGAGTCCACTCGAATCCAAGTACTAGTACCCGTAAGTCTATGTACTGGTACCTGAGCCATTCAACAACGTGGTACCGGTACTTAACCACTTATATACCGATACTTGGGCCCAGATTTTCCCCAAATCTTTCCAAATCTTAACTTTTGTCCGTCTAAACTCATTCCACACTCATTCATACATTTATATACACAAATTCTAGTCCATATTACATGACCCTTTGTATAATTTCACAAGATTAATTCAAATTACATATTTGATTATAAATATGTAATTTAAAAGCCACATTCCGGTTTCTTCTCAAGAAGGGCCCAAGGGAGGGCCATCTACCGGTGTTTGTCTCGCACCTAAAATGTTGTTCTCATAAAGAGTGAGCTACGCTCAATAGGGTATCTCCTAAATAGATTACTCCCCAACCCAGATGCATATGAAATGTTCACATGCAATTCAACAAGTAATCAACCATCCATTCAAGAATATATAATTCACATTGGATTTCACAATGCTATGTCTTGTCATGAGATGCTACTCACACATGTAATACAACCCGAGCCCTCCACTAGCTCTCATACCTAGGGATGTCAATGGACCGGGGAAAGACGGGTATTCGTCCAAACCCGCCCCGTTTGGACCTGGGATGGACTATACGTATTGGACGGTGGACGTATACGGGGATACCCGTATAAACC
>CM042190.1:2795500-2848653 GCA_023539305.1 Ilex asprella | reverse complement strand
CTCATATACATGTCCTTACAAAATAGTGTACATATGTTGTATAAACCAAAAGTACAATGCTATTAATTTTACAATTTGGGACCTAACTTCTATACATCCAAGATAAGAGTCTGAGATCCGAGTCCGTCGTCAAAATGGACCCATGGGAGGGTCATCTGCAAAAGTGTGCATAGTACCTGAAAAATACTCTCACGACGGGGTGAGCCTAAGCCCGGTAGGGTATCTCCTATAGAGAATACCTCTTTATTCAAATGCATACACATCAAGCATATAACCACAAGTAAATTTTAAATGATACTAAGCATGCCAATCATTCATGATATTTCATGAATGCATGTCCGACTCCTAACCCACTCCCCGAGTTCTCATGCACGACACATGATGTAATGTCATTATCATGTACCGGGTATTCAAAGCCCCAACCATTGATGTTATACACTCCCAATGACCATTTATTCATTTTAGTGTCTTTATGGGATAAGTAATTTATGGAATTTCACCAACGGGCTACCAAACTGTCAACGAATCTCGAGGACATCCCACCTCCGACTCCGTATTCCTCATCACATTTTTATGGACTCGTTACACCACCAGAAAATGTGTAACCGAAAAATCAGGTCTTGCACTCGAGGGAGAATCTTCAGTTGAACCTTGATCTAATCTTTCTAAGCCCCACCCATCACTCACCTATGTGGTAAGCGATTTATCCATGCACAACACTCTAAACCATGCCAAATGTCTCATGGGTATAATGTTTAACTTGTGCATGTGCAATGTATGTATAATTGCATTTTCATTGCAAACACAATGTCAATTATAGCATTAAAGCATATAAGAGTATTCTAGCATCTCACCCACATATGTTATATACATTGATCAATGCAAATAACATGTTGGAATACATTTAGACATTTTATCAAACACATAGGGTGCATAATTGTAAACATCTAACATACTCATCATAATCTACATGAAAAACATGTTCAACAACCCATCTCAAGTAGAAATTAGGTACATGTTCACAAGTTCCAATTAACTTACTAGCTACACTAGTTATAAGCTAATCATGTGATTAACATACATTTACTCAAAACCCATCTCATATGCAAACTTAGAATTGAAAATAATCCTAAATAGGAGGAAACCCTCACCTATTGAAGCTTGATTAACAAGAGAAATCCTTATGAATATCCTCTACAAACCTTCCTTAAGCTCTATCCCCAACCATTGATCTCTAAAAATTATGAAAAATGGTCGTTGTTGGTGTTGGCGCGTAGCACTTGTCAAGTAAAACAACTTTTGCTCTTGGTGTTTGATGATCCCATGGTTGGATCTTGACTTTTGGTGGGAAGAAGAAGAAGATTGAAGAGCTTGGAGTTTTTCTCTTTCTCTCTCTCTCAAACGATTTTGGCCAAGGAAATGGGTCTTTCACCTTTTTTTCCCTTTTTTATACTTGGCCCTTAAGCGTGGCAAGTGTCATCTTTCTATTGGTTGGAAATCTCCAATGCCCAATTAAATTGTGTCATTTGTAGTAGTCGATAAGATTAGTTGAATGACCTTTTAATTATATTGTGAGTCCCGCGAATAAATCCCAATTACTAGATTTTTAATCGCGTAATCCTGATTTGCCTCGTAAAGTGTGAAAATTCTGACGGTCGTGGAATTCAATGAAAATTGAATGTCCAACTCGATTTCGCAAGATAAATCCAACGGTGAGGTCCGTTTCGTCATCTGAGTTATATAAAATTTTAGATTTTAACCTTGCTTAAAACGGCTTACTTACCGTACTACCCATTTAATTGATTTATTAATTTTTTTCAAGTTTTACATTCTTTCCCCCTTGTGACGCTCCAAAATTTGAGGGTTCTTTCTCAACTATTGATCACCTATCAACTCGTGGAAATACTCGTAAATGTCATATAATATGGCATCACGTCATCACATCCCCTTCACCGGGATCATAACCCACACAGGGTTTGGGTAGAGTCTCCCTTGTACCAGAATACTCCCAAACGCATAACATGTACACATATCAATCACTTGACCATTTCACAGTCCAATCCTATTAATTAGAACTTAATGTTTGACCAATTATATCATCCCAACAAGAGGGCTCAGATCTGAAAGGTTGGCAGAATTATATTTAAATTTTGGAAGAGATATCGCTACCTCGTACACATGGTACCGGTTCTTGAGTCTTCTGTCTATCAAGTCCCTTTCATTTGCCAGATACCAGTACTTAATCGCTACGGTACCGGTACCTGAGCCCATTGTTTGCTAGGTCCTGGTACCTACATGTCGTGGTACCGATACTTGAGCCCACTGTCCATCGAAGTACTGGTACTTGAAGTCTTGGTAGCGGTACTTGAGTCCACTCGAATCCAAGTACTGGTACCCGTAAGTCTATGTACTGGTACCTGAGCCATTCAACAACGTGGTACCGGTACTTAACCACTTATATACCGATACTTGGGCCCAGATTTTTCTCAAATCTTTCCAAATCTTAACTTTTGTCCGTCTAAACTCATTCCACACTCATTCATACATTTATATACACAAATTCTAGTCCATATTACATGACCCTTTGTATAATTTCACAAGATTAATTCAAATTACATATTTGATTATAAATATGTAATTTAAAAGCCACATTCCGGTTTCTTCTCAAGAAGGGCCCAAGGGAGGGCCATCTACCGGTGTTTGTCTCGCACCTAAAATGTTGTTCTCATAAAGAGTGAGCTACGCTCAATAGGGTATCTCCTAAATAGATTACTCCCCAACCCAGATGCATATGAAATGTTCACATGCAATTCAACAAGTAATCAACCATCCATTCAAGAATATATAATTCACATTGGATTTCACAATGCTATGTCTTGTCATGAGATGCTACTCACACATGTAATACAATCCGAGCCCTCCACTAGCTCTCATACCTAGAGATGTCAATGGATCGGGAAAAGACGGGTATTCGTCCAAACCCGCCCCGTTTGGACCGGGGATGGACTATACGTATTGGACGGTGGACATATACAGGGATACCCGTATAAACCCGTGCGGGGATGGAGGCGGGGATGGACTTACCCTTACCCCCGCCCCTCCCCGCCACGTCCCCGTTACCCGCAAAAAAAAAAAATATAAATATATATGAGTTGATTGAGATGATTTTACCACCATTATGTTGTTTTGGATATTTGTTTTTGTTTTGTTCAAATATATAATATTTTGAAGTAGTATTTTGGACATTTGTTGTTTGCGTTTTATTTAAATATGTTATGTTATATTATGTTGTGTTAGATTATTTAGAATGTTGTTGGATTATTTAAAATATTGGATTTAATTAGTTTGAGCTTGGGCGGGTACGGGGAAAGCGGGGACGGGGATTAAAAATTTACCAGAGGACGGGGACGGGGATGAAAATTATACCCGCTAACGGAGGTGGACCGGGGATGGACGGAATTTTATTAAGCGGGTACGGGGATGGAGACTACACCCCCGCCCCCGCTTCGGTCCATTGACATCCCTACTCATACCACATGCAATACCATGCGTATGTATCTGGACATTCCAAGCCCCCGCCATTGATGTTATACATCAAATGATCATTTATAAATCTTGGGTCTTTCTTGGGGTGAATATTTATGGACTTCCACCAACAGGTATCCATTCGACACAACATCTATGGACTTCCAACAAATGGCTCTACATACGCCGACACACTTTATGAAATCAATACCAACAGAGTGCATATCCAAATCACCGGACCTTGCACCCGAGGGAGAATCTAGCTCTTTTTGCTAACCTCAACCCTTATTTTTCAATGCAACTTGTGCGACTCAGTTGAACCTAAGTCCAACTTTTTCGAGCCTACATATCAACCCACCGAGGACAATATTTGATCAAAACCATGCACACACACCCACAATTATGTCAATTGCCCAAGAATGCGATGCTACTAGTGCATATGTAAAAGTTGTGTACAATTACCATTTTCATATCATGTTCAATATGTCATAAGCACATTATGAATAATATTCCATCTCAACCAACATTTCTCAATTGTCAATTATATCATAAGCATATAATCACAATTCACAACATCACCCAAAGCATGTTATAACATTTTCAATGTGATTAACACACTTAGTCAACATAGACATTTTATCCAACACCATCAAGGCATAAATGCAAACACATAGCATGCCTCATTCATCATATATCTCAAGAAATTATAAATAAAGAATTTCTACAAATCCAATTAATGCAAAATTGGTTCAACATATTTCTATACCCATTTTCATACTCTAGTTACACTAGGAGTACACATAAACTAGAGATTTTCATCTCTAATCATGCTACTCATTCCATATACAACCGTAGGTTGAAAATAAACCTAGTTAGAAAAAAATCCTACCTCTTGAAGCATAATACCACGTAGTCAAAACTCCAAATCACCCAACTCAAGCTTAAAAACCTTAATCCCAAAAATTTCAATCTTGAGACTTTGGCGAAACCCACGATCTTTGGTATGTATTTGTAGCTCTAGTCGCGTAGAACACTTTTTGTTCTTGGCCCAAAGCAATCCGAAGGACGGATCACCCTAGATCGGAGAAGAAAGCTTGAAGAATTTAATTCTCTCTCTCTCTCTCTCTCTCTCCAGCTGTGTTTGGCTGAAGTATGGAGATAAAAATCTGATTTTTCTCCCCTTTTATACTGCTTAGTTGTTTGGCCCAAAACGCGTCACATGTGTCTCTTTTGTTTTGATCTCAAATCAATTAAATCTCGTTTCGTGTTTAGTTCAATATATTTTATTTGAACTAACTTAAAATTATTTTTCGAGTTCTACGAATAAAATTTGATTGCATTTATTTTAGTTGTGCGACATTCAATCTCATCGTAAAACGCAAAAAATCTGACTGTCTCAAAATCCAATGAAAATTGACTGTGTAACTAGATTTTGTGAGACGAATCTAACGATGAGGTCTATTTCGTCATCCGAGTTCCAGAAAAATTTAAATTTTTAACCCGTACCGTGACGGTTAATTACTATTTTGTCCTTCACAATAAAATTTTAAATTTTTCTAGTTTTACACCCCTTAAGAAAATTTTGTTCTCGAAATTACAAACATATGCAACCCATAAAATAAATGCACATGTAATCATGTAGCATGCAATTAACATAAAAATTAAATTATACCTCTATCTTCAAATTGAAATGGATAGGTAGCTTGTATAATGTCCTCGCATTCCCATGTAGCCTTCTCGACACCGCTATGTTGCCACTGTAAAACCTGATCTCAGCTGTCCAAAACATGAACTAGTCATTCCTCGAAGGTCCCATCCACATCAACCACCAGTTCACACCAATCCACTACATGTGTAGGATCCAGAGTGTATTTCCAAAGCATGGAGACGTGGAAGATGCTTGAACACTTGATAGATTTGGTAATAACGTTAACTTATAACAAATTACCCCGATCCTCTCAAGTACCTCGAAAGACCCAAATATATCTCAGCGACAACTTGCCTCTCTTCCCAAATAGAACCATTCCTCTCTTAGGCATAACCTTCAAGAAGATATAATCACCCACCTTAAGCTCACGAGGTCTCCACCATTGGTCAGCATAACTCTTTTGTCAGCTTTGAGCCGTAAGAAGACACTTTCGTATAATGACCACCTTTTCATAGGTGTCCCTAACCATGTCTAGACCTGTGGAACGTCCTTTGCCCACCTCTGCCCAACAAATCAGAGAATGATATGGTCTCTCTTATAAAGCCTCGTAGGGCACCATCTGTATGTATGATTGCTTTATAACTATTGTTATAGACAAATTCCACTAAGCGAAAATGATCCTCCCAACTGCCCTTGAAATCAATGACGCATGCCAGAACATGTCCTCTAAGACATGTATCGTCCTCTTCAACTGGCTGTCAGTCTGTGGATTGAAATTTTTTGCTCAACATCAACTATGTACCTATAGCCCTCTGGAAGCTCTCCCAAAACTGAGTTATGAATCATGGATCTTGATCTGACACAATAAAAACATGTACCCCATGTAACCGGACAATCCCTCGAATGTATAGCCTACAAAATTTCTCTAGTGTGAAGGTAATCCATATAGCTAAAAAATGAGTCGACTTGGTAAGTCGATTCACTATAACCCAAACTGTGTCATGTCCCCATGTAGATGTAACACCCCACCTTCCACATGACATAATATTGTCCGTTTTGGACCCGCTGGCCCTCACGGTTTTGTTCCTCCCAGTACCCTGGGAAAAGGTCTTATGTCATGTAAGGTAAAGGGCTTACTTATAAACCCAATAACTTTCCCCTCCATAACCGATGTGGGATACCAGGATCTCACAGTAGATTATAGCAAATGAGTAATAAAGTCCATTGTGATATGCTTCTATTTTCACTCGGCTACCTCTAGTGGCTGGAGTAACCCTGTTGGTCTTTGATGCTCAGCATTGACTTGCTGACAAATCAAACACCTACTCACAAAATTCCCAACATGTTTCTTCATCCTACTCCAGTAGTATTAGCAGCGAAGATCGTGATACATCTTTGTGTCACCGGGATGCACCACAAAACAAAAGCAATGAAACTCCCAGAGTATCTTCTCCCTAAAGTCGTTGTAATGAGGAACAAGAGCTATGCCTCTATATCGTAGACTACCATCAGAATGGATAACCCAACTCTCGTCACCTAAATAGACTGAACTTTGTCCTTGATGGATAATACTTCGGAATCTTGACCTTGAGCCTTTATCATCCTGCTGAGTAGAAACGAAGTGGCAATCAAGCTGCCCATGATTCCCTAAGCCTGATCCTGATAGTGTGGTTCAAACTGTCCCACAGTCTCAAGTATCTTCCACTTTCGGGAAGCTATACTAGCTAGAACCCCCCGTGACTTTCGATGAAGACCATCAACCACCACGTTTTCCTTACCAGGATGGTAGTGCAAGCTGAAGTCGTAATCCTCTAAGTATTCCATCAATCGACACTGTCTCATATTGAGATCTCGCTAAGTGAAGATGTACTTCAAACTCTTGTGGCCTAAATACACCTCGAACTATACTGTATATAGATAGTGGCGTCATGACTTCAATGTAATGATAATAGCCGCCAATTCCATGTCATGTGTTGTGACACCCTTGATTCTCGAGTGCCATTACTCAATTTGTTGATCACCCATCAACCCGTGATACTACATAACCCGAATAACACGTTAAGATTCCCCATTCATTAGGGTCCTTAACAAAAATTCAGGCAGAGTCTCCCTTGTATGGGGAGTTCTACCCAAAACACACACACACACACATGTGCATCATATAACCATATGACCACATGTTGTTTAACATCGATATCCAGTAAATATAGTGTTGAATATCAACATCATGACATATATCCATTCACAAAGGACTAATGTCCATAAAAATCTCATTCCATGCCTTTAATAAAATACAAATTTTGTACTAAAAAATATATAAGGCCAAAATGTAATTATATACAAAGGACTACAAAAATCCATATCAAGAGCCGCAACCCGGCTCTATCCTCAAAGCGGGCCCAAGTTAAGGCCGTCAGCAAACGCTTGTCCAATACCTGAAATATATCCCCATAAAGGATGAGATACGCTCAATAGGATATCTCCAATGGAGATTACCTCCCAACTCACATGTATGTGAAATGTCACATATAAACATCATGTCAAACATCCATTCAAATATATATATATTTCATAAATAAATGCAACAATTCTATGTCATGTTGTGAGATAAGTACTCTCACATGCAATGTAACACCGATCCCCATCGATTCCTATAACACATACAATGTCATGCATATGAATAGGAGTATTCCTAGCCTCCGTCATTGATGTTAAACATCCAATGACTATTTTATAAAATGTGTCTTTCTGGGGTTGGTATTTTATGGACTTACAACAATGGTTACCCAACCGACATAGAATTTCAAGACTTTTAACCACGATTCAGCGTACAATGACACACTTTATGGACACAATACCAACATATCGTGCATATTTGAAATTGCTGGGTCTTTTACCTGAGGGTGAATTTAGCCCTTCTTACTAACCTTGACGCGTTTTTCAATAAAAATTTGTGCAACAACCAGACCTAGGCCCAGCTTTCCTGAGCCCACGTATCAACCCACCAAGAATGACGTTTGATTAAAAATATGCACACACACCCACACTCATGTCGAATGTCCACGAATGCGATGTTACCCGTGCTTGTGCAAATGCAATGTGCAATTGCAATTTATATCTACATGCTCATCATATCAAAAACATATAATAAACATGTCCATTTCTATAAACATTACCAAGCATGTCATATATGGTTACAATCCAATAAACATACTTGAACTCTAAACATTTTATCAAAACACATAGTGGGCATAAAATGTAAACACATAGCATATCCAAATAAGTCATTTCATCAAACTCAAACATCTTACTACTGGTAGGGCGTGCCTCTCCTACCAGTAGGTTCACATTTTCATAATCAAACCTAAACCCAAACCCAAATCAAGCTAGAAACGGGTTTTAACATGTTCATATACTCATTATCAACACCTTAGATACACTAGGTGTGAGATAACATGTGAGATTATATCTCTATAGTTCTACCCATTTCATACAAATCTAGGTTGAAAATAAACCTAGATAGGAGGGAACCCTACCTCTTGTAGCGTGTGCACGAAGTAGATCGACTCCTCATGATGCCAAATGATGCTTTGTTCAACCTCTAGCCAAAACTCCAACTTCTACAATATGTCAAAAATGGACTTGGTTGGTACTGGCACGTAGCCCTAGTCGTTGTGAGCAACTTTAATTCTTGCCCCAACTTGATCCGTAGGATGGATCGTTGTAGATCAAAGGAAGAAAGAAGGATAAGATGAAAAGAATGAGCTCTTCTCTCTCTCTCTCTCTCTCTCTATCAAAAATTAGAAGGAACAAATAAGTGAAGACTTTGTATTCCACTTTATTTCCCTTTTTATATACTTGGCCCTAAAGGTGCCACATGTTTCCTTTTGATTGGTCTAATTTTATCTCAACTAATTACATCTCACCATGTGTCATGTTTGATATACTTTTATGAGATTTATTTTAAAATTATGGGCTCTGCTATTAAAATTTGATCTCAGAATTTTAATCGAGCGATACCCAATCACACCGTCACACTTAAAAATTTGGCTGTCTCGAAATTCAATAAAAATTGACTGACTGACTCGATTTTGTGAGACGAATCCAACGATGAGGTCTGTTTCATCATCCGAGTTATATAAAAATTAGGGTTTTCAATCTGTGTTTTAACAACTAATTACTGTTTTACCCCTTTAATTAAAATTTAAATTTTTCTTGGGTTTCACATGCTTCGGATAGTTCTTCTCATGGTTCTTGAGTTGACAGGAACCATAAACAACTAACCTACCGGATTGCATCAAGACACATCCAAGTCCCTCATTTGAGACATCACAGTAAACTGTACCTCTGTCCCCTCTCTGAAACAATCAAAATAGGGGCTAAAGCCAACCTCCACTTTAACTCCTAGAATGCCCTCTTGCAAGAGTCATCCCATTGAAATCTGACATCTTTTCTAGTCAGTCGTATCATAGGTGCCGCTAGGCCTAGGCGGGAGAAGTCTTCGATGAATCTTCAATAATATCTTGACAATCCCAATAAACTACGTATCTCAAAGACTAACTTCATCCTCTCCTAACTCATTACCGCCTCAACCTTTTCCGGGTCAACTGACACACCCGTAGAGGATACAATATGGCATAAAAACTTGACCACCTTTAGCCAAAACTCACACTTGCTAAATTTGGCATACAACTGGTGATCTCTCAAGGCTTGTAAAACAACCCTCAAGTGACATTCGTGTTCTTCCTCCATCTTGGAGTACACAAGAATGTCTTCTATGAATACTATGACAAACTAATCGTGGTAGGGTTTGAATACCCTATGCATGAGGTCCATGAATGTCGCTGGAGCATTCATCAACCCAAATGGCATGGCCGTGAACTCGAAGTGGCTATATCGACTCTTGAATGTTGTCTTAGGAATGTCAGCACTCCTTATCTTCAACTAATGGTACCCCGTACGCAAGTCTATTTTAGAGTAGACCCGAGCTCCTCTCAACTGGTCAAATAGGTTATCTATGCTCGACAATGTGTACTTGTTCTTGATGGTGATCCGATTCAACTGTCTGTAATCTATACAAACCCTAAGGGTAAATAGTATCGAAATGCCCCAAGGTGAGGTACTCGGTCTAATAAAGCCCTTGTCCAATAACTCTTGCAATTGCACTTTGAGTTCTTGCAACTCTACCGGTGCCATCCTATGCAGTGCCATAAAGATAGGAGATACATCGGGTTGCAACTCAATAAAGAAGTCAACATCCTGATGTAGAGGCAATTCTGGTAACTCATCCAGGAATACATCGGCATACTCACAAACAATCCGAAGTATACTCAACTCCTGTCTTACCTCGTCCACAAGGGTAAAGCTTGCGATTCAACCCATCAATTGTCTGTGCCAACTAGAGTTATACATGGCTTGGGGTAAAGGGTTGTGTTTTTCTCCTTGAAATTTGAAACAAACTCCCTCCAAAGTATAAGTAGTGACTCTCTTTCAATCACAATCGATAACTACCCGATGTGTCAATAACTAATCCATCATAAGGATGACATCGAACTTTGACATGTCCCTGACCTAAGGTCCACTGTGAATTGAATCCAACTTATCTCTAACTTACAACCCCTGACATATCTTGTCAATACAACCCCTAGCTCCTAGGGGAGAATTCACATATAAAGACTCCTCTAATGCTCGTGCCGATCAACGAGAGAGTAGAAATGTACATTGTATCACCGATGGGTCCACTGCTCTCTTTGATGAGTCATGGCATAAAACTGCCCCTGGGTCCTTGAAGTATCAACTTGATAACTCTGTTCCCGGTCTCAACCCACTCCCTAACCCACCTGTTCGGACTGAGGAGTCCTTGAGCGTGTAGTAGTAGGGGCTTGTCTAGTGTCCTAAAACTAAAATTGGTTGCCCTTGCCCATGGTAGGGTGTAGAGGAATGAAGAAATGTATGTGGATGCCCCACTGATAACTGGGACTGAGAAGCCCCGAAACTCTACGATATGATGGTAAAAATATGATTCACACATTTAACTACGTTTGTCATAAATACGACACTTGTGCATCCCACCAATGTTACATATTGACCTTTAAGTTTGTATTATTACCCACAATTTTTATAAATATTAACCAAAAATGAAAGTAAACTTAATCTATATACTAGTAACGTTATCCACAATCATTATATCATCATAAACTTACCCACCGTTGTCGTAGTTATTATCAAAACAGTTATAAATGTTCCTCTAAACTTGTATATATGTCCACAAATCTAGTACGCTTACCCACAACAGCGGTAAATCTACCTTAAATATTGGTAACTTATTTACAAATGTTGCAAATATTATTAAAAATGTCGTAATATTTTCCTTAATGATATTAGATCTAACCATTGTGGTGGTACAAACTATGAATAGCCCATTTGAACACATTTGTTGTAAAATTGACTATAGTGAATGCCACAAACGTTATAGATTTACCTTTAAGTTCATAATAAAACCCACCGATGTCGTAATATTAACCAAATTAATAGTAAAATTACTCTATAAACTAGTAACTCTATTCACAATCGTTGTAACAAAAATCAAAACTGTAGTAAATTTGCCCCTACATATTGTAATACTACCCCCAATTATGGTAAATTCGTTCATAATGTAACTTAAACACTTTTGATGTAAATTACTTTTTATCATTGTAATATTGACCAAATAAGTTGTAAATCCTCTTCCTCTCCAAAACTGTGATATCATTAGCCTCAATTGTTGTAAATTTATCACAAATAGTGGTACCTTAACTACAAATGTTATAAATTATCCCAAAAATATCATAAATATGTCCAAAAATATAGTATTGTTTCCCATATAGGTTGTAAATATGACCTTAATTATTGTAACTCTAACCAATATTGTGGTATAAATTTTTGATAGTACTAATTGGACTTGTACTATTAGACAAAGTAAACTGTATTTTACTATATAACTTGTACTAGTTTAATATTTAAAATTTTTGAACCATTACAGATTTTGGAAGTGACTTGTTACTCTATTGAAAAACTCAAAAAGTAAAAATAAAAGTTGATCAATAGCTCCTATTACTACTTGACAGGCTCATCAACGGCTCACATTGGTATTTCGGTATAGTACCAAAAAACCAAACGGAGGTACCATAGTCGGATCCGAATATTATTATAGTAATTACATAAAAGGGTAGAAACATAAAATCCACGTTGCAGTGCTACCATTTATTTATTTCCATGGATTTTTTGCCCTAGACTGGAGGGAAAATCTTTGGTGGGCGGAAGTCATATCTTCTCTCTTCCACTTTAGGTGGTGTTTAATAAAACTGCGAGCTGAATACTGAAAAATAAATGTTGAATTTTTAAGTGTTAAATGCTGAATTTTTAATTTGTAAACTGTTTGATATCAATTGAAATTTGAGTATTGAATTGAATCAAATTGTTTGACAAATATAAAAAGTCGGAGTTTAAAAATTATTATTATTTTAATTTTACCCTTCTTTTTAACCACCTCACCGCAATTACCTTATTCTTACCACCACCATCACAACGGAGGCAGTGTTGGTGGTGGTGGATGATGGGTATTGAAAAAGTAAGAGTATAAAATTTATTAATAATATATTTGTCAATTATGAGAAATTTTATAAAATCATTACAGACTAATATTTTTAGCATTAAAGGATAAGTAGATGGTTTGCTACTTCAAATTTTAGCCTATTTTTAATAAGTGCCTAAAATATTAATTCGTCTTTTGCTACGATGTAGAAATTGAAAGATGAAAAGTTAGATGACTGAATAAAACATTATGTTTGATAAAAGGAGAAAAATATTAAGGATGGAAAAGCTGATGGATTAATTTTTTTTTCAACTTACCAAAATCAATCCCTCCAAAATTGGGAGGAAAAGTAGATGAAAAATTATTTATGTATTTTGAAATGTATGTTATTTGTTTATATATCATATTTATCAATTACATATTATATATTTCTATATTTAAAAAAAATAAAAAATTAAAATTAAAAAATATTTTTTTTTTCCATCTTACCTAACACAAACAAATATATTTTTTTCTTACTTTTCATCACTCTTACCAAACACAAAAAAAAGAAGGAAAAATCCTCCTTTACAAAAAAATGAATTTTTCTTACTTTTCATCCCTCTTACCCAGCACAAAGGAAAAAAAGAAAGATTCTTCCCTTGAAGGATAGAAAATGTATCACTCTCACCTTCTATCTTTCTATTTTTCTATTGACCCTACTAAATGGACCATAAGTGCTATGAGTTTTAGGTTACCAAACAGATTTAATACATTAAGTGCTTAAAATATCTAATTTTAAGCATTAAATAGTATTATCAAACATCCCTTACTCTCTCTCTTATTTTCTACTTGTACCAAACAATGAAAAATCAATCTTTCCATCCTATTTTCCACCCTCCTTTACATCCACCCTATTTTCCCTCCTGCCAAACAGCCTATTAGTCAGTTTACAGGAGTTTATGGTCTTTGTTGATTTCTATAATGTTCGCACTGTGTTACACTAATGAAAAACTTACAATATCAGAAATTAAAAAGAAAAGTCATTTTCTGCAGTTTGATCTGTAGAAAACTAAATGCGAATTTCACATACAATAACTCGTTTTCTATATATTACAATTACGGAGCAATTGTTCATCATGCTCATTGTAAGACAACTTCCATAGCATTTCACAAACAAATTTGCAATTGCATAAGAAATTGAAGATGAAAATCATCCATAAAGACAAAAACAGTCCGAGAGAATGTGGACTGTCAAACAACTACGCCAAGGAGGAGGTCGTTGCAAACCTCTCATCCAAGACCCATGTGATATGGAAAAGAAAACTAACAAATTCAGAAAAACAACGTATGGTATATGCACCAAAATCACCTAGAACAACATCTAGTTGCTCAGTGGCAATCCACCTGACAAATAGCTAAGCAAAGCTTGCTGAGCGACTCCATCTCCCTTTCAAGTAATCCTCTAAAGATATGCTTTGCTCAGTACTGCTAATAGAAGGTGAGTCGTCCTCTACATTTAGCAGAGCAAGGTTAATAAAAGATTGCATGTTTGTTGGAGACTGTTTGGCATCAACATCATCTGAGACATCGACCTGTTGTCTTGCCCATGTGGTTGTTTCTGTTTCACCTAGGAGGAGCTTTAAAACCTTGATTTTAATCACAAGAATAAGTGAGAATAGATATCTAGATGATCATAGAAACAAAATAACCCCAATTCCAGTTGTTGAGATGACTCACAAGGCTAATTTGCGGCCTCAATTGAGGTGCACGTTTGATGCAAAGACTGGCAGCTAAAACCATTTTTTCCATTTGATCATGGTCATAGTCACCACCAAAGCTTGGATCTAACAGCTGGGAAACCTTCTTGCCCTTTAAAATTGGCTCTGCCTGGAAGCCATCATCAAGATCCCAATCTTAGTTTGATAACAAGGTTTGGAAGCATCAATATGTACACCAAAGAACAGTCAAGTTCTGTAAATTTTCAGCAGAGCCAATAAGTCCTACTTTTTAAGAAATTGTTCTAAATAAGCAAACAATCTACTTGAATTTATGTTTTATTCCTTATAACTACAAAACTAATAGTTGCCAACCCTAAATTTTTGATAAATGAAAAAAAACATTAATTACAAAATCAACATCAAACTAAAACTTGTGAAAGACTGAAACAAATCACTAAATATGGATTTTAAGTGGAAAGAAAGTTCTTCAGAAAATAAAGTGAATGAATTTACTGTTATTATAAGCTGATAGAAAATATTTTTTTTTCTAATTTATGTTTTAATAAATTATCTTTTGAAAAGTATGTTTTACTGAATTATTATATATTTACTGTTCATAGTAAAATTAACTTTTGTAGTTGTAAGGCCTAATACTAAATTGTGTATTTTTTTGGAATCATTTTTGACAAAGTATGACTTACTGTTCTGCTGAAAATTACAGGAAAACCATTATGTTGTGTGTACGGAGTTTTAAAATTGTTCCAGATAATCCTATAATGACAACATACACATTCCATTTCCAATTGCATTCAATTTCCTCAACCCATTCTTGAATTTCTCACTGAATTAATTTTATTGTTTCACACATTATGGGTTATAGTTGAAAGCAACCAAATCCTGAACTCTAAAATTTGTAACCATGCAGACGAAAACTTACCCACATAACCAGGCATTCCTGGCCCTTGGGATTTCCGTTGTCAATTGGCTTTCTACCAGACAAAAGCTCTAGAAGTACAACACCGAACGCGTAGACATCAATTTTCTCGTTCATTTTGCCATGCATAAAATATTCTGGAGCCAAGTAACTGCCACAGAAGAAACTGTCATCAATTAAATTGAAAACCACCAAAATTACAGTTACCAAACAAGTAACTCACCCAAAAGTTCCTGCAACATCCGTGCAATCCACATGGCATGAGGAACTCGAAGCCGGCATGGCAAGTCCAAAATCAGACAGCTGCAAGATCAAAATGAATGTTAACACAAATAAAAAGGTTTGAACAAATAATACAATGACCAAATAATGTACTACCAGTGGCTCAAAATCATCCGAAAGAAGAATATTGGAAGATTTCACATCTCTGTGAAGGATGGGCTGAGGAGCTCCATTGTGTAGATAATCCAATGCCTCAGCAACACCCAAAGCCACCTTATATCTGTGTTCCCAACCAAATATGTTTGCATTCTCCTGGTTACCTAATTTAACACATGTCATTCAGGAATATAAACTAGAGAAAATCATGTTAATTTTATCTAAGCGCTCTAAGCAAAAAATCATCTTGTCTGTACCATAGAGATTCTCTTCTAAGCTTCCTCTGGATAGGAAGTCATAAACCAAGAGAAGATTGTTATCCTCGAAACAAAAACCAAATAGTGAGATTACGTTCTTGTGCTGTAAAGCTGTAAGGATCTCAATCTCTGAAAAAAACTGCTTTAACACATCCTCCGATGGCTTCAAGATTTTCACTGCCACTTCCTTGCCATCTGGAAAACACCCTCTATAGACCTGACTGCTACCACCTTTTCCAATCATATTATCTGGGAAATACAGTCAACAAAATAGTCAGGGAACACATAGATACAAGTAAAGGTCAAAACAAGTTACTAAATCAAATATTAGGTACAAAGCTAACCAGGCATAAAGTTAGATGTTGCCAACAGAAGTTCCTGGTAGCTAAACAGTCTGAAAATTGAGGAGTACAACTCACAAAAACCCTCCAATTCCTCAGGAACACTATTTAGGCAGTAGGCTGGATAAGAAGGCAGAGAGGTAGCATCAGACCCAGACTCAACAATCACTTCCTTCTCTCCATCCATACTAGAAGAATGACATCTATTCTTTTCAGGAATACTTTGCTTTTGATCTGGGTAAACAGCTACCAAAGATTGCCGGCTTGGAAGTTTTAGTACCAATTGCATTAAAGGGATCTTCTTTACAGAAGTTTGTTTGGATGTTTTTAGGCTTTTTAAAAAAAACAGGCGAAGCAATTCCCACCCACGCTTTGATTTGGACAATTGTTGACTCTTAATTGGCACCAAAGCCTTTGAGTTGTTCTCAATGCCACAACGCGACAATGATTTTGGGTTACAAGAATCTTCAGGCAAGACAGTCTTCGGTGCTGAGCACAAAGAAATTTTCTTTAAGATTTTCCTCCTACTATTGGATTTTGAGATCTTGCTCAGTGACCCATGACTTGAAGGAACACGATTCTTCTTCCAATCATCGCCTACTACAACAAAAACTGAAATTGAAATCAATTCTATTGGTTATATAAGCATTGGTACTTTAACAAAATTGGACTCACAAAGAAACTCAGGAAATAACAATTCACAACCTTGATAATCAGGGACAATGGATGTAGTTGCTTCCCTTTGGAAAACAATTTTACCATTATCAACTGCAACAACAGAAAAATTCTTCGAGAGATGCTTCACACAGTATTTTGCGACGGACACAGATGATTGCATTGTGTGATGAACCATCGAAGTTCCAACAATTAAACTTGCCGTACCAAAAGATTTCGCTTCACGGACTAGAATTTTACTAACTGGTGATCCTCTGCAGATCTTTAGCTTGAGGTCAACCTAGAAAAATTAATTTTATTAAAGTAATTACAACAACAGCAGCCCAAACATCAGTAGTGATAATCCTAAAGTGACCCCTCTGTAGTTCTTGACAATCATAAAAATGGAAGAAAACAAAATTAGGAATTTAATCAATTGAAGATTGTTTTGGCTTCCAAAACTATATATTCAAATCAGAATTCCATTAATATGCTGTATTTTGTCAGAGCATAAAATCCTCTCTCTTTCTCCATTAAATGTTATAGTGATGTGCTGTCCATATCCAAGGAAGACAATCAATATCTCAAAACATTAACATATAACTTCCCTGCATATCTTAATCTTTTTTTTTTCCTTTCCCGGAAGCTACATATCTTAGTCACCAAACAGAAAATTCAAGCAATTGAAAAAAAGAAAAAAACTAAATCAAACCAAACCAAACTAAGCCTTATGTCCCAATTATTTAGAGTCAACTATATGAGTCTGTCTTCGCCATTCATTTTGATAATGCATTATACGGTCATTTAAGTTAAATATTTTTATATCTTTTTTTATTATTTCATTCGATGTTAATTTAAATCTATCCCTACTTCTAGTACCATTTCGAACCGGTGCCTCTATCAGCCTACATTGAACATGACCAAACCATGTTTATTACCTTTTAACTTATCCACAATTGAAGTTATTCTTACCATTTCGGTCATTTTGTATTCTATTATTTCTAGTTTTTCTATAAATTCATCTTAACATTCTCATTTCCTCTATCCTCCTTTTATTACTATGTCGTTTCCTAGTTGTCCAACATTCCGTCCCATACAACCTTGCTGTCCTTATGAGAAAAAAAAAAGTTAAGAAAAATCCGCAAAAATTCCATACAGGAAGAGAGAAGCATGTATGCGGTTTGCAGAAACCTTCGATATGGTGAATCTTTTGATTTCCACAAAAATGCATGAAAAGTGCTAATATTTCCTACATTTTATCAACAACCTAACAGGAATTCAAAGAATTATACCAAAGCACCTGTTTTAAGTTGCAGAAACCTTCATAAGCGGCCAGCACAGAATCAAACGTCTTCACAAGAGAGAGAAGCGTCTCCTTGCTCTTTTCTAATTCAAACAACATACAAATCCATAATAAAAAAACAGACTCCTCGAATTTCACATATTTTATAAACCCAAATTTACATAGATGCATACACACGTACACAAGTGGCCATGGCACCAATAGGACTGAATCCCAGTCCAGTTTATGCAAGGATAGGTATGCACCCAGCCCATCCGACAATTTTCTACTGGACCAGGCAAAGAATATATGTGTGTGTGAATACAAACACAGACAGATGTACCTGTCTGTTTCTGTATACACACACACACGCACACACACAGAGAGAGAGAGAGAGAGAGAGAGGACATGTGCCTGTCTTGGGATCGAGGACGTGAAGAGCGACAACTCGATCGCCAGACCGAGCGACCTTAACTAACGCCCATGTGAGCAACTCTCTGCTTCGGGAATCCAACCTCACTCCCACCACCACGACGGCCCCTCCTCCGCCGTCGCCAGTGGTGGTTCCACCACCATTGCCTTCTTCGGATTCCATTAACGTGGTGTTCCCGACCAATTTCATTCCGCCGTTTCCCTCGCCCTCGTCCGTTAAACTCCACTCCACTGTCTCCGTCTCCTTCTCTCTCTCTCTCTCTTACATATCATTACATCCCACGTTGCCTCCCACACAGCGTCGATAAATAAATAACTGCTACGGCGGCAATTATTTGGTGTATCTCGCTCTACGTAGCTACAATGCTACACGATTAATTGAATAAGGACTTTCAATTTATGGGGTAAAAATCATATTTGGCCTCAAAATTTTACACTAAGTTTCAATCAAGCCCTTGATTTTTATTTGTCTCAACTAAGCCCTCCAACTATCTAAAAGTTTCAATGCAGCCCTCCAGCTTAATTTCTCCAAAAAAACCTAACATAAAAATGCACGTGTGTCTCACTTGACTAGGTTAGTGGTGGTATTTTTGGCAACCCAGAAATGTTAAAATCATTTTGGTCCCTAAACTTTGCACCTAATTTTAATTAATCCCTTAAACTTTGTTTTATCTTAATTTATTTCTCTAGCTATTTAAACAAAATTCAAATCTAGTCCTTCCATAAAAACCTTTTAACAAATTTGCATCTAATGTACAAGATTAAAGCTGTTAATTTTTGACACGACACGTTAACATGATATAAATCGAACACAAAATTAATGGGTCGGATATGAAATTAAACGGGTCAATGGATAAAAACAAGTCAACATAATTAAATAAAAAAAAATCATGTGGGGTTCATGTTAAAAATCAAGTCTACCCTATTTTGACTTGAGTAACTCGTATATTTTAAACGGTTAACAAGATTTGGACACGAACTCGGCCTAACTCATTCTAGACCCGTTTAATCTGTTTATGACAGTATAATTTATCTATTATATATGTTAATGTGATCTTAACATTATTACTTATTAATTCTTACTTCCACTATAGTAATTGATAATATAATTTTTAACAGTATAAGTAATGTTACATGAACTTAAAAACTAGTTTTGATAATTATAGTCATTGATTTTACTATGAGTTCCAGCATTTATTGGGACTCACTACTTATTTAATGGTTGTAATTATCAAATCTAATTTTTAAGTCAATATAGTATTACTCTAACATTATTTAGCAATATACTACTATAGTTTTTACTTTAATTTTTGGGTTGAAACTTGAATGCATTATAGTTAATCTCATTAATGAGATGTGATATGTTATTGGTAAAAAAATTAGAGTAATGCTATGTATCTCAAATTTGTAATCCAAATTTGTACAACAAATCAAGGGAAACCATTGAATCAGTGCGTTTTCATTTAAAAAAGTTGATTGGACTCACTCATCCAACGGTCCCCCTTCATTTGAGATGTAAATTTGAGTTACAAATTTGAGATACATAGTATTTCTCAAAAAATTATTTGAAATTTTGGATGAGTGATTCATTGAATGATGTATTTAATGGTAATAAATAGGTGTAGAAACAGGTTATGCGCATTAAATAGGTCATGTTATGTGTATTAAACAGTTTAAACAAGTCATATTATATGTGTTAACTCGCAAATAACCTGTTTATTAAACGTGTCAAATATGTCGGGTTTGGATAATTCGTTTAATGGTCAGGTCAAATTAGTGTTTACACATCTCGATACAATTATTAAATAAGTCAGGCACGTGTTTTGAAATTTTTGACACAAATTTAAAATTAATCCGATACAAAATGATCCAACTCAATATGTTTGACACCCATGTACAGGACCAGCGGCAAATAACGTAGAACCAATGAAAAAGGACGCAAAAAAGTTATTCCAAGAACTCGTGTACTTGCACATGAGCCAGATTCAACCATGACTTTTTACAAACTAAGTGATTAATATTCTTTTTTTGTATTATAAACACAATATATGCAAGATAAATTTACTTGTTAATGGAGTTGAATGGAAGGAGAGGAACTGAACCTTACAGGTAAATGAAGGGCTTACTTGAGACAAAATAAAAAATTAAGGATTTAATTGAAATTATGTGCCAATTTAAGGACCAAATATGATTATAATATTTATTTGTTACCCAAAATATCCTTACTAACTCAATCATGTAATTTTTATTTTTTTTTGATCAATAACTCAATCATGTAATTTACACATGCATTTTTCTGTTAGGATTTTTTACAGTGTTAGAAAGAAGAGCTACATTGATTTTTTTTTGATTAGTTGTAGGGCTTAACTGAGATAAAATAAAGATTAAAGCCATGCTTGAAACTGAGAGCAAAGTTTAGGAGCTAAATATGATTTTTTCACAAATTTATATAAATTTATCTCCCGAAATTAGTTTATTTTAATATTTTCATAATCATTGACTATAAATAAATCAAATTAAGATTTATTTTCTAATATAAATATTAAATCTTTGATGTCATAGAGTCATCCTAATTTATTTACTTTAAAAGTTTTGTGTTGATTTCCATGCTATTGTTACTTCGCATAATGAATTAAAAAAAAAGAACATACCAATGTTGTGTATAGGCCTCACAAAATTTAATAAGACTCGATTAATCGATGCAAAATTAGTGAGTTTGAATTGGATCTTAATGAGTTTGGGTAGTGAACGGGTCATAACTCGCATAATAAACGAGCCATGTTCAGGTAGAGTATCTTAAACCATTATTATCTAATTACCTTTTTTATAATCCAGATTACTTATTTAATAGACCCAATTAATTTATTGCAAAATTCGAATTTGATTAAGAATTTTTTTGTGGTATATAATTGGCAAATAATACGGGGTCGTGTCATGTAATCTGTTTAATAATCAAATCATATTTAGTTTTAAAATTTTTACTTGTTAAACTAACGAGTCATAAAACGGGTTAAATATTTGTTGATATAAACCAGTTAAGACCCAACACCATTGTCAAGTCTCGTCGTATATAAGGGAAATTAAAATAATTTTTTTTAAAAATAATGGGAGTAAATTACAATTAAATTCAAAAATTAAGATTGTAATGAAAGTTTACACGAAGTCTGGCCACTTGATACTGACGAGCCATAGCCATTCATTTGAATATAATGAGTTGCACTCGAAGCCAAACCTAAAACTTCAGCAATTTCACAGCAGAGAAGATCCAACTCAAATGCGTGAGTTTGATCATGTGTCACTAAGTCGCTTCCATACATCTTCCCTCGTAATAAGTAAGATTTGTCACTAGAAGAAAATAATAATAAAAAAATACATGGGTCAGTCAATGCAAATTTGAAACCAATGTTTTATTCAAGGAAACTAGTACTTGTTTACAAAAATTTTAGATATGGTATGATAATAAATGAGTTTAACTGGGCAAACAACACCAAACTTTCCTTGTAGGAAACATAATTGCAGCATTGTTAAAATGTCCTAATAATTAGAACTTGAGATATGTAAAAGGGATACAAATTAAGTGTAGAGTCCCCATATATATAGTTAATAAAAGTCACAACAAGGATAAAAAGGTAAAAAGTGAAAAACTCTAATAAAACCTAATAAACTAGGCTGCTATAACTCCAACACTCTCCCTCAAGTTAGGCGCAAAAATGCTAACTAAGTCAAGCTTAACAACGGAGTCCCGAAGAATGAATAAAGTGACAGGTTTGGTGAAAACATCCTCAACTTGATCACTGTTCCTCACAAATGATGGAGTGACAATACCACTGCTAACCTTCTCCCGAAGAAAGTGAACATTGATCTCTATATGCTTCGTCCTCTCGTGTAATACAGAGTCAGATGCGAGTTGCATAGCAAATCGATTATCACAAAATAATGTAGATGAAGAAGTCACTGGAAATTCTAACTCGCCAAGAATTGATCGTAGTCAGATAATCTCACATGTGCCAAGTGTCAGTGTCCGATACTCTGTCTCTATTGACGAGCGGGAGACAACAAACTACTTTTTGCTATTCCAAGACATAAGATGAGTCCCTCGAAAAGCACAAAAGCCCGTAGTAGATCGACTGTCACACGCACCCTCATAATCTGAATCTGAATAACAGACTAAAGAACCAGTCTGAGATCCTGATGCATAAAACAACCCAAGTCTAAGACAAGACTTGAAATACCTAAGAATATGATAAACTGCATCAAGATGAGGCTGACATGGTCTGTGCATGAACTTACTAACTCGGTTGACAATGAATGAAATGTCTGGCCTAGTGTTGGCTAGGTAGATAAGTCTACTTACCAACTTCTGATAGACAGTCGGATCTCTCAACTACTCACCTTCAGCAATAAGTTTCAGGTTTGAAATCATGGGTGATGATGCTGGTTTGCACCTCAGCATCTCAGTGTCTGAGAGAAGATCCAAAATATACTTTCTCTGAGAAATAACAATACCACCGCTATTATGGGCAACCTTAATCCCAAGAAAGTATTGCAGAAATCTAAAGTTCTTTACATCGAAGGCTTTCCCAAGGTCAACCTTGACATGTGCAGTCCCAAAAACATCATGGATGAGTGGCTCTGGAGGAGGAGAGACTGATGACTCTGTAGTGATAGTGACCAATGACTCTGGTTCATGTGGTAATGAAAAATCAAAGGGAGTATCATCAAGGGGAAGACACAGGACTGGAAGAAAAATAAGGAATACGCTAATGAAAGGTAACATCTAGACTATGATACATATGACGCCTGATAGGATCATAACACCGATACCCCTTAAACTGATGACAATAGCCCACAAAGATACAACGAATCGCTTTATCATCAAGCTTATGGCGAGTAGGAGACCGATCTTGAACAAAACATGTGCAGCCAAAAATACGTGGGGGGACCGAAAAAAGTGTCCGCTTAGGGAATAAGACCTGTAAGGGAGCCCATATGCTGAAGAATGCGACTCGGTGTACGATTGCACAGAAAGGTAGAAGTCAAAACAGCAAAATGTTAATAAGATTTTGGTACCCCTATACCTATAAGCATACAACGTACTATCCCTGTCAGACTTCCATTTTCCCTTTCAGCAACTACATTTTAGTCAAGAGTATATGGACAAGTGAGTTGCTGAAGGATACCTTGGGAAGAAAGGTGAGACACTAAGACATCAGATACATATTCTTTGACATTATCCAAACGAAGAGCATGAACAATGACATCGAATTATGTCTTAATCATCTGAAAAAAATGAGTAATGACAGGGAGTACATCGGACTTCCTATGCAAAAGGTAGACCAAAGTACAACGTTTATGATCATCTATAAATGTCACATAATATCGAGCACTTGATAGAGCAGTAATAGGAGAGGGTCCCCAAATATCAGAGTGTATTAGGTCAAATGGCTTGGGTGACTGGTGCATACGAGGAATATAACTGGTCCTAACATGTTTCGATGAAGAACATATAACATAGTCAAGTTTACCACCAACATAAACATTGCTTAAAACAGGAAACAACATACATAAATATTTAAAATTTGTATGTCCAAAATGGTCATGCCACAACTGAACAGTTTATGATGAAAAATCATAACGATAAGTACTAGGTAAAATACTAGCATGCAAGCTAGGAACAGATAAAGACAAAAACAGGTGTAGGTGATGGAGATGAAAGAACTGATGAAACTGGAGGTGGATTGCCTAGATAATACAGTCCATCTCTTTCATGTACTCTAATAATAATCCTCCTGGTACTTAGGTCCTGTAAATAACACAAATTAGATAAGAACACAACCGCATAATTAAAATCTTTGGCTAACTGATATAAATATAATAGATTCATGACCAGCTTTGGCGCATGAAACACCGAATGTAATGTAAATCCATCTAAGAGACGGACTATATTCCTACTAACAATAAGGGTATGTGTCCCATCTGCTAGTTGAACCTGTGTAGGTAATTGCTCGTCAAAAGTGGTGAAGTGATGGACCTCACCTGTCATGTGACCATTCGCACCCGAGTCCAGCATCCAAAGGGGAGACGGACTGACACAAGCATGAAAGGCACGAGGTATACCTGTAGTGGTGGCAACAGCAGTAGTCGGACTCTGAGAAGTCAGAGCGGACATAAGTATATCCAATCGGGAAGTGATAACATCCATATCATTCTGCCAATGAGGGGCAATAGTAGGAGTAACGGTAGTAGGTGGTGGTACCTCAGCAATAACAGCAGTACAACCGCAAGGAGGCGACTTCAGATCCGGATGGAGCTTCAACCAAGCAGCCCTGAGATGTCTTGGTCGGCCACAATAATCACACTGATGAGAATCCCCCTGTCTGCACTGATCTGGGGCACCCTGACAGCTGGTCCGAGCGTTGTCCACCCTTGACTAAGGATCCTGAACGAGACCCTGCAATACCTGCAAGGGTCATATGATCAGTCGGAGGAGTCAATGCTGCAACTGGAAGTGATGCAATACGGATGCGACGTTCATGCTGTTCAATCATCGCATACACCTCATAAAAAGAAGGAAGTCTCAACATCGACAAGATCTGGAAACGAGGTCCCTCAAATTCATCACAAAGTCATATAAGGAACTTGTGAATCCTATCCTCCTGCTCTTGAGTATGCAAGAATATTGCTCCCTCGGGCTCTATCCTCTGAATAACAGCAAGAGGACGTAGAGTCTCATACTTAAGCCAGCGCTGGATCAAATAGTCATAATAATCATGAATTGTCATATCTCCCTGCCAAGCATATGAGAGCTCCTGAAAAAGCTCATAAACATGTAATCTCCGTCTTGACTGAGAATACATCTTTGATAATGCACTCCATAGCTTCGGAACAGAGCAATGAAAGTGGTGAATCCTGCAAACAGATGGCTTCATCGAGCCAAATAACCATTCAAGAATGGCGCAGTTCCCAGAGAACCACGTAGAATATCCAGGGTTGTCATCAGCTGGTTTTGGGTGAGATCTCGTCAGTAAACCAAGTTTTCCTACACAACCTAAGAAAAGATGGAATGAGTGAGACCATTTAGCGAAGTTACGACTATTCAATAACTGTGTCATAACTTTTTGAGAGATCATGCCCGACAGTGCTGGTAATGCAATTGTGCCAATATGTACTATATACTGGTCAAACATAAAAGTAGAAGTACCAATAGATGTCTCAACGGTAGAGGTGTCAACAGTTATGGTCTCAATTCTCTTAGGAGTAGCCATATCAACTATAATACTAGCGCACCCGTGACAGAAAAAATAACTCTAAGATAAATAGAGGGATAAAATATGGGAGAACAATATACCTTCAGTCGAACAGTAGTGACAGATAAAGAAGGCCTAGAAAGTTCCCAACTGATCAGGTCACGATGCCCAGAAATCTAGTAAATATCAATAAATGATCAATTGCATCAAGAACAGATCAACGGAAAAGAGGATTCAACCCCTCCATTTTGGGATCAATAATACCACCCAAGTTGATCAAATCTTCGTTTGGTTTATTGGGTTGGGATTTTGGGTTTGGGTTATGGGTTACTGGGTTTTGGGTATGCTGTTTCTTGGGGGTAGTTGGTGCTTGCTTAATGGGTGGCTTTGGTTTGGTGGGCTGATATATTGGTTTGTTTCGGTGCTTTATTTATTGAGGGAGGCATTCGGTGCTTTATTTGGTGATGACTGGGTGGCTGTCGATGGGTATGTTCTAGGTGGTTGGGTTTGGTAAGTGGGTGAAGAGTTGGCTTTGTGGTTTCTGGTTTTGTCACTGGCAGTGGGCTGGTCACTAGATGGCTGGGTCGTCGGTGGCTCCTAGGCGGTGGGGTATAGTGGGTTGGCTTTTTGATTTCTGGTTTTGTCGCTGGTAGTGGGTTGCCTTCTGGTTTCTGTCAGTGAAGAGGCTGTCAATGGTGGCAGTAGGGAAAATGATGAAGGCTAGGGTTAAGGTTAGGGTTAGGGTTAGGGTTAGAGATGGAGGTTAGGTCTGATACCAACTTGAGATATATAAAAGGGATACAAACTAAGTCTAGAGCCCCCGTATATATAGTCAATAAAAGTCACAACAATGATAAAAAGGTAAAAAAGAAAAAACTCTAATAAAACCTAATAAACTAGACTGCTATAACTCCAACATTAAACAGTGATCAAAACTTCTAATGAGATGCCAAGATAAACGGAGAAGGACATCCACTAATTACGATTTACCTTTCTTGAAGAAATCTTGATTTGTTAATAAAGTGATGCATTAAAAAAAAAGGTTCAAATCATTATGATTTACCTTTCGTTTTTATGTAAAAAATTTCGCAATCATGGGGATTCTAAAAATCAAGATGATCTTCTAAAGTGGAACACTGGGATTCATATGTCTTTGGCAAATGGCTATGTCGTTGTAGTCAAAGCTTTGGTGTCATTGAATGCTAAAGTAGTTGTGGGCGGTGGGCTTGACTTGCCTCCTAAATAGTCAAAAATCATTTCTCTTTCCAAATGTTCATCTATTCAATTCCCGATATTAGTTTTTGTGTTTTGTTTTCTTCTCCTTAGTATTTGCAATATTTGGTACTATCTTTAAATAATACCGTAAATAGTGCATACCATTGACAACCACAACAAGTGAGCCTTCATGCGTTGTAATCACTCACATTTGAGTTTTTTTTTTGAGGGGGTTGTCTATATTAATTTGTTGGGATATTTGAGTTTTTTTTTTCAATAAAATCTACGCCTTTTTCTATGTTCAACATAAGGGATTATGAGTTATGCAAGATCTTCATATTGGGCATGCGTGATTTGATCACTTTTCTAATTATGTGCATTGAACTGGTTGAATCTTGATTTGAAGGAATTATAACAATGAAAAATATTTATTGAAAAAAAAAGAATTTCGACTTTATTTGACTTTGATGAAATGCAGTTTAAAGTAAATGGATAAAAATGGTTGCTTTGTGGTATCTAATCTTTAAATTTGTCCTAATGTTTGATTAAATGTTTGTCCTTTTTAATTGTATGTGGGACAATACACAACAAGTTTTTAGTGGTTTTGTGGTCCTAGCTGGAATTTTGTTGCAATTTTTAATTTAAGCTTGTGAGTCTAGATGGATTTCAACACTACTAATATTCAGCGCTCTAATAGATGTATTAACTTATTGAAATGAATTTTCATTTTTTTTGATGATATATATATTTTTTAAAAATTACACAGTGTCTTCAGGCACGGATATTAGCTAGTCTATCTATACTACTTTAAAATATCAACATATTTGAAAATTTTCTTTTTCATTTTTATTCTCAAACATTAAAATTATGCCATTAGTATCCTCCATAATTAATGCCAAACTAAACCTAATTGTTAGGTTTCCCAAATTTTTAAGTCGTCTCCCTCTCTCCCATTTTTTCCGCCGCCTCTCTCTCTCTCTCCCCGTTTTCCAGTCGTTACGTCTCTATCTCTCCAATGTGTATTCACAAATTGACTAAGAACAAACAATCATGTGGCCTCTTCACCTCCTCTTCTCCGTCTATTTGTTGCTAATTTTGGTATCCCCAATTTCCTTTAATTTTTGGAATTCAATTATAGATTTTCATTACAATAGAACTGCCATGTTCTCTTTGTCATTACATAAATTAGTTGACAACCCTTGCTCTCTTCTTTTAATGTTTTGGTTGTGGCTATACATATTCCAGGAATTAATGTGCATAATAAAAAACTGCGTCACTTCTAAAAAATCCTCCCAGTTCATACACTTGTCATTTGCCCTTCTCTGTCAAATGTCGACTGAATTGTGCCTTGTCATTCACCAACCAACGTATTGTTTCATTAGATAATTAATTTTTATTAACAAAGCCTTCCCCTAATGTTTGGTGTCAGTCATTCTCCCCTTGTAATCTTCATACACTTTGTACATTATAATTCATGTAAAGCTTATGTTCAGTAGTTGAAGAAGAAAAAATTAGTTTAGTATCTAATTGGATTTTTCCCGCCATATGCTTCCTTGTGTTTCAGTTCATAGACTTCTCCTTCCTTTCTTTTTTCTCTCAGAAGTGCATGCACCGCGTGTCTTGACATTGCAGAACCAAGATGGGGGTAAGGGCCACCAAAATCATTCCATTTAGTTAGAACTGAGTATATGTGTATAGAGAATGTGATTATTAGCATGTTGCTACCATAAGGGTTTTCGATTGCTACTCATGGAGCATGTCCCGCATCTTCTATTGAGTACCTTTCTCAATGGTATGATGGTATTGGTGAAAGGAATCACATAATAAATGCAGTGAAGTTTAAAAATAAATATTGATTCCTCATTCCAAGATCTATTCATGTTTAATACAAATCGAGAATCCTAGATCTATAGAGAAGATTAAGAATTACCTCTTGAAGTGTGCTCTTAACAATCTTCAAGCTCTCTCCAAGAATATTTAATCTTCACATAAGAATTAGATCTTTACCCCAAGTCTTGCAATCATTTGGCCTCTATCTATATCCACACGAATTAATAAACTTGAAGGATTTACCTCAACCTTTGATAAATTAGTAGAAAGAGAGAATGATAGTTGGATTTTCTTGTGCTAGTAAGAGAGAGTTGTTATCTTATATATGCACTTTCTATATAAAGGTATTTATAGAGCCTTAGAAGACCCTAATCCAAGTTTGGGTCTGTTGTAATAATCTCATAATTATATGTAACCCCTTTATTAATCATTAATTGAAATAAAGGCCCTAATTAACTCTTAATTAGGTTTTTATCTCAATTAACTTTTAATTAGTTTTCTCTATTTTATCTTTTAGTTGCCAATCAATTTTATTGTGTGTGACCCTATAGGTTTAAATATACCCGGTTGTAGGCATTCAATACTAACTGCAAATAGCATCTCAAATTATAACTCTTTCTAATTTAGCTTGAATTAGAACTTTTCTAATTCAACCTTTATAAAGAACAATTATATTTATATTAATTTCATTCTTCGTGCTTCTACTAATCATGAGTGGTACCTAGTAGCATATTTGATCAATCTTTGGATAGCACGAAGTAAACAAAGAACCCATTAAGTGCACAGTTCTCACGCAATTCAATCCTTCTATCACACAATACCCTGATTGAATTACTAGGGTATGAAATTGTTGTCAAATCCCCAACTCAATCTTTTGTGTTTGATCTTAGGACTATGACTCTTAATGATCAATTAGAAACTCTTTTTCTAATTGTCATTCTGCCTTGGCCAAGTACTCCTTGAATCATATCCTAGAAGATCACATAGGATATTCTCTCTTTATTTACTGAGGGTGATAGATTCTATGTTGTACACTTATAAGTCTCCATGCATGTCTAAAACTATGTCTCATAATACATATTCAAGTTTCATGGTTAGTATATGAATATGATGTATAGTTAAAGCATAAAAATTCATGCACAAGACAGCCATGGTGTCTCAAGTTTAAGGATCAGTTGTATAACTATAACTTTAGGATTTAACATTGACAGGAATGTAAAACTCCATTGAAAAATCCTAAGTTAATCAATGGTCACATTTAGTGTACTTATTTTGTAACAAGCACCCATACACCTACTTCGGTGTCCCTACACTAGTAATTTGGATGAGTAAACATAATGTATGCTAGTCTATCCGGATTATATAGTGTCCACATATTAATCCTATCACTAGAAACATTTAAGACTTAAATACTAAGTATATGTCTCATCTTCTCAACTTCTTGAGAAATTATCTTCTTAACTTATACTCTATGGACTATATCGTGTATATTAAAATGAAATAAAGCAAAAACATGATAAATAAATTTGCTCTTTTATTTAATTAAGTAATGAATGTTTCTAGTACAACCTCAAAATATCATTTATATGATTGGTCTTAGAGCATGCTACTAATAATCTCCTACTTGCAATAATACCAATCGACCATATATCTAATACCCATCTTCTCAAGATATCAGTCTAGCTGTTGTTATCTTAGTGCCTTTATAAATGGGTCTACTATGTTATCCATTGTTGCAATCTTCTAGATACACACATCACCTCTTCCAATGATCTTTCATATCATGTTGAAATGCTATAAGTGTTTGGACTTCTAATGAGACTTTGGTTCCTTGGCTTGAGCTATTGCCCCATTGTTGTCACCATACAATAGTATATGTGACTCAATGGTAGGAACTAATCTAAGTTCATTAATGAACTTCTTAATCCAAACTGCTTCTTTGGCATCTTTTTGAGACAACAACATACTCAGCCTTAGTAGTGGAATTCACTGTAATATGTTATTTACAACACCTCCAACTCACTACTCCATCATTTAAGATGGACACAAATCCAAAGGTAGTTTTTCTTTTATCTACATTAAACTAAAAGTTTAAATCTATATATCTATAAACACGTAGCTCTCATTCTCCATAGATAAGAAGTGCATCCTTACTTCTTCTCAAGTACTTAAGAATGTCTTGACTACATTCCAATGTTCCAAACATGAAATTTGACTGATATCTGCTTATAACACTTATAGCATATCTGATATTAGGTTTTTGTACATAGCACAACATACATGAGGCTATCTATTGCTAAAGTTTAAAGAATATTACTCATGTTATTTCTCTCTTTTGATATTGTAGGACTCATGTCCTTAAAGAGATGAATTCCTTATCTAAAAGGTAAATGTTTTCCCAAGCACAGGAAGGGGTATCCTTTGTAAATTAGTCGATTATTGAGGTCGGCTCCTCAGGAAAAATGGTTGGTTCAAAGGGTGATAAAACAAAAAGAAGTAAAATTTCATAATTTTTAGAGTATTTGAGAGTTGGAAAACTTGATTAATTAAAGAAAAAACACTTAAATGAAAGAACCGGTTGATCAGTAGAGATCACCTCATCGTGAATAGTTATTTTGACTCAAATTTGGTAACTCACTCGAGATTGCGGTCAAGCTTCTCCCAAACGGTAGGTATTCACTAAATACCACTTTAATAAATAACAAATGTGTACCCAAATCAATTGGCCCAAATAACTCAATAGTAGACCAGCACTAGTTTTGAGTCAAAATCCCTAATTCACGGATGAGACTACCTCATCCGATCAATCTAGTGAATGACTACTCACGCATGATAAAAAGTAAATTAAAATCAATTGAGGAAAGCCTTATCATAAATTAAAGCAAAAAGACAAGAATTGAAATTGTAAGTAAAGTAAATACCTTGTATTGAAATAGCAATAGAAATAAATCGTTCGCAAAAAGTAAACAAAAGTAATTGCTTTGTAGAAATTAAAAACTTGAATTTAAAGAAAGCTTGTAAAGTAAACAATGGAGAAAAATTAATAAGAAGAAGAAAAACTAAAAATCCTATGAGAGAGAAGAAGGAAAACGGTGAAATAAATGATGGAATGGGAACTCCTCTATCTTGCTAGACTTGGTTATTTATAGAGAGTCTTGCACTGATTTTTTTATTTTTAATCTACCAATCACGACCTTTAAATAACCAAGCAGATTGCCTTTCCAAATATTTTCTCGCAGCAGATTTACATGAACCTATCGATAGGAAACATAAAATGACCTACTGATAGGACTGTTCACTGTTTTCCTCCTACTGATTGCTCTGCTCTTCTACTGGTAGGACACCTTCCTGCCTTCAACCAACTAGTAGGACAATAGTCACCTACCGGTATGACAACTCTCCAAATTACACCTACCAGTAGGAGTGATAACCTACTGGTAGAACCTTTTTCTGGCTTTAGTTGTATTGATACAAAACCTATTGGTATAAGTGGTATTTTCCTCAAATTTACTTGCAATGGTCTTGACTTCACTCCTGGACCTCTCAGCTCATGCCCAAAGTCTTCCATGGCATTGAAACATGTGTCAATCCTCGTTTTTACACCAGTTCAACTACAAACACTCAAAATCACTATAAAATACAAAATGTAACTAAAATAAAGAAATTAAGCGACAAAAATAACTAAGATGAATGGTTATAAGTCTTATAATATGCAATATCATGCTCTCATCGGTAAAAACTTTATTAGAATTTTGCATGTTAAATCTCATTAACACCTTGTCTATGTACAAGGATTGGGATACCCAAAGCAACCATCTAGATCTATCTCTATAGAAATTTATACCTAGTATATTAGATGCTTCTTCCAAATCCTTCAATGTAGAAACTATATGAAAGCTATCGTTTGACCGATGAGAGCATCACAACATTATTCACAATGACTAGGATGTTGTTTACATAAAGTACCAAAAATGTGATAGAACTCCTATTAACCCTTTTATATATATATGGTTCATCCATGTTTAAGAGGAAACCAAATGATTTGATTACCTCATCAAACTGGATGTTCCAACTTTGGGATGCTTGCTTTTAATCCACAAATGGATATCGGTAACTTGCACACATTATGGTCTTTGTCACTAAAAACAAAACCTTCTGATTGCTCCATATAAATATCTTTCTCAATGTTTCTATTAAGGAAATTTTTTTTGACATCCATTTTTCATATCTTATAGTCATAGTGTGTAATTATGGAAAGCATAATCCAGATGAATTTTAGCATGACTATTGACGAGAAGGTTTCTTCATAGTCAACTACTTGTCTTTATTTGAAACCTTTAACTCATAGCCTAACTTTATAGGTCTCTAACTTTCCATCTAAGCTCATGTTCCTTTTGAAAAACCCATTTGTAGTTTGGAGGTACAATAGCTTGAGGTGGATATGTAAAAGTCCAGGCTTGGTTGGAATATATAGAATCCATCTTTGATTTCATGATACTTTGCCATTTTCTTGAGTTAATGTCTGACATCGTCTCTGCATAATTTATAGGATCATTTTAATGATATTATAGCCAATAAAGAGTTCCTCATCACCTTCATGGATATACCAATATCTCTAAGGTGGTGCGGTATCCTAGCAAATTTACACAGAGCTTGCGTAGTACTAGGTTCTATATCAATAGTGTATTTAGGTTGATCAGTGACTGTTTGTGGTTTTAAGGACGTTTCCTCAAGTTCTATCATTCTTCTCATGCCTTCATCTTGAATAAACTCGTTTTCAAGAAAGTAGTAAACTTGCTAACAAAAACTTTTGTTTGCTTTGAAGATAGAAATAATATCCTAAATATTTTTCTTTAAGATATCCCACAAACCTATATCTTTCAATCATAGCTTTCAAATTGTCCATATCATGTTTCTTAACATGTGACAGACAATCCCAAATCTTAACATGTTTAAGACTTGACTTTTTTCCATGTCATATCTCATATGGTGTCTTAGAGACAGATTTGGAAGGTACCTTATTTAGGAGGTATGCGGTGGTCTCTAGGGCAAATTTTCAAAAGGAAATAAATAAGTCAGTGTAACTCATCATTGATGAACCATATCTTATAGTGTTCAATTTATCCTTTTAGAAACACCATAAAGTTGTATCGTTGGAGAAGGAGTCCACTGTGATATAATGTCATTTTTATGAGATAATCCAAAAATTCAGCATTTAAGTATTCTGCTCCTCAACCTGATCAAAGAGTTTTAATACTTTTTGCTAGTTTGTTTTTCTATTTTATATCTAAATTCATTGAACTTTTCAAATGCTTCAGATTTTCACTACATTAAGTGCACTTACCATGAATGGTCATCGGTAAAGGCTACGAAGTACGATAAACAACTTCTGTCTACTGAACTTCGTAGTCTAGATACATCATTGTGTATTACTATTAATATATGTAGTTCTTTCACCTTGTCCTACAAATAGTGTTTTGGTTATCTTACCCATAAGATAAGATTCAAATGTTGGGTGGGCTTACATACCTAATTATCAATTATTAACCAACATGCAAATCTCATCCTCACTAATACAACCAAATCTAATATGCCATATACAACTAGCATTCTTATCATCTCTAGGTTTTTTTATAAGTGATGGCATTCATATCAACATGTTCAATATTATTTAGATTAACATTCTTGTTTATGAAATAGAGACTATTGGAGAATATGTCAAAACCAATCAAATTGGAATTTCAAGTAAAGGAACAAATATTTTTCTTTAAAAATGTATTT
Source organism: Ilex asprella (assembly GCA_023539305.1). NCBI lineage: Eukaryota > Viridiplantae > Streptophyta > Magnoliopsida > Aquifoliales > Aquifoliaceae > Ilex > Ilex asprella. The sequence continues at coordinate 2,813,856 of CM042190.1, read as the reverse complement.
ATAACCATCCTTATACAGTGATGAAATAAATATATATATTTTTACCATATTAGACATAAATAAATGGTTCCTCAAATCTAGAACAACTTCAAATGGTAACAGCAAATAACATGTCTCCACAGTTAATGCAACAACACTTGTTTCATTTCTCACTCAAAGGGACACTGCTCCTCTACTTACCTTTCTAATATCAATTGTATGTGTAAGAACTAGAGGCGGTATCTAATGCCTAAATTAAAGTAGAACCAACTAACAAATCAGTTTCAATAAAGAATATATTGAATATACCTTTTGAAGACATGTCCTTAATGGAAGTGAAATATTCCTGGTTGTTTCTCTTCCGATATCCATCTTTGTTGCAGTGGAAACATTTTTCATTGATATTTTATTTTATTTTATTTTAATGAGAACAATTCTCAAATTCTGTTTTCAATTTAAGAAGTTAAAGTCAGTCAAATGGTGGAAAATAGTAATTCTGGATAAGGGGTTGAGATTGACCATGGTGATCAAATAAAACATTTAGAATTAGAGATTTCATTTTAAACCATTAGGTTGGGTCTTTAAATATGTAAACCCCCGCATGTTTATATTAATATAGTAATGTAATAGTTTAGCAATTCTTATATATGTAATGACGTAAGAATGAACCATATAGATTGTAACAGCAGAAATAAATACTAGGGAGGCAAATTGATTGTGAAGTTTAAGTTTCGAAGGCGTTTAAACTTAGGAAGGATTGTTAGATAAGTTTCTAAATATTTTTAGGTCAAAATAAGGTCTCCATTGAATCCAGAAGGTCGAAAAATCTTGAGAGAGGTAATATGTGGTGTATTAGAAGTTAGAAAATATTTTGGAGTCAAAACGCATTTTAGAAAGAATTTGGGTAGGAAGGAATTGGACACTACCTTAGTATTTTAGCTATAACTTTTTACTCCTGACTCCAATTAATCTAATTTTGGACAATAGAAACTAGACTTCAAGGGCTGTAAAAATGTATTTGTAAAACCCGGGTAAACTTGAAGTTTTTATGAATAAGGGCAAAACAGTAAATTGCCATTACAGTTCGAGTTGCAAACCTAAAAATTTCTAGAGCTTGGATGACGAAACGGACCTCACCGTTTTCGTCTCGTGAAATCTAGTTACCCTGTCAAATTTTGTTAAATTTTGAGATAGTCAATTTTTTTTGCATTTTACGAGGCGGTCGGGCTTCGGGTGACCCAGATACAAAAATTTTAATAAAATTATGAATTTTGAAAAATAAATGAAGGCAAGCTAAGATAAAAATATTTTGAACTTGAACCAGAGCGAAAATAAATCGTTTCGGGATGAAAACGGACACGGGAAAAGAGGGACGTGTGGCGCGTTGTGGACCAAGCACTTAAAAATATAAATAGGGGAAAAAAATCTGAATTTCTCCCCATGTTTAGTTCAGCCGTTACCCGATATAAGAAGAGAGGGAAAAATGAGGATTTTGTCCAACTTCTCTCTACGATCTACATAGCTAGAGAGCTCGAATCCACTTGGGCCAAGAACTAAAGTCGGCCTCCTCGACAAGGGCTACGCGTGCATACCAAAAATGAGGGCTTTCACCGAAGGAGTGAAAACCAAAATTTGGGGAAAGCTTGGATTAGAGCTTTTGTTGAGTTCTAGGAGCTTCTACGACTCGTTCTACGCTTCAAGAGGTAGGGGTTCTCCTACTTAGGTTTATTTATAACCTAGAATGTTATATTGAAATGAATAGGTTGATAAATATGTATATCACTTGCCTATTGAAGAGATTTTGGTGAAATGAGTATTGAAATTGGATAGATTAAATTCTATTTGAAATGGGTATGTAAAAATTGCATAATGTAGTTTCTTGAATTATGTAAAATTGTGGGCATGCTATGTGGTTACATTATCCCTTGAGAAATAGAGTGTGTTATTGCTTCATAGGTGATGACATGCTTGGGCTTTGCTTCCAAATAAAATGTTGATATGTACTTGTCTATGTATTGACATTGTGAAGAATGATGAAAGTTATACGCTTATGATATAACATGAGATATGTGAAATGATTTGGAATGGTTCAGATGTCACTCATAACATATTGAACATTGTATTATAGTTTCAATGAGACATCATATTGCATATGCACGGGAACATCGCATTATGTGAGTGTGTGTGCATGGTTAACGTCAACACCACACTTGGTGGATTACGGGTGGGCTCGAGTAAGCTGAGTCGAAGACTTGACCGAGTCGCACAGTTTATATGATAAAGAGGGTAGGGGTTAACAAGAAGGGCTAGAAGATCCCTCGGGTGCAACACCCGGTGATTTGGATACGCATTCCGTCGTTTCAAATCCATAAAGTGTGTCGGTGTACGCGGAACTGTTGGTGAAAGTCCATAAATTCCGTGTCGGCTGGGTGCCATTGGTATAAGTCCATAAATACCCACCCCACGAAGGGCTCTGGATTGGTAAACGTCATTGGATGTGCAACATAAATGACGGGTTAATACACATTGACACTAGCATGTGTTGTAGAGCCGGGAAGAGCTCGGGTTGAGTTGCATGAGTGAGTCTCACCTCATTTCATGGCATGACATGATAGGTTCCAATATTGGATGCATATTCTTGCTTGGAATGTATGAGTTGTTGAATGTCGCATGTGAACATTTCATATGCATTTAGGTTAGGGAGTAGCCTTTGTAGGAGATACCTTATTGAGCGGGACTCACCCTTTATAGGAAAAATATTTCAGGTGCGGGATTTATGCCGGTGGATGGCTCCCAATTCGAGCTCCATGGATGAAGAAAGCCGGACTGTGGCTTATTTTGAGTATTTTGTAAAATTACTATGAACAATTAGTTTTTGGCATGTAAATATTGAAATCATATTTGAATGCTTGTAATAGAACTTTATAAGGATCATGTATAATGTAGAAAACTTCCTTATACATGTTTGTGATGAAAATGATAAGGTTTGGAATGGTTTGAAAATGAAAAACAAGTGAAATAGGGAAAAGCGTACCGATACGCGTACCGGTACGACGCTGTCCAGAGAGTTCACCGTACCGGTACGCTTTCACATATTTTCAATTTTTTTTTTGTTTTATTTTCACAAGCTTTTGGGCTATGCATTCCTTCCCCCCAAGAGTATAAATGGACATTAATGGAATACCAATGATGATATGTGGGACCTAGGATGGGTCACTCGCTTAAAAAAAATATGTTTTATATCTTTAGAAAATCCCAGTAAAGGAGATGTGGTGCCGTGGTGTCGGGTTAACTGGCGTCCACGGGTATTTTCGCGGGTTGATGGGTTTTCGACGGACTTATAAATGACCCTGGAAACTTGGGGCGCCACAGTATTTCACGAAAATTTTCTGAATTGGCTTCTAAATAGGTCAAAATTGATCTAAAAGTTGAGGGTATTTTGTCATCCACATCCGGATGGGAATAGACATGCGTTCAGATGCGTATCACAGAAAGTTGGGTGCAAAAACACACGTTCGGACGGTAAGAAACACATGTCCGAACGCGCCAAACTGAGGGCTACACGCCTCAGACTTGTTTTGTGTGTTTTCTCTCCAACTTTCACCCCATTTCATCCATTCTAACCATTAGAGTCTTGGAGAAGAAGAAGGAAGGGGAAAAACAAGAGATTTAGAGTGTTGATTCAAGTGAGAAGGATCAAATCTTCTAGTTCTTCACCCAAAAACTAAGGAGCAAGGTAGGGGATTCTTCTCAAGTTCTTTCATTGAGACTTAGGGTATAATTATGTATCTTTTGAATCTTCTATATCATTATATGCTAAATAATCTCTTGTTCTTGGTTTCTTTATTATTGCAACATAGTTTTGAACAAAATACATATTTGAGTTCAATATACATTGTTCTTGAATTTCCAATACCCTAGTTTTGCCAAATACGTGTTTGGTTATGAAAAATACATGGATTCTTGATTTCTAAATTTCTATTCTTGATTAAATCATGTTTTCATCTAATACTTATTCATGTTCCAAGAAATTATAATTTTTGGCAAAATCCTAGAATTTTGAATATCGAAATTGTGAAGGTTTTCTTGATATGATCTCTTGCATATGTTAATTCCTTTATTATTGTAGTATATTGAGAATTGTACAATTGTGATACTTGAATTGTTCATGAAAATTGTGAATGGTTAAGATTGTGATTGTTGACAAAGTTGTGGTTTCACCTCTTGTATGGTTTGTTGTGACGGACTTGAATTGCCCTAAAAAACTGCTGTAGAGTTTTAGAGGTTAGTCTATCTCTGTGGAGGTGATATGATTGCCTAACACTTGTTGTAGATTGTTGTTTGTGAGAGCAACCACTATTGTTCACGTAAGTTCGATGTTAAGGGATGGTATACCTTTCTTGGGAAGGATTCGTCAATGCCGTGGGAGACGGTATACGCCCTTCCTAAAGTGGTTTGAGATTGTGTGATTGTGATGGGTGAACGAGGTAGAATCGTTGTATAGATTCCTGAGAACCAACCTACATACATGAGAATATGAGATGATGCTACTGAATTATTTATTGAATGCTTTACTTTCTTACATGTTAATTCCTTTCTTTGATTTACTGTATTCTGTACACTTGAGATCATTATAACTATCATGGTTTTATTCTCAAAATCTATATATGCTACTTTTTAAAAGAGACTTGCCATCTTTTATTTGTTCTAAAACCTTGTTGGGATTTGAGAGGGATTTACTACAGACTTTTGCTCACCCCTACAACACATTACAGATTTTGGTAGCGAGGAGGATGTCAAGTTAGATGAGCAGGTTGATCTAGAGGATGGAGAGGGTCCGTACGTGGATCCTGAGGTGGACGCTTAGAGCTATATTCTCTTTTGTTCTAGACTAGGAAATTCATTTTGAGACAATGTGAAGTCTAATATTTTTGTTATTCCGCTGCAAGATAATAGTTGATTTTGGGATGTAATTAATATAGTTGGACATATTCTTTTGGATGAAGTTGTATATATTGTGGATGATGAATGAAATCTTCTTTATTTATGGATCTTATTAGTTGCTCTCATGATGTGAATGATTTTAGATAGTAATGTCGTCCAAGGAGAAATTTTGGGGCGTTACAAAATCATAATAGTACCTCCCACTATTTCTCAAATCTCATACACCCTTCTATGGAATTAGAGAATTTTTATTCCTAGTGGGTATTGGGGTCCCACCTTAAATTAATATTGTAAAACCCAGAAAAATTAAAATCTTAATTAAAGGGGTAATACGGTAATTAAGTCATTTAAGTACGGGTTAAAAGTCTAAAATTTTATATAACTTGTATGATGAAATAGACCTCACCGTTGGATTCGCCTTATAAAATCTAGTTGACCAGTTAATTTTCATTAAATTCTAAGACAGTTAGAATTTTTACGTAAAACGAGACGAATCGCGTGATCAAATAACACGCAATTAAAAATATCAGCAACTTAATTATATGGGGGACCCATAATATAAATGATCTAGATATTTTTAGATAGCATTATCCACTAAGACATGTGGCACAATTTGATTGGTGTGGAATATTGGAAAGTTGACACGTGGCACTTTGTAAGCCAAATAATGGGGAATATTTAAAGGAGGAAAATATGATTTTCCCCCATTTTGGCTTGCAATTTAGTTTGAGAGAGAGAGAGAGAGAGAAAGCCAACTGCTTCAACCTCTTCCAACTTCTTTCTTCCATAACTCTAAATCCAACCGTCAAAATTTGATCAACCAAGAATAAATGTTATTCTCCTCGATGAGGTGTATGCATCAACACCTATAAATACTATATTCCACAATTTTTGAAAATCAAGGGTGTTGGGAGCTAGGGCTTGGAGGAACTTTTCCTGGGCATTCTTGGAGATTTTCTTCCTTGATTAAGTTCAAGAGGTAAGGGTTTCCTCCTATTTTTTTTTTTGGTTTTCTCCTATTTAGGATTACTCTCAATTTCATGTATGTATATGATATGGGTAGGGTTATGTAGATTATTTACATAGCTACCATGTAACTAGTGTGACTAGTGGGATATTTTGGTTAATTGATGAGTATGTTATGCCTATTCCTACTTGATTTGGGTGTCGAACATGTGGGTTATATGTGATATGTTTTGGCATTCTATTTGTTTACACATTATGCCTAAAAGGTGTTTGATAAAATGCCTAATTGTGTGCAAGTATGTTATTTGGATTGTTAATGCTATAACTTGCTTGATGATGATTATGAGATGTTGTCACATGCTTGCATGATATAGTTAGCACTGTGAGGGAATAGGATTGTAATTACACATTACATTGCAAATGCATGTGTTACACTACATTCATGAGCATTTGCATGAGTGTGGGTGTGTGTGCATGGATTGAGTCAATTAGCACATGGTGAGTTAATTGGTGAGCTCGAAAAAATTGGATAAACATCTAGTTGTGTCGCATGGAACATTGCATGAAAAATGTGTTAGATATAGTACGAAGGGATAGTTCTCCCTCGGGTGCAAGACCCAGTTACTTGGATCACACACTTGCCTGGTGGTGCAATTTCATAAATGTGTGTCGGTGTCCTTAGAACTGGAAGTGGGATGCCCTTGAATGCTGTGTTAGTTTGGTAGCCCATTGGTGTGATGTCCATGAATTACCCACCCAAGAAAGGCAAGTGCTGATAAATGGTTATTGGATGCTTAGCATTAATAGTGGGGGGTTTAGAATGTCCGGTTTATGTCATGGCATTGTATCATGTGTCGTGCATGGAAACCCAGGAGAGGGTTCAGTGTTGCACATGCATGGTAGCATTCATATGTTACTTGAGATATATGTTTGATGCGTTTTGGTGCACATTCATATCATATGCATTGGGATTGTGGGAACATTTTTCAGCTATTGGACGAGCTTTCGCTGATGGCTCTTTTGCTGGCCCGCTTTGAGGATAGAACCGGGCTGTGACTCTCGTTATAAATTTTGTAGTCCCTTATGTACATCTATATTTTAATCTTGTATAAATCTAAGTACAACACTTATATTTTGTTAAAGGCTTGTAATAGGAATTTATGGATGGACATTTATTCTTTTAATGAATGGATGTTGTCTAAGAATGGTTGTGGATGAAGATTTAATGTCTAATGCTTAGACTTTGGGATGTTGGACCTTGGAATGGTCATCTAGGTATTGTATGCATAGGTTATGTATTGGACAGAGTTCCCCGTATAAAGGAGACTTTGCCCGAATTTCGTTAAATTATGGATCCCGGTAAATGGGATGTAACGACGTGGTATCGGGTTATACAGTACCCATATGTATTCCGCGGGTTGATAGGTGATCAACGGATTGGGAAAGAACCCCTAGATTTTGAGGCGTCACAACTTGGTATCAAAGCCTAGGCTTTAGATCTTACATGGGTATCGTGAGAAGTGAGTCTATCATTTTTCATTATGGAAAGATCGGGTTAGAGCATTGCATTCATGTACATTGCATGTTCTTTGTTATGTGTTAAGTGTATGAATATATGTATGCTTGAACATGAAGAATGTGGAAAGACCTAAGTGGAATTATGGCCTTAGGATTGGAAAAAAGGAAGAAAGAAGAAACAGAGATTAGGGGAAAGAATGGGGCTATGTTCGAACGACCACCCATGTTCGAACGTCACGAGCTCCCAGTACTTTTGCAAAAATCTAAGAGACTGAGATAATGGGACCTCAACCAGTTTGAACACTACCCACGTTCGAATGCGAACCATGTTCGAACGTCACAAGCTCCCTCTACTTTTACAGAAATCTTAGAGACTGAGATACTGGTAACTTCGTAAGTTCGAATGCAAATTCTTGTTTGAACGTATGTTCGTTCGAATGCAAAAGTCTGTTCGAATGTGATAGTTTATTGTTTAGAGGTTTTATTTGAAGTTTTGAAACCAATTCTCATGTTCTCTTTACGAATTCATTGCATTGTTGTGATATATTTTATGATGCTTTGATGTTGTTAATGGTCCATGACACTAAGTTAGGGCCATTGCTATCTCGTGTGTTTTAGATGACAACTAGAGGACGAGGACGTCGCAATGGTTGAGGGGGCGGTTAGAACAACCAACCACTAGTCTATGATCAAAAGGCATTTATGAATGCCATGGGGACTCCTTTCCTACAAGCTAGCACCAACGTGGGCCAAGGAGGCTCAAATCACCTTCAGAAGTTTAAGGCACATAAGCAACTACTTTTGTGGGGGAAGCGAACCCAATAGTAGCCGATCATTGGTTCCAACAAGTAGAGAAGATATTGGAGGCAATGGAGATAACCTCTGATACCATCAAGATAAGGTTGGTGACATTCCAACTTGAGGGAGAGGCCCATCAGTGGTGGACTTAGGCCAAGGCATCAAGAGACATTAAGATGATGACATGGGAAGAGTTCCAAGAGCTCTTCATAAACAAGTATTTTTCCACTAATTTTTGGCTAATGGAAGCCCGAGAATTCCTAGATTTAAAGCAAGGGACTATGACAGTGATGCAATACGTAGCAAAGTTCATAGAGCTCTCTCGTGTTTTCGATGATTATGTAGCCACATATTGGCCTAGGTGAAGAGGTTTGAGGATATCTTAAAGCTATCCATTCGGGACAAGATTGTGGGTCATTGTGTACAAGACCTAGACTCAATAGTTGAGACGACCATGGCTATCTAGAGGGAGGTGGATGAAGCTAAGAACATCTGGGAAGCTAGATTAAAGGACAAGAAAAAGAAGGGTCAATCCTCTAACACAAGTTCGGGAAAGAAATAAAAGACCTCTACACTACAAGGGTCTTAGGGGCAAGGCCGAGGTTATCAAGGCCAAGGCTAGAGTCAGTTTTCCGAAGGAGGAAAGAACTTCAAGGGGACATACCAAGGAGGCTAAAAGATATGTTATTTGTGTCATCAGCTTGGCCAACTTAAGAGGGATTGCCTTATCGTGCAAGGAACCCATAGTTATGGGGCTTCTCATTCCTACTCATCAGTGGGGATTCCCTAGACATATTTCACTCCTCCCTACCCTATCTTAGCCCAAGGGAATTAGTATCAACCTCATGTAACTAGGCAGGTCCCAACTACTTTATGAACGAGGACTCCGTAGTTAGGTTATATGGGCCAGCGTGTAGGTCAAGGCCTAGGACAAAGATTTCAAGCGAGAACATCATGGGCCCATGGGCGAGTCTTCGCCATTACTTCTTAGATTGAGTTGGTGGATCAGTTGGTGATTCAGGGTACATTTCTACTTTCTCATTTATGGACACGAGTGTTATTTGATTCGGGTGCATCTCATTCATTCATCTATGCATCTTGTATGAAAGATTGGGCTTAGTGGTTGAAACCTTAGTAGAGCCATTGTATGTGAATTCTCCCCTAGGACCTAGGGTTTGCATTGATAAGATATGTCAGAGTTGTGAGTTAGAGATCTCGGGGATTCAACTCACAGTGGACCTTAGGGTCATGGACATGCCAGAGTTCGACATCATCTTCGGGATGGATTGGTTAATGACACATCAGGTGGTTATTGATTATGATCAGAAGAGAGTTACTGCCTACAATTCAGAGGGGATTTGTTTCAAGTTTTAGGGAGAAAAGCACAATGCTTTACCCCAAGCCATATATGATTTCGGTTGGCATAGCTAGTTGATGGGTTGGCTTTCAAGCCTTACACTTGAAGACAAGTCTAGACAAGAGTTAGGTCTACCTCAGGAATTTTGTGAGTATGCGGATGTCTTCCTAGACGAGTTATTGGGATTGCCTCCACATCGGGATATTAACTTTTTCATTGAGCTACAACTCGGTGTATCCCCAATTTCTATGGCACCGCATAGGATGGCACTAGCAGAGTTGTAAGGACTCAAAGTCCAATTACAATAGTTGTTGGACAAGGGTTTTATTAGACCGAATACCTCACCTTGGAGCGCTTCGGTACTATTTTCCAAGAAGTAGGATGAGACCTTTAGACTTTGTATAGATTATCGGTTGGTGAATATATATGGTCACCGTCAAGAACAATTACCCGTTGGCACAAATAGATGACCTTTTTAACCAATTGAGAAGGGCTCGGGCCTACTCTAAGATAGACTTGCGCACGGGGTACCATCAGTTACAGGTACGAAAAGCCGACATTCCTAAGACGACATTTAGGACTCGATATGGCCACTTTGAGTTCACAGTTATGCCATTCAGGTAGACGAATGCTCTAGCCACATTCCTGGATCTCACGTATAGAGTATTCAAACCCTATCTTGATCAATTTGTTATGATATCGTAGACGACATTCTTGTGTACTCCAAGATAGAGGAAGAATACAAACATCACTTGAGGATTGTTTTACAAGCCTTGAGAGATCACCAATTGTATGCCAAATTCAGCAAGTGTGAGTTTTGGCTAAAGGAAGTCAAATTTTTGGGCCACATTGTGTTGCTATAGGTGTATATGTTGACCCGGAAAAGGTTGACTAGATAATGAATTGGGAGAGACTGATGTTACTTTTCAAGATATGTAATTTTTTGGGATTGGAGGGGTATTATAGAAGGTTCATTGATGACTTTTCCTTCCTAGCGGCACCTTTGACACGAATGACAAGAAAGGATGTTAAGTTCCAATGGGATGACTTTTATAAGAGGGTATTCCAAGAGTTGAAGAGGAGGCTTGCTATAGCTCCTATTCTTATAGTGCTAGAGAGGGGATAAAGGTACACATTACATTCTGATGCCTCAAAGGAGCGACTTGGATGCGTCTTGATGCAGTCCGATAGGGTAGTTTTCTATAGTTCCCGTCAGTTTAAGAACCATGAGAAGAATTATCCGATGCACGACATGAAGTTGGCGGTTATTGTCTTTGCATTGAAGGAATGACACCATTATCTATATGGAGAGAAATTTGAGGTGTATTCGGACCACAAAAGTTTGATGTACATTTTCACTCAATGAGATCTCATGTATTGAGACAAGATTGAGACAAGGCCGATGGATGGAGTATTTGGAGGATTACGATTTCAATTTGCACTACCATCTCGGTAAGGCAAATGTGGTGGCTGATGTTCTCAATTGGAAGTCACGGGGGTTTCTAGATAGCATAGCTTGTCGAGAGTGGCAGATGCTAGAGATTGTGGAAAATTTTAGAATGCACTATCTAGATCAGGCTCAGGGTAATTTGGCAAGTTTGATTGCCACCTCCATCTCTACTTCGACAAGTGATTTAGGCTCAGCGACAAGATTTTGAGGTAGTGTCCATCAGGGAAAAGGTCTATTCAGGATCAGGTGACGAGGGTTGGGCTATCCATTTCGATGGTAGTCTGTAGTATAGAGGTAGAGTTCTTGTTCCTCATTTCATTTATTTGAGGGAGGAGATACTTTGAGAGTTCATTGCTCTCATTTTGTGGTGCATCCCGGTGGCACAAAGATGTACAATGATCTTCGTTGCCAGTACTATTGGAGTGGGATGAAAAAGCACTTCAGAGATTTTGTGAGTTGATGCTTGACATGTCAACAAGTCAAGGCTGAGTACTAGAGACCTACGGGGTTGCTCCAACCTTTAGATGTGGTAGAGTGAAAATGGGAGAATATCACGATGGACTTTGCTACTAAGTTGGCCCATTTCATGGTTGTACGGATGACCTTTATACTGGAGGAATTCTATTGACTATACATTCTAGAGATTGTTCGGTTGTATGGGATACCCATTTCTATAGAGTTGGATCAGGATCCCCAGTTTATGGATCACTTTTGGGGAAGTTTTTAGCGAGCCATGGGCACACAGTTGATGTTGGACTCAACTTTTCATCCATATATGCACAGCTAGTCGAAGAGGATGATACAGATTTTAGAGGATATGCTTTGGGCAAGCGTCCTTGATTTTAAGGGCAGTTAGGAAAATAAATTTCCCTTAGTATAGTTTGCTATTAACAACAGTTATCAAGCAAACATACAAATTGCACCCTACGAGGCCTTGTACGAGAGACTGTGTCATTCTCCAATTTGTTAAACGGAGGTGGGAGAGGGACCTTCCACATGTTCGGACTTGATTAGAGACACCTATGAGAAAGTGGCTAGTATACGAGAGCGTCTTCTCATGGCTCAAATCCAACAGAAGAGCTATGCCGACTAGCAGAAGAGATCTCTAGAGTTTGAGGTGAGTAATCATGTCTTCTTGAAGGTTATGCCTAAGAGTGGAAGAGTTCAATTTGGAAAGATGGACAAGTTGTCGCTGAGGTATATTGGGTCTTTCGAGGTACTTGAGAGGATCATAGCAGTTGCTTATTGATTGACATTACCACCAAATTTGTCTAGTGTTCGCGGCGTGTTCTATGTTTCGAAAGTACACTCCAGATCCTACACATATGGTGGATTGGGGTGAACTGGTTGTTGATGCGAATGGGACCTTTGAGGAGGGACTAGTTCGTATTTTGGATAGCCGGGATCAAGTTTTGCATAAAAAGACTGTGAGGCTGGTTAAGGTGTTGTGGCAACACCAGTGTGTTGTAAAGGCTACATGGGAAACCGAGCACACAATATGAGCTTCCTATTCATTTCTATTCAAAGATGAAGGTACAACAGGATTACATGTGCATTCATCTTATATGTTGCATGCATGTGCAATTTCATGGATGAAATTCCTTTAAGGGGGAAGAACATAAAACCTGAGAAAATAAAAATATTAATTAAAGGGGTAATACGGTAATTAAGCTGTTTAAGTGTGGATTAAAATTCTAAAATTTTACATAACTCAGATGACGAAACGGATCTCACCGTTGAATTCGTCTTATGAAAACAAGTTAGCCAGTCAATTTTTATTAAATTCTGAGACATCCACAATTTTTATGTAAAACGAGGAAAAACGCGTGATCGAGGCAACACACGATTGAAAATCTCAGCAACTTAATTATACACAGGACCCATAATATAAATGATCTAGACATTTTTAGAGAGCATTATCCACTAAGACTTGTGATGCAATTTGATTGGGTGTGGAAGATTTTATACCAATGGAAAGTTGACACGTGGTGCATTATGAGTAAAGTATGGGGGTATTTAAAGGGGGAAAAATTTGATTTTCCCCCATTTTGGCTTGTAATTTCATTGGAGAGAGATAGAGAGAGAAAGAGAAAGCCAACTTCTTCAACCTCTTCCAACTTCCTTCCATAACTTTAAATCCAACAATTAAAATTCGATCAACGAAGAACAAAGGTTGTTCTCCTCGATGAGACCTACTCATCAACACCAATAAATACTGTTTTCTACAATTTTCGAAAATTAATGTTGTTGGTCGCTAGGGCTTGGAGGAACTTTTCTTGGGCATTCTTGGAGATTTTCTTCCTTGATTAAGTTCAAGAGGTGAGGGTTCCCTTCTATTTAGGTTTACTCTTAATTTCATGTATGTATATGGTATAGGTAGGGTTATGTAGATTATTTACATAGCTACCATGTAACTAGTGTGACTAGTGGGATATTTGGGTTAATTGATGAGCATGTTATGTCTATTCTTACTTGATTTGGGTGTTGAACATGTGGGTTATGTGTGATATGTTTTGGCATGCTATGTTTTTACACTTTATGCCTAAAAAGTGTTTGATAAAATGCCTAATTGTGTGCAAGTATGTTATTTGGGTTATTAATGCTATAGCTTGCTTGATGATGGTTATGAGATGTTGTCACATGCTTTCATGATATAGTTAGCACTTTGATGGAATAGGATTGTAATTACACATTACATTTCATATGCATGTATTACAATATATTCATGGGCATTTACATGAGTGTGAGTGTGTGTGCATGGGTTGAAGCAATCACCACATGGTGAGTTGATTGGTGGGCTTGAGAAAATTGGACAAACGTCTAGTAGAGTCACACGGAACATTGCATGAAAAATGTGTCAGGTATAGTAAGAAGGGACAAATTCTCCCTTGAGTACGAGGCCCGGTTACTTGGTTTACACAATTGCCCGATATTGTAATTCCAGAAAAGTGTCGATGTATTCGGAACCGGAGGTGGGATGTCCTCGAATGTCGTGTCGATTAGAAAAGTGTGTCGATGTTACTATCTACGACAATTTGTACCTTTTGTCTTATGAATGATCATTGAATTTTAGTTTGATTCAATTCGAGTTATTGAATTGAATCTAGGTCAGTATGGGTGATAAAATTTTAAAAATGTATCATCTCATGATACTGATCTTCTGAGTGCAACGTTCCAATGAACTCCCATAAACTTGCATCTGGGCTCTACCATGATTCCATCTTTCTCTTCAATCATATTGAACTATTCTAGTCTAATTAATTACATTAATGAAAAGAAACTTTGATCAAGATCAAGGGGATGTACAAAAGCAGGTGATAGAAGAAATTACATACGAAAAGGAGAAAGGTATCATGCAAGCCTTATTTTTAAAAAATTACATACCCAAAGAACAAAACACAATCACATTGCATTCAAACCAATCACATAGCTCAATTATTCGGTATAAGTCCATGATCATTCCTACATCTATCCAATCACATTGCATGAATAAAAGAAAACATGTGATGATTCTAATTATAGTTTAAATATCTTGGGATTGCAATTTCCTTAACCATTAGGATTACTTTAATTTTAATCAAACTAAAATTAATGATTTTAAAACTAATCAATTAATATTATAGAGTCCTAATCCTATTCGGATTCTATAATCAAAGTTCTAGTCAAATTATAAGTCTATTTTTGATTAATCTTTTAATTATGATTAAATTCCTAATTTGATTCTAAATTAGAGTCCCAATCCTATTTGGATCCTTTGAATAGAATCGTAATCAAACTAGGATTTTAGTTTGGGTGGAATACTATTACGAATCAAATTCTAAATTTTGGTCTTCATAGAAGTCCTATTCTCATTAGAAGTCTTTAGTCAAAAACCTAATCAAAATAGGGTTCTAATCTAGTTGGTGTATGGTTGAAAATCAAATTTCTAATTTTGAGTTTAATTAGGAGTCTTAATCTCATTAAGATTCTTTGATCCTAATTCTAGTCAAAATAGGATCTTAGTTTAGGCGGTGATTTATTCAGAATAAAAATCTTATTTATTAGATTATAATATCCTAATTCAATTAGAAGACAATCTCTCAATTTAATTAAAAGAAAATGTAATTTGAGTAAAAATATTTTCCTAGTTTATTTAGTAGACAATCTACTAATTTAGTTAGAAGACAATCTTCTAATTTAATTAAAAGACAATGTCTTAGTTTGATTTGGAGACGATCTCTTATTTAATTATAGGACAATCTCCTAATTTACTTAGAAGATAATATTCTAATCTATGTAAAGGACAATATCTTAATTTGATTAGGAGACAATCACCAAACTTAGCTAGAAGATAATCTTCTGACAATCGCTTAATTTGATTAGGAGACAATCTCATAGTTTTATCTCCTCAAGTAATTAGAAGACAATCTCCTAATTTTTAGGGAAGTAGATAAAAATTAAATAAGAGACTTAATTATATCCAACTTGAACAAGCTAAGAGTTCTTCATTCATTCTCTTACATAAAAGCGTTGTCCAATAATGTCTCTTTACATGCCTTTGTCAAATTATAAGCTTTCTACAAAATTTACAAGGCCAATATAGAATTTACAAGGGACAATTACATATTTCAACCCATGAGCCACAACCTAGTTCTATCATTAACACGGACCCAATTGAGGGTCATTCACCGGCACTTATCCAACACTTGAAATGTATTCCCCATAAAGGGTGAGCCACACTCAATAGGGTATCTCATAAGGAGGCAACTCCCCAACCTAGATGCATATAAAATGTCACGTGCTATTTATCATATCCAACATCCATTTAAGAACATACATTTCATAAATGAATGCTACACTTTTTATGCCATGTCATGAGATGGAACTCACACATGCAATGCAAACCCGAGCCCTCCACTAGTTCCCATAACACATGCCATGCCATGCATATGACATCCAATGACCATTTTATAAAGTCTTGTGTCTTCCTTGAGGTGGGTATTTATGGAATTTCACCAACGGGTACCCAACCAACACGACATCTATGGACTTCCACCCATAGTTTTGCGTACACCGACACATTTTATGAACTCAATACCAATAGGAGTGTGTATCCGAAATGACCGGGTCTTGCACCCTAGGGAGAATTTAACTCTTCTTGCTAACCTCGACACATGTTTTCAATGCAACTCATGCTACTCAATCGAACCAACCCACCAAAGATGGTGTTTGATTAAAATCATGCACACACACACCCACACTCATGTCAAATGCTCATGTATGCGATGCTACCCGTGCAAATGCAAATGTGATGTACAATTGTAATTCACAATGTCATGTTCCTCATATCATGAACATATAGTGAACATATCCAATTTCCTCAATTTCAATTATATTATAAATATATAACAACATTTCATAATATCAGTAAACATGTTATAGCATATTCAATCCAAACAACATACTTGCATCTCTAAGCATTTTATCAAACACTTAGTAGACAAAATATGTAAACACATAACATATCCAATAATCCATTTCATGACATTCAAACCAAGTAATCTCATCCAACCAAATTCATGCAAGAATTGGTTTAAACATGCTCTCATACCCATTTTTCATACTCTAGCCATATTAGGTGTATGCTAAACAAGAGAATTCATCTCTAATCATTTTACATATTTCATATATAAGCCTAGGTTTGAAATAAATCCAGTTAAGAAAGGAACCCTACCTCTTGTAGCGTATATTAGCGTAGAAGAAGCTCCAAAGACCCTAAATTAAGCTCTCAAAGCTTTATCCCAAAACTCCCGTCTTTGAGACCTCGAAGAAAACCACGATCGTTGGTATGGTTTTGTAGTTCTCGTCATGTAGAACGACTTTAGTTCTTGGCCCAAACAATTCGACGATTGGATCGTCGTAGATTGGAGGAAGAAATGTGGAGAACTTTGAGTTTTTCCTCTCTTTTCTCTCTCTCTCTCTCTCTCTTCAAAAAAATGGCTGAAGAATGGGGAGAAAATCTGAATTTTTCATTTTTTATACTCCTCTAATACTTGGCCTACAATGAGCCACACGTCCCTTTTTTGATTGGCCCAATTTGATCCAAAATCAATTAAATCTCGTCATGTGTTAAGTTTTGTGCATTTTTATTAAACAAACTTTAAACTAGGTAGCTAGATTTTGTGATACGAATCCAACAGTGAGGTCCATTTTGTCATCCAATTTCTAGAAAAAAATTGGGATTTCAACCCGCGTTGTAATGATTAATTATCATTTTGTTCTTGTTAATAAAATTTTAATTTTCACGGGTTTTACATAAGTTGTGGTGTTCGTTTCAGAATAGGCAAAAAATTGTTGCATGTGCCAAGCACTATCTGGTTGATGGTGGAAAAACTGAAGGCATTAATGAAAACAATACAGTGACAAGCATGCATGGATTGCTCAGCATCCATATGCCATCCTACTATGATTCAATCATCAAGGGTGTGACACTTGTCATGATCTCCTATTCAAACTAGAGTGGGATAAAAAATGCATGCTAATCAAGATCTTATTACTGGCTATCTCAAAAACACTCTAAGTTTGAGAGCAAAAATTTTTTTCTCAAGCATATTCTACTGGGATTAGGTATATGTCATCTACACAAAGCAACTCAAATCAAGTTTTGAATATTTTGTGAATTATTTTAGGGGTTTCTCATTTAAGACTGGGAGGGTCTTGATAGAATGAATTCTCTTTCTCATGCTAACTACACACATTCAATTATAGTTAGTGTTAGTGTTGGCATTGACACAGTTAGTTCTTAGTTCACTGTTTTTCACACTTACGATGATCAGAGTTTACTACTTCATATGCCTAATTGTAGTCAATTACAACCATGAACTCATTAGTTTTGTTGTCACATTGCATATCATTGTACCATAAACTACATAGAATTTATTGATGGTTTAACTTTTCTACTGAAGAATAAGTTCATCCCCATGAGTTGAATTGATGATGCAGTGAAGAGGATTTTATGGGTAAAGTGGGTGATGGGTCTGTTTGAAGACACTCTAGCTAATTAAAGTATGTCCAAGTACCTAGGAAGTTAGGTCAGTCCAATAGTTACTTAAGTTGTATTCTTTTGGAACACCTTTATGCAAGATCAAAACATGTTTTTCTCTGCTTTTAACACTGACTTGAGTAGGAAATGATTGTCCATTCAGTGTGTTACAATTTAAAGGTGTTCAAGAATGGTTATAACTACTACGTGCTTAATGAGTTGATTGCTTTTGAATATGAATGTATCTACAAAGCCTACAATATGTAGTTGTTTGTGTCATCATAGATATGGTATATGCATACATGAATTATCCTTCTTTTGTG